>OY728146.1:1261381244-1261704680 GCA_963277665.1 Viscum album | reverse complement strand
CACCTCCTACATTCAATTTATTCAAATTTCAAACAAATATATTGTCACAAATTCTTGAAAATATATATACCAAAATAAATATACTAACCCCAATGGCCTTAGTATACCAATATTCAAATAAGTTGCACCACGGAGATGGGAGAACACCTCTCAAAATTTTTTCTAGAATATCCGGGGCACCCACGTTTTGTACTCAGTTCTCCATCTTCAATTTTCCTTTAAAATATTTCCACATCTTACAAAATTTTCCCATAAACACCAGCCAAAACTCATGGGGGAACAATTTTATATTATTCTATTTACGAACAAAATCACACATGTTAATATTTTTGAAACATGGGAAAGAAATGAAAATGGTCCTCTTACCTGAAATTCCCTCTAAATCCGATCAAATGTATCCTAAGGATAGAAGCCCAGTCACATGTGGTCAATTGAAATAGATGTGGGTCACATATGATATGACACATATGATGGATAAATGTTGGTGCATTCAGTCCAACCGGATGAAATCTCTCATCAAATGAAACACTAATGGTCGGGTCGGAATTCCATGATGAAATGTCACGACCAGGGCCTCTCTTGTGAGATCAAAAAATGGGTGATTCTTATCCTATTGAAAACAATTTTATACATAATTTGACAGATTTGTATATATATATAGTAGTTGCATAAAAAATAAACATAGTTACATTCAAACATACCTCAATTCTGAGACGTATATGGCTCAGATGAATGATATGGATGTGCTTCTTTTTCGCTTGACATGACTGTAGTTGAAGAAAACATTAGTAAGGGGAACATCCAAAGTGTCAAAAAGATAAATTGGATTGTTTTTTAAAAAATCAAACGTGTATAGTTTTTAATAAAACAAAAAGGGATAGGGTTTTAAAAAATTATAAAATTAACAGAACAAAAATAAAATTATGTACAAAAAAGCCTTTTATTTAGAGGGTTCTTTTAACGTGAAGTGATTTGGGGGGTGGGCTGTCCGATAGGGGATGTCTGAGGGGGATGTGAGTGGGGGTGGGGGTGTCTAGGTGGAGGGCTATGTAGGTAGGGGTGGGGCTGTTCGGGGGGAGTTTTGGGGGGTGGGTTGTCTGGGGGGGAGGGTGTGGGGATAGTCCAAAGTGGGGTTGGGAGAGGGAAGGGTTGGGGTGGGGCTGTCCAGGGGTTGTTTGGGGGGATTAATGGGGGTAGGATGTCCAGGAGGGGGATATCCAGGGCGGTTGGGAGTGGGGGGTTTGTCCAGGTGGAGGGGTTGTGCTGGTGGGGGTAGGGATGTCCAGGGGGAGTGGGGTGGGGTTGTCTAGGGGATGGGGATCGGGGGATGTCCGGGGGGAGTTTGGGGGGTGGGATGTCCAGGAGGGGGGGCTATCCAAGGGGGTTGTCCAAGTGGAGGGGCTGTGTAGGTGGGGGTGGGGTTGTCCGAGGGGAGTGGGGTGGGGCTGTCCAGGGGATGGGGGTGGGGGAAATTCGAGGGGAGTTTTGGGGGTGGGTTGTCTGAGAGGGTGGGATGTTCAGGGGTTGTCCAGGTGGGGGGCTATGCAGGTAGGGGTGGGGTTGTATAGGGGGAGTGGGGTGGGGTAAGGGCTATCCAGGGGGAGTCAGGTGGTGTTGTCTGGGGGGAGTTGGGCGAGCTGGGTGCAGGGAGGGGGTGAAGGGGGTGATGGGTAGTGGGGGTGAGGGAGGCAGGGGGAAGGGGCTAGTTCAAGGGAAGGGGGGAAGGGATGGTTGGTGTAGGGAAGGTGGTAGGGGAGGGGCTAATGCAGTGCAGGGGGGAGGGGGAGGGGCTGGTGCAGTAGGTGGGTAGAGGGTGTTGATGGGGCTAGTGCAGTGGGCGGTAGGGGGAGGGGTTGGTGCAGGGCAGGGGGTAGGGTTTGGTGTAGTAGGGGGAGGGGGGTTGTGTGCATGGGGGAGAGGTTGGGGGCTGGGTGTATGGAGGGGGTGAAGGGGTAGGGGTAGTGGGGGTGAAGGGGGCTCAGGTTAGGGGATGGGGATGTCTGTGGGGAGTTTTGGGGGGTGGGTTATTCGGGAGGGGGTTGACTAGGGGGTTGTCCTGGTGGAGGGGTTGTGCAAGTAGGGTGGGGTTCTCTGGGGGAGTGGGTGGGGTTGTCCAGAGGGTGGGGGCTGTCTGGGGGGAGTTTTGGTGGGTGGGCTGTCCGGGAGGGGGGTTGTCCAAGGGGGGGGTTTCCAGGTGGAGGGGCTATGCAGGTGGGTTGGGGCTATCTGGTGGAGTAGGGTGGGGATGTCTAGGGGTTGGGGTGGGGTATATTTAGGGGAGTTTTATTGGATGGGTTGTCCACGAGGGGGGTTGTCCAAGGGGGTGGGGAGCTGTCCAGGTGGAGGGGATGTGGAGGTGGTGGTGGGGTTGTCCGGTGGGAGTGGGGTGGGGCTGTCCAGGGGGGATATTATATCTATATAAACACATATTTGTGTGAAATATTGATCTTTCAAGCTTAAAGTATAATCATCATCCAATATAAAATTATCAATCTAATTAAATATTATAAAAAGAATTGAAAGGATATATAAAGGGAGAGGGGGACCTTAAAATTGAATCCACAAGGTCACAAAACATTTCAATACTTTCAAAATACCATCTTTTTCCTTTACCCATAACTAGGGTAAAATCACTTTATTTAAAAAATGCTTTTACTCAAAGTAATCAACCTTTCCAATTTCATCTAGAAAATATTTTATAAAACCAAAGAAATATATTTCATCCAACTAATTCTAGAGACGAAACCAGATACCAGAATCTTGGTTCACACATGCCAGTAAGGGAAGCCATAAAAAATGATAGAACATAAGGTTGACAATAGTTTCCCCAATCTTTATTCTCATTTCTTAGAATCACATCCCATAATTCAAAGGAATTTATGAAAGGGTAGATCATGAAAAAACACAATGAAAACACATCAGCAACACCATATCCATTCAAAGGATCATCCTCTGAAAGAATATCTTAAAGTGGATCTAAAAGGAACAAAACACAATATTGTTAGATATGAAAACATAGAACAAATGGGATGTTCTGATCAAATAAAAAGAAGATAGAAAAAGATCACTTACATAATGTGGGGGGTGGGGGATATCTGGGCAGAGTTTTGGGGGATGGGCTATCCGAGAGGGGGGTTGTCCAAGGGGCGGTTGGGAGTGGGGGTTGTCTAGGGCTGGGGGTGGGGGCTGTCCAGGTGGTGGGGGAGGGGTTGGGGGTGGGGGCTATCCATATGGAGGGTGATTCTGACTAATAATAAATTAAAATTCTTAGTTTCCAAATTAGTTTTGGGTTGTTTTAAACAATTTTAAAAAAGGCTCTAAACTGAAGAGCGGGAAAACAATTATACCTTTCATTAAACATGAAAATCCATCGTTTCTCCTTCAACAGACGATCTAACCCAATAAATATCTTCTTAACGTTGAACTACAGTATGTTGATCATGCTATTTGGAAACAAAGGGAACAATATTAGGTTCATCTTGTTCAAATGAGAACACTCCTCTCCAGGACATTTTCACAACAACTTCCCAGCTAGGATTCTAAGGCAGAGTAATGAAGAATACTTGTTCCACTTATGATGTAAAAATTAAAGGTTCATTATCAACTCATTAATTTTGGTATAACATATAGTTAAAATTCACCAATGTAAACTAATATTTATCAACATTAATTCCACTCATGGGATCAACCCAATTACACTTTAACAATATGTACTTAAACCTGTGTGCATATAAAACTTCAATGATGTCTGTTAATTGACCATAGTAACAACCAGAATCAACAATTGGACAACCGATGCTGCTATTTTGTGTTTGTCATTTGTTTTCAACATATTTAATGAGAAATTTAAATCCATTATCATATATAGATTTATAATGACGAGCCATTACAGATGGACCCTCAGCTAGTTGGATAAATTCTTCAGTTAGTGTGGGGTCACCTAACTCCCTTTGGTTATGAACCTTCATAATTCACAGAATTCAATAATGATTTATACATAATTAAATTAATAAAATACTTCACTCATAATGAAAATCAATTTATATGTACAAAATCCTTGAACCAACCATGAAATGACTCATAATGAGATTGTTGAATTTGATATGCAGTCTCATGATACATCTCTTCTTTTAGCTCATTAATGTGTTTCATGAAAATGATAATTTCATCTTTAAATGGTCAAATTATGAAAACAAAACAAGTAAAAGTTAAACAATAAAACTGATAATACACTTACTGCATTAATGGTGCAACTGATAGAGTATTGAACAATATATATCGATGCGCTTGTATCCCCTCGATGTTATCCACATAAAATATGGTTCCTTCTCTAACTGGACCATCATGAATCTGATATGGATTATTTATTTTTTTCCAACAACCATAAGTTATTCTGCACAAAAAAGTAGTTCACTCAACCATAAAATAACTATTAGCTATTGATTCCTTCGAACGAGCTCTGTTACATACAAATCATTTCAATGTATTTAGATACCACTGAATAAGACACATCCACTTGAATTGCACTGGACCAATAGAAAATGATTTATCATTTAGGTGCACTGTCAATTGAACCATAACATTAAAAAATGAGGGGGTAAAAGTTTCTTGAAGTTACAAAGCATAAGTACAATTCAGTCCTGCAAACTTTTTAAATCACTCATTCGTTGATTTCTTTAAAAAATCTGTCTAAAAAATTACTCATCTCAATCAACAGTTGAACAACAATCCGGGATAAACAATCACAAATTGTGATTGGAATAAACTGCTGATGTAATATGTGATTTTCATGACATTTCAACCCTTGAAATGTCCTACTTATAAGATTCACACACTTTGAAATTTTAGAAGAGTAACCATCTGGCACCATGCGCATCTTCAAAATATAAATAAATGTCTCTTTATATTTTTCAGTCATCGTATACTATGTAGAAGGCCTATATTCCTTGTTTCCCTCATCTAACTGTAAATGAAACTATTTCGTTAAACCCGTTTATTCCAAATCACTGTGTGTATTAACATGGTCCTTTGATTTTCCAATGACACCTAAAATGGTCCACAATATATTATCACAAACATTTTTTCAATGTGCCTGACATCCAAATTGTGACTTATCATTTTAGTTTTCCAATATGGGAGATTGTAAAAAATACTTTTCTTTTTCCAATTGTGATTGTGCTGTCTACCCGCACCATGAATATTAGGTAATGGATGAGCCACCAAATCCTAAAATTCATATATCATGCATATGTTTTCTTCCTCAATCTGCGATAACATTTCGACTCCTTTCATGATCATTGGTTTCGGGATGAACTCTATAGAACCATCCAATGTCACTCTATCCTTTATGAACCTGTGATGAGGGGGGAGAAAACTTCTGTGAACCATGTATGCCCATTTTCTGTAATTTTTAAGCCATACAGATTTTTTACTTTTATTGAAACAAGGGAAAGAAAATTCCCCTTTCTTACTCCATCCTGATAAATTTGCATAAGCTAGGAAGTCATCGATTATTCACTATAAAGTAGATTTCAATATGAACATTTCATTGGTTTCACAATCATAATTCATCACACCATCGCCCCAAAATTCATTCAACTCATCAATCAATGGATAAAGGTAAACATCATTCTTATCCCTTGTACTTCTAAGTCCATCAATAAGAGTGGAAAGTAATATAAATTGTTGCTTCATACAAATTCATGGAGGAAGATTATACGGAACCAACACCATGGGCCATGTGCTATGAGTTGCACCAACCATAGACATGAATGGATTGAAACCATATCATTCCAACCCCAATAGGACATTACAAACATCCTTTGAAAATTCGGGGTGTCTCTTATCGAACTTCTTTCATTCACGAGAGTCTGTTGGTTGGGTTAACATAAAAATTTCCTGATTTCTTTCTTCATACCATATCATTAAATTAGAAACTTTAGATGACATAAAAAGTATTTTCAAACTCATCTTTGGGGTAAAGTAACGCATTTTCTTTATAGCAATTAGTTTTCCCTATTTCGCAGTCTAACTTTGATGAGTCTGATTTCCCTTGTTCTCTTTCCACCTGGAAGCACCGCAAACTGTACAAATATCCAAATGAGTAGTTTCTTTTCTAAACAAAATACAGTTTTTTTCACATGCATCTATGGTATCATATGTAAAACCTATGTTCTCGGTAAACTTACGAGAATGGTAATACGACTCATAAATCTTAGCGTCGACCGGAAGAACCTTTTTCAATAACACCAACAACATGTCAAACGATGTGTCTGACCACTGATTCAAAGTCTTCAAATGAAACAACTCCATGATAAAAGAGAATTTATTGTAAGCAGTGCATCCAATATATAATTTGGTTTTTGCACCATTAATTACGTTATAAAACCTCCTCGAATAACGGTCTGCACCAGAGTGCAGATTTATCTCACTAGTCTCAACATTCTAGATGGCAATGCCTTCAGGATCCAACCCACGTACCATTTCAGTAATCATTTCATGTATTGGATCATTCATCCTCACATCAACATCCATCTGAACTACATCTGTATTTTGACCATGAATATATTCTTCCCCATGATGAGTCCAACTCTTATAATTTTTCAGAAATCTGTTCAATAATTGGTGCTCCCACATGGTATCTTGTGTGAATTAATATATGTTTTCACATTTTAAACATGGAAAACGAATAAAGTCACTTTGAAATGCTCCAGTGAACTCAATAAACTGCATAATTCCCTTGAAATATTCTCTAGATGTTCGTTTTAGAAGATCAATCCAACTCTTATCCATAATAATATCTATATAACAAACATTTATAGAAGACATCATATTACATGCATTTTTCATATCAAATATATTTAAAATAAAGACTTTCCAATTACATGTTGACCACTGATTAAATAAACAATTTATATCTCTGAATAATAAACAAGAGAATAGATAGTGGAATAGAAGTGAAGGCCCATGTCATCGCCACCGTGTTCGTATGGTAAATCTAATGATGATTCAATATTCAAAAAAACTATATTGAGAATGAATTTGGTCTATAATTACATAGAGTAAAAAAATTTCAAGAAAAGAATATTATAACCTGCATGTGTATATGGTACATGAAAAAAATCATCAAATACCATTATTGAATTATCATCCTTAGTGACTAAGTTAATTCCTAACAATAAATCAACAAATATAATTTGCGATGAAAGTGACCAAAATCAATTAGTGGCGAACCATCTTCTCAAACTCGGAGAAACTGTATCTTTGTAAATATAATTTCTCACTACCTCTTGGATTCACACTACCTCTGTTCCATTAGAGCCAGTAAATATTTACCATCAAAGATAGCAATCAATCTCTAATTTATGGAAAAATAACTAATCTATATCAAGGATAACATCAAATATCTACAATTCTAGAACAAAAAGATATCAACTTATCTTCACTTATGTTATCAATATTGAATATGTGGGACAATTTATGTGATGCCCCATGCTAGATCATAGGGTCCAATATAGTGTTCATTATGGCCTCAAGCATGTATCCTTTTATGCAAGCTGTTTGTTACTAGTAGTAAGGGTCTGAATTTCATCATTGTATAAAATATACCGTTGGTATCAATAAAGAAAAGGATAAACAATAATATAATAGAGTCAATAAACAATGAAAAATCGTAGTCCATGGTAGGTATCTCAAGTCATATAGTAGAACCCAAATACCCCCAAAGTGTTATGTTAATAAAAGTGTGGGAAATTACAAGAATGATAAAAATATATTAACACATCACTCTAAATTCCATCCTAATTCAACCTCTAAAATATAAAATGTACGTCACATTGAAACATGGAATATCATATAAAGGAACATCATATAATATTAATAATAACATAAAGTATTGAAACACATGAGATCAAACTCAAACATGGGTCTCATGGGCTATGCAAGCACACACATGTGGTCAAACCTCAAAGATTTTCTCATGGGATACACACACACAGAGAGACATGTGATAAAATCAATAATGGTACAAATAAAATAACAGCACAACTTATAATATCAGTCCAATCAACATATACATGGAATTTTCTTTTTATGTAACTTTAAAGCTCAAGTAAATTGTGAAATATTCTCATATACACATTTTCAACACACATTGTTTCATAATTTTCCATTCACACAAACCCGTATACACAAGAAATTCATTTTCCACACTTTTTATTCACACAAAATATTCATATAATATTCATTCATGTCAAATTTTTGTTGCAAATTTCCCAAAATTAAAACCTTAAAATGGAAATTATGGAATACCTGATAGAACGGCCAATTCAG
This sequence comes from Viscum album, assembly GCA_963277665.1. Classification (NCBI taxonomy): domain Eukaryota; kingdom Viridiplantae; phylum Streptophyta; class Magnoliopsida; order Santalales; family Viscaceae; genus Viscum; species Viscum album. The sequence goes on along the minus strand of OY728146.1, from coordinate 1,261,696,349 downwards.
AACTGAGGGGAGTAGGAGGTGGTGGTGCGAGGGAGGGGAGGGGTAGAAGAGGGGAGCCAGAGTTGGAGGTTGTGTGGCAAGGGAGGGGACGAGCACTGATGGTTGTGGGGAGCCGGAGGTGGAGGGGGTGAGGTGGAGGCGGTGTGGCAAGGGAGGGGATGGGCGGTGCGGTGAGGGAGGGGATAGGCGACGACGTTGGCAGGAACTTGAGGCATAGGTGGTGTGGTGTTGCTAGTGTAGCAAGGGAGGGGAGGAAATGTGGGGGAACTGGAGGTGGAGGAGGTGCGTCAAGGGAGGGGACAATAGGCTGTGGGGGTAGGGTTCGGGATTGGTGGGAGGGGGAGGGGGAGGGGACGAATATTTTTTTCAGTAGCCTTGAAACCGCTGTTGGCAGTCATTATAGGTCACTAATAACGACCCCCAATGACGGTCGCCCATATAAGGGTCCTTTAAAACCCATTTTCTAGTAGTGGTTTATATAGGGTAAATATAAGGCTCCAGCCTTAAACCTTACTTAATCTTGAGTTATTACAAGATTACACATTGAGGATCTTTTCGGGTTTAGAGTTTTAGAGAATTAGATAATAAAACTTGCATTACATTCCACATATAAACAAAGTGGTTACATAAAGATAGTATTCTTCATTACCATCAATGGACACATATTTAAAATAAAACAAGGATTATTTCTTGAAACTTCCTTGACACTATCATCATATCATGTACCTTTCCCTTGACCTGTGAAAAACATTTCAAAAAACTTGGGATTAGCATAAAAAGCTCAGTAAGGGATATAAAAATATGGAAAGGAAACATGGGTACATATATACATAAGAATGAGATCATACTTTACCCATAAAACATAAGCACTTCAACATACCTCATCAAATCATGAATAAATAATAGAAATCATAAGACATAAAGGTAAGTTGAGGCATTCATAACATTCTTACGTAGGGAGTAACCCTCTTGGTTATGTTTGGAATACCCATCACAGTATATTCCCTAAATATATTCGGAGAAACCTTAACGTTTCACTCCTTCGCATTACCCAATGCATTGGAGAGCTATATCGGGCGCACCCGCCCTTAGTTTATCACGGAACCACCCATCTTCATAACAATGCCCAAGAACCATAACATAATATTATCACATAAAACATGCATAAAGGAAACATAACATTTCCACCTTTCAATAACAAGATATCAATACAAAACATTGATATAAATACATTATGAAAACCATTTTCAATACCAAAATAAAAGAAAATTAAAACATGGTATTTATTTTTCTTTTAAAAAGAAGGTATAGCTTGTAGAGGAAGTCGAAACTCAAATAATGGTCACGGCGGTGGAGAAGTCGTTGTCACCGCATACGTATGACAAAAACATTCCCTTTTGTTGTTTAGTAAACGCTTCGTATAAAAAAGATTCATTTTTAATAAACATAAAAGTAAAAGGGGTTTATACACTGTATAAAAGAAAGTTGTGTATAAAATAAAATATGCCTCAATGAAAGGAGATTGAGACGAAGTCCCATACCTCGGGTCCGACTTGACTCGATCATTATTTAATGTCTTGAATAATAAACTTGAGTTAATTTATACTTGTTTAAGAACCTTTTTCAAGTTCATTACTCCTTTTATATCACTTATTTCCATGTCATTAACACTATGTAATTATTTAAGTTAATAATGGTCGTTTTAAAGATCATTGGTACTTGAGTCAAAAATAAGCCCTTTATAATTACATGTTGTTCATGTATCCATTATATCCATAATGGTATTCATGATGTAGATATAATATATGTCATATATATCCAGTACATTCATGCATTTATAATATTACATAATCATTTAGAGGTAAGAAATGAAATGCACCGTTCATGGAGACGGTAAGCCGTACGTACGCATGAACGCTACTTTCATTTCTATTTCATATTTTATAGAATGGAATCATAATGATATAAAGGTATATTATAATTCTAGTATAATATCATATATAATATCATAGTTCCATCATTTATACGTCCCACATATGGTATTTAACGAATCAACTCACTTTGAGGGGGCGGTAGTCCGCACTTCCTTAAATGAAGATATCGCGTTTACACATAATGGAAACCATAAAGGTATGCCCAAAATGAAAAATACAGAAGCTTAAGGAAAACATAAACATATTATATATCATATATAAATATAGTGACATCATAATGGACACATTTTAAGGTGTTAAAAGAATGTTGAACAATCATCGTTTCGGGAGGCATAAATTCACCATCCATAGAAACAGTATGTTCGTTAACCATTAGATGTAGGTGTGTGTAAGTGTAGCTCGAATCCATATTATAACAACATCCTAGTATATTTAGGATAATGGAGTTGTTACAAAATAAAATAATAAAAAGAGTTTAGGGGGTTGTAGAAGCAACATAAAACAAAAGGACTCAAAAGAAGACATTACCTTAAAATCGGGTAACTCCCTTTGGTTTGAGCTCAAAGGCTTCCTTGATAAGACTTCTTCCCAAAGTGAGGATTAAAGGAGAAAGATAGGGAAGTGGAGAGACAAAATAGGCAGGGTTTGGCCGAGCCAAAGTCTTTGGGATTGTGGGTAAGGAGGTAGAGGTGGGGGCCTTTAATAAGAGGAGAGGAGGGGCACTCTTGGAAAGTAAAGATAAGTTCCTTTATTTTAAAATGAGTTTCAGAATCAAAAGGTCCCAAATTGATATAATTCGAGGATAAGGTGATAAGGGTTCTAAATCCACTCATCCAATATGTTTTGGACATGTTTAGGTCATATATTTTACATTATCTTCTCATTTTATTTAAATCGTTAGATAATGATGTCATCGCTGCATCATTATGATGTCATAAATAATTTAATTTATTTAATGTCTAAAAATTATAAAAAAAATACTATGATGTAGGAAATATTTTTATCTTTCCAATTACTATTTATAATCAAAAATCTGATCTTTATAACCCCATGTAAAAATTGTTTTCGTAAAACATATTATGTTTGTGTCATTTTTACTTTTACATTAAATAAAAAGTTATTTATGTCATTTCCCAACCAAAGTGGCTCCATGGGGTCCCCAAGTTGACCCATGGCTTTTAATGGTCGGCCATGACACATCCAATAATGTTAGGACATGTGTCTAGGTCATTTTATATTATTAAAGTATTATTTTTACCTTAAACTACACTAATTACCACTAATCGCGATTAAAAACTTAATAAGTTACTATTCACCAAAAAAGTATTTTAATCTCATTGAACCACATTTTACTTCTTAATGAAAACCATGTATGTCGGATTTTTGAAATTCAAAACACAAAGGTGGCAAAATTTCATTTAAACGAAAAATCAGTTTCTTTAACTACCACTTAGTGATTTCACTATTCATCAAAAATTGAAGTTTTTCAGAAAAATACCAAAACTTCACCCTAAGCTATATTTGATATTCTGAATTAAAAAATGATGTATATTTTAAAAAATTAAAATCATATAAGTTACATTAATTAATTTAATAATTAATTCTCGCTGTCATGACAAATAGCGTGTTTTTATGAAACAATAAGTATTAAAAGATTGACACCAGTTTAAGTCCAATTTCAAAGTGAAATTGATTCCAATGACCACCATTGGATTAAATGGTAAAAATATATTCTAATTCCACTTCAAAACCAATTCAAAAGATAATCTAATCATATAAATAAATTAGATTAAAAAGCAGTTTTGATGTAAAATGCAGTATTTTTCACTATTCATTAAAAAATGAACATTGTCTGAAAAATACCAAAAATTCACACAAAGTAAATTTAGATATACCAATCATAAAGAATAATTTTATTTTGACAAACATTTCATATAAAATTGTCAAAAGATAGCTTTAAAAATGGTTTTCCATCAAAAGGCAGTAAAATAATCTTTTAAAAATATTAGTGTATTCCATGCTTAAGATTGGATTTATTTTCATTTTAAGCCTCTAAAACACTATATAATTCATTAATAGACATAGATAAAAATATCTATTATTAATTACTTACTTGGGATGTTACATCCTTCCCCCTTTAGAAAATTGTGTCCCCACAATTTATTTACTTATCAAATAAATGGGGGTACTTATCCCTCATTGCATTTTCAGATTCCCATGTTGCCTCTTCCATCATGTGGTTTTTCTACAAAACCTTTACCTGCTTAATCACCTTATTTCGTAACACTTGCTCCCTGTGGTCAAGAATCTGGACCGGTTGTTCCTCATAAGATAGGTTCTCTTCCAGCTGAACTACCTCTGGACTCAAAACATGAGATGGATCTGGCATATACTTTCTCAACATCGAAACGTGAAAAACATTGTGTACCTGAGATAAACTCAGAGGTAAAGCCACCTGGTATGCAACTGATCCATCTCTCTCCAAAATTTAATATGGTCCAATAAACCTTGGACTCATCTTTCCTTTCTTACCAAATCTCATCACACTTTTCCAAGGAGAAACCTTGAGAAAAACATGATCACCTACCTCGAAAGATAAATCCTTCCTCCAGTTATCCGCATAACTCTTCTGCCTGCTCTGAGCTATTATCATGTGCTTCTGAATCAGCTGAACTTTTTCTGCCATCTCTTCTACCAATTCTGTTCCCATCAACTTCCTTTCACCCACTTCATCCCAGAAAGCTGGAGTTCGACACCGCTTCCCATATAATGCCTGAAATGGTGCCATCTGTATACTGGAATGAAAACTGTTATTATATGAAAATTCAACCAAAGAAAGATGTTGGTCCCAACTTCCCTGATAATACATAGAGAAATAACGTAGCATATCCTCCAATGTCTGAATTGTTCGTTCTAATTTCCCATCTGATTGAGGATGAAAAGCTGTACTAAAATTTAATTCAGTACCCAACGACTTCTAAAGGCCTTTCCAAAAGTTAGAAGTGAACCTGGGATCACGGTCAGATACAATGGAGAGAGGAACTCCATGTAACCTGACTACCTCTTTAAGATACAAACGGGAAATTTGATCCAGGGAAAAAGTATCTCGTATAGCAAGGAAATGAGAAGATTTAGTCAAGTGATCAACAATAACCCAGATTGCATTATTACCTCGAGATGTCTTCGGTAATCCCACAACAAAGTCCATGGATATATTCTCCCATTTCTAGTCTGGCACTAGTAAAGGCTGAAGCATCCCTTTCGGTAACTACCACTTTGCTTTAACCTGCTGACAAGTCAAACACTTCACAGTAAAATCAGCAATATCTCTTTTCATTCCATCCCACCAGTAATACTCCCGCAGATCTCTGTACATCTTAGTACTGCTAGGATGAACTGAAAACGGATATCTATGATCTTCACATAACAACTCTCTCTTCAACTGTGAATCACAAGGCACACATAATCTCTTCCCAAATCTCAAAACACAATCATTATCAATGTTGAATTCAGGCAACTTACCTTTCTGAACCAGCTCTACCTTTTTCTGCAACTCACTATCTTGCTTCTGTGCTTGCTTGATTCTGTCTGATAGAGAAGATCTCACTGATACCTGAAACAAAACAGAAGAACATCCGGCACCAACAACTTCTATGCCAAATTTCATCAAATCCTTAACCAAAGGATCACGTTCCAAACACAACATTGTTAATAAAGCATTACTTTTTCGACTCAAAGCATCAGCCACCTTATTTGCTTTTCCCGGATGGTAATGAATTGTACAATCATAATCATTGATTAATTCCATCCATCTCCTCTGTCTTATGTTTAACTCTTTCTGAGTGAATATATACTTTAAACTTTTGTGATCAGTATATATTTCACACTTTACTCCATACAAATGATGCCTCAAAATTTTTAAAGTAAAAACAATAGCAGCTAATTCCAAATCATGTGTAGGGTAATTTACCTCATGAGTTTTCAACTGTCGTGAAGCATAAGCAATTACCTGATCATTCTGCATTAGGATGCAACCAAGTCCTTTCAATGAAGCATCACTGTAGATAACAAACTCACCATTCCTGGAAGGTAGTGCAAAAACTGGAGCATTCACCAATCTTCTTTTCAATTCCTAAAAACAATCATCACATTATTTTGTCCAGATAAACTTAACACCCTTCCAAGTTAGCTTAGTCATTGGACTAGATAACCATGAAAACATTCTAACAAACCTTCGGTAATATCCTGCTAAACCATGGAAACTACGAATCTCTGTTACATTTGTGGGTCTTGGCCATTCTTCAACAACCTTTGTTGTTGCAGGATCAACAGTTATCCCATCTTTAGAAACAATGTGACCAAGGAAAGAAATGTGTTGCAACCAAAACTCACACTTGATGAATTTCCCATACAATTTCTTTTCTTTCAAGGTTTGAAAAATGACCCTTAATTTTCTTTCATGCTCCTCTTTACTTTTAAAAAACACCAAAATATCATCAATAAAAACCACCACAAACTTATCCAAGAACTCATGGAAAATTCTATTCATTAAGTCCATGAATACAGAAGGTGCATTGGTTAGCCCAAAAGGCATTAATACAAATTCATAGTGGCCATATCTTGTACGGAACGCGGTCTTCGGAACATCTTCTTCCTTTACCTTTAGCTGATGGTACCCCGATCTCAAGTCAATATTTGAAAAAAAAACTGAGCTCCCTGGAGCTGATACAACTTCATTTGACGGCCCTACATCTGCTGAAGTAGTTACAAAAGATTTCACCACCCCTTTCTACTTGTAGTATAACTGCTTACCATCACTCAAGCTCTTTGTCGGACACTCATTTTCATAGTGACCCATCACATTGCACTTATAACATTTCACTAACTGTAAATCAAATTTGGTCTTACCATCACCTTGATCTTTTCCAGTGAAATCATGATCCGTATGTCCCATCTTACCACATCGGTAGCACTTTCCAAAATTCAGAAGACATTCCCCAGCATGCCTTTTCCCACATTCATCACAAACTGGAAACTTAGTTTTCTTACCATCAGACTTTTTTGAAGAATTCTTACCTTTCTCCTACCACCTCGGTCTCTTCTTCTACTGGTTGTTATAGAACACTTGGTCATCGGCAAACTCCATTTCCACCTTCTCAGCACATCGAACAAGCTTTTCATAACTTTTAAACTCATGAGAAGCTAATGCCCTTCGATATTTTGGCTTTAATCCTGAGTAAAAACGATTGATTTTACTATCAAGGTCTTGGATAAAATTTGGAGCATACCTTTCCAATCGAGTGAACCTTTCTTCATAGGCAGGTACTGAGTCTTCCTCTTACCTCAATTCCAAGAATTTCTTTTCCATCCTAAGTCGAACAGCCTTAGAAAATACTTCTCAAGAAACATACCTTTGAATTCATCCCAGTTGAGAGCATCAATCTCATCAGCGTCCATAATATTTTTAACCATCGACCACCACTGATCTGCCTCACCCTCCAAACGGTAAATAGAAAGACTAACCTTTTGATTGTCTGAACACCCCATGACATCGAAAATCTTCTCCAGTTCTTTAATCCACCCTTCATCTAACACATGGTCAGATGATCCTCTGAATGATAGGGGATGTTGCCTCATGAAATGTTCCACCACTGACATGTTACTCTGCGGTTGATCTGGCTGATCTCGTGCATGGATACCACCACCATTTATAGCCTGAGTCAACTGTGCCATCACTGTAACAAACTGTTCATTTCCAATTCCGACCATCTCAGGATGCTGATTCGGAAGGTTATTTCTTTATGTATTCCTTCCTAGCACTGCTTCCCTGTTTCCTCTGCGGAAAACCATTCTGAACAAACATGTCTTAGATGAAGCAACATGGTAATCTCCGAATGCTATATCATTTCAAAAAAAAATATTTTTGGATAATCATTTAATAAAATTCGAAATCCTAAAGTTATCTAAACCGACCTATGATACCAACTATAAGGCCCCAGCCTTAAACCTTACTTAATCTTGAGTTATTACAAGATAAAACATTGAGGATCTTTTCGGGTTTAGAGTTTTAGATAATTAGATCATAAAACTTGCATTACATTGCACATATAAACAAAGTGGTTACATAAAGATAGTATTCATCATTACCATAAATGGTCACATATTTAAAATAAAACAAGGATTCTTTCTTGAAACTTCCTTGACACTATCATCATATCATGTACCTTTCCCTTGACCTGTGAAATACATTTCAAAAAACTTGGGATGAGTATAAAAAGCTTAATAAGGGATATAAAAATATGGAAAGGAAACATGGGTACATATATAAATAAGAATGAGATCATACTTTACCCATAAAACATAAGCACTTCAACATACCTCATCAAATCATGAATAAATCAGAGAAATCATAAGACATAAAGGTAACTTGAGGCATTCATAACATTCTTACGTATGGAGTAACCCTCTTGGTTACGTTTGGAATACCCATCACAGTATATTCCATAAATCTCTTCGGATAAACCTTAACGTTTCACTCCTTCGTGTTACCCAATGCATTGGAGAGCTATATCGGGCTCACCCGCCCTTAGTTTATCACGGAACCACCCATCTTCATAACAATTCCCAAGAACCATAACATAATCTTATCACATAAAACATGCATAAAGGAAACATAACATTTCCACCTTTCAATAACAAGATATCAATACAACACATTGATATAAATACATTATGAAAACCATTTTCAATACCAAAATAAAAGAAAAGTAAAACATGGTATTTATTTTTCTTTTAAAAAGAAGGTATGGCTTGTAGAGGAAGCCGAAACTCAAATAATGGTCACGGCGGTGGAGAAGTCGTCGTCGCCGCATACGTACGACAAAAACATTCCCTTTTGTCATTTAGTAAACGCTTAGTATAAAAAATATTCCTTTTGAATAAACGTAAAAGTAAAAGGGGTTTATACACCATATAAAAGAAAGTTCTGTATAAAATAAAATATCCCTCAATGAAAGGAGATTGAGACGAAGTCCCATACCTCGGGTCCGACTTGACTCGATCGTTCTTTAATTTCCTGAATAATAAACTTGAGTTAATTTATACTTGTTTAAGAACCTTTTTCAAGTTCATTACTCCTTTTATATCACTTATTTCCATGTCATGAACACTATGTAATTATTTAAGTTAATAACGGTCGTTTTAACGATCATTGGTACTTGAGTCAAAAATAATCCCTTTATAATTACATGTTGTTCGTGTATCCATTATATCCATAATGGTATTAATGATGTATATATCATATATGTCATATATATCTATTACATGCATGTATTTATAATATTACATAATCATTTAGAGGTAAGAAATGAAATGCACCATTCATGGAGACGGTAAGCCGTACGTATGCATGAACGCTACTTTCATTTCTATTTCATATTTTATAGAATAGAATCATAATGATATAAAGGTATATTATAATTCCACTATAATATCATATATAATATCGTAGTTCAATCCTTTATACGTCCCACATATGGTATTTAACGAATCAACTCACTTTGAGGGGGTGGTAGTCCGCACTTCCTTAAATGAAGATATCGCGTTTACCCATAATGGAAACCATAAAGGTATGCCCAAAATGAAAAATACAGAATCTTAAAGAAAACATAAAAATATTATATATCATATATAAATATAGTTACATCTTAATGGACACCTTTGAAGGTGTTAAAAGAATTTTGAACAATCATCGTTTCGGGAGGCATAAATTCACCATCCACGGAAACAGTATGTTCATTAACCATTAGATGTAGGTGTGTGTAAGTGTAGCTCGAATCCATATTATAACAACATACTAGTATATTTAGGATACTGGATTTGTTAAAAAATAAAAGAATAAAAAGAGTTTAGGGGTTGGAGAAGCAACATAAAACAAAAGGACTCAAAAGAAGACATTACCTTAAAATCGGGTAACTCCCATTGGTTTGAGCTCAAAGTCTTCCTTGGGAAGACTTCTTCCCAAAGTGAGGATTCAAGGAGAAATAGAGGGAAGTGGAGAGACAAAATGGGTAGGGTTTGGCCGAGCCAAAGGCTTTGGGAGTGTGGGTAAGGAGGTATAGGTGGGGGCCTTTTATAAGAGGAGAGGAGGGGCACTCTTGGAAGGTAAAGATAAGTTACTTTATTTTAAAATGAGTTTCGGATTCAAAAGGTCCCACATCGATATAATTCGAGGATAAGGTGATAAGGGTTCGAAATCCACTCATCCAATAAGTTTTGGACATATTTAGGTCATATATTTTACATTATCTTCTTATTTTATTTAAATCGTCAGATAATGATGTCATCGCTGCATCATTATGATGTCATAAATAATTTAATTTATTTAATGTATAAAAATTATAAAAAAATACTATGATGTAGTAAATATTTTTATCTTTCCAATTACTATTTATAATCGAAAATCTGATCTTTATAACCCCATGTAAAAATTGGTTTCGTAAAACATATTATGTTTGTGTCATTTTTACTTTTACATTAAATAAGAACTTATTTATGTCATTTCCCAACCAAAGTGGCTCCATGGGGTCCCCAAGTTTACCCATGGCTTGTCTTGGTCGGCCATGACACATCCTATAAGGTTAGGACATGTGTATAGGTCATTTTATATTATTAAAGCATTATTTTTACCTTAAACTACACTAATTACCACTAATCGCGATAAAAAACTTAATAAGTTACTATTCACCAAAAAATTATTTTAATCTCATTGAACCATATTTTACTTCTTAATAACAACCATGTATGTCGGATTTTTGAAATTCAAAACACAAAGGTGGCAAAATTTCATTTAAACGAAAAATCAGTTTCTTTAACTACCACTTAGTGATTTCACAATTCATCAAAAATTGAAGTTTTTCAGAAAAATACCAAAACTTTACCCTAAGATATATTTGATATTCTGAATTAAAAAATGATTTATATTTTACAAAATTCAAATCATATAAGTTACATTAATTAATTTAATAATTAATTCCCGCTGTCATGACAAATAGCGTGTTTTTATGAAACAATAAGTATCAAAAGATTGACACATGTTTAAGTCCAATTTCAAAGTGAAATTGAATCCAATGACCACCATTGGATTAAATGGTAAACATATATTCTAATTCCACTTCAAAACCAATTCAAAAGATAATCTAATCATATAAATAAATTAGATTAAAAAGCAGTTTTGATGTAAAATGCAGTATTTTTCACTATTCATTAAAAAATGAACATTGTCTGAAAAATACCAAAAATTCACACAAAGTAAATTTTGATGTCCCAATCATAAATAATAATTTTATTTTGACAAACATAGCTTATTAAATTGTCAAAAGATATCTTTAAAAATGGTTTTCCATCAAAAGGCAGTAAAATAATCTTTTAAAAATATTAGTGTATTCCATGCTTAAGATTGGATTTATTTTCATTTTAAGCCTCTAAAACACTATATAATTCATTAATAGACATATATAAAAATATCTATTACTCATTACATACTTGGGATGTTATAGTGAAACTCTATGGATAGAAATAAAAAACACCAACTATAGAAATAAAAAAACTCAAAGCTTGAATGGAAGTAATGATACAACAAGTGATCCCAAAAAACCATTTTAATATCTAAATCCACACAAAAATAAAAAAAATCAATATTTCATTGAAAAAGTGACCAAAATTCACCTTTTTACCTAAGAAAATTTAATCAAAATCTACTTTTAAAATAATGTCCATTCTTTAATTCAATTTTTTACAAAAAATATTTAGAAAAACCAATTTCAATAAATAGGACCATTCATTCCTTAGGAAACCATTTAATTTTTTTCTATTTTTGTTAAAAACACTCTTTAAATTTAAATAGTTAAAAACCATCCATTTTAAATGTAATTATAAAATTCACCCTTTAAAAGATTCTAATTAAACTCTCCCAACGTCAATTGAAAACATTTTAATTAATTAACACTATCCATTTTTCTAAAATTATTAATGAAATTTCTAAAAACCATCAATAATTTTTAATCCAAAATATTTTAGACACATTTCCAAAACAAAAAATTATTTTGAAATTATTCTCAATTTTCTTTAAAAAATCTATTCCTTTTTAAAAACAATTTTAAAACATTTAATTTTAAAATTTCCATTTCAATCTAACTCTAACAATATAATAACTCTTAAAACATAAAATTTCAAACATAAATATAATTTAAGTAACTCAATATTCTACAAATAATGAAAGATTTCATGATCTTGTAAACTTAAGATAATATAAGGATTAATACCATGGTTTGGACAGCCATATTCTAATCATATAAAGCACAATGAAATTCACTGTGGTCACATGCTCTACAATGGTTTTACCAAATCTTGTACTAGTACCACATTCCCTTAAGTCACACTATATTTCCATTATATCTCATTAATCTCCTAAAATTAAAGAGCAAAATTCTCAAATAATCCTATAATAAAGCTAAATCACAATACAGACTCATCCCAAACAACCCGAGAAAGTATGGTCTCATAATAAAAGATAGTGATTTGGAACCAACCCATGATTTACCCCTACAAATATGATGATCATATCTCCTGTCTACCAAAATTTCTAAAATAATAGTACAAATACCCTTTGATAGTAATTGGTTAGAAACTAACTCAAGTTATCCCTAATCTGGAAACTGGAGCTAACACATGGTATATCTCTAATGGCATTACAAATCCCTACAAGCTAGTGAAATGAACATGGGCATAAATAACTAAATTTGGGAAATATTTGATGCTTAAGGATAAACCTATGGAATCAACAATGACATATAAATATGAATTTCAAAATGCTAATGTAGATTCCAATAGTAGAAGACAAAATGTGAAAAGAAAATTACAAGTTCCAACCCCAAAAAAATAAGTCAACATACATAAGATAAATGAAAATCCATATTCATTTGATATGTAGGTCAAAATCCCACCATGTCACCATGAAAATCTAACACCCTACTATCTTGGATACCCACTACTACCATGTGTTTCCTTTCCTTTTTCATGTGTTAGATAAAACGAGGCCTGCATACACCCACGAAAATATGTAGAGTGTGGGGAAAATATGTACAGTGGGATCCCACCAAGTGTTTCATAATAAATCATTATTAAATCATCCAATTATACTTATTTAATGAAACTAAATTCATTAAATATTGTTTTTCATAGTTTAAAAAATCTTGAAATCACCCTTTATATAATAGTTTATAAAAATTATCAAATAAACTAATTTTCAAAGAATAAACATTTAAAAATATCCAGAAGGGAACAACATGAAAACTAAGTCCTAGGTTATCTGAGATCAGGGATATCTAAGTCCATAAAAAATCTATGAATAGATGATGATGTTCACATGAATCCCTGGAAAAATAGGCATAGGGATTGGACAACTCCCAAATAATTGAACCACATATTATAACATTGTTTATTTACAGTTGTAGCAAAAATATTTTATTTGTAAACATAAACCATCCTAGAATGATTATTCCAAATTTTTCCCCTATTTTTCACCCCAGGTTCCCATGTGTTGAATCCCTAACATTCCAGATTCCATTTTATAATTTAAATAATATCAAGGGAATTTTATATACCAATATTCATGCAGACTGTATAATACATCAAAACAATATTTGAAATGTATTTTCATAAACCATTGTAATTGGGAAAATTCATTTCATACATTATAAAAAACAACTTTTTATAACAAAAAATAATTACATTAAACAATTTAGAAAATAATTTAAGATAAGAAAGAAAGCATTATTTATAAAAAAATAAATTTTTTTGAAACAACCTTACTCAAATATTGTTGATTTAAAATTACCAAATAATATCCAAAAGATTAAGGGACCTCCTTTGGTATAAATGGACACCAATAACTCGAACAGAATAGACATTGACGAGGGATATTGTTTAATGAATTTGTTTAAATAATGAAATGTCGTCAATAACTTGCCCTTTATTATTTTAGATTAGTTAACTCTATTAAAATATTAATTATAAGTGGTTTTTTAGAAGAAATTTAGTCAAGGATGGATTAAATTCCATCCCATCAAGATATCAAATGCTTTCATCAATGGTTGTAACTCCCCCTTGTAGATCAGGTGGCCGATACAAAAGTTTCCAAATTTTTAGCTATCATCACCACAATATAGTGATTCCCACCATGAACATGGTGGATTCAACCATGCGATGCCCAAGAGATTCATATTAGTGAACCTCCATGTAATGTCCTTGACCAAGTTTAGTGATTTTTAACTAAACCTAATTGGTCATATGTCCTCAAGTATGCCTCCCTAGACACTAGATGTTATCGACTAATAGAGGGGGTCCATGGTGGTATAGTGGGGAGATTGTACCCTCAGAGTCAAAGTAAAATTCTCATATAATAAAATAATAAATAATATATTCATAAAAATGAAAAATAGAACTGAATAAGTAAATAATCCATCCAATAGTAATAATAAATCCAAAATGGTGTCATATAAAAAATAATGAGTATGTAAAATACTATTGAAGGATGAAACATATATGGCAGTAAGAATCTTGTATAGTACATGTAGAAAAAATAAAAAAAAGTAAAAAAAATACACAAAAATAGCATCAAGAGCCATGGAACAGTTCCATGATCCTAATTTCCCATGATATAAGTCAATCAGGCATTAATGAATGGGTTCTTTCCCTTTTCCCTACCGACATTCATGAAGTCTATTCGGTTCCCAATCAGCAGCCCAAATAGGGTGTGACATATACTTTATAGGATAACAACAATGATGTCTGTTATAATTCTAGCATGTGTATGGATACTATAACCCTATTTAGGTATAACATTTAAAGTTATAATTCCAATGTCAGATATAAATATGTACATAAGAATGGATGTAACCATGATCAAGTGATTAGTGATGAATAATAGTCTATAAATTTAAATAATGTAAGTAACTAATGGATCTAGAATATGATTCCTATTGAAATGTATCAAAAAATGTCATTCAATTCTTAATTCTATAAACCATTGTGTCCTCCTCGAGTCCATGGAACTCAGAATAACATCATACCTATATGGGCCAAGTCTCAAGTCTATAGAAAATGTATACCTAACATTGTAAGATATATGTTTTTACACTAGCCATCAGTTCCATTCCTCAATCCCCATCATTGTTTCCATACTGTGATAATGAGTGGCTCCATACCAAGAGAATATATATTCCCTACCATAAATAATCAACATCAATATTTATATAAACACATGTCTATTTTGGTGTTCTTACACAAGTTCAATCATCCATTTCATTAGAGTTGATCATTTATTAATCCTTTGAACTTATTCTAGGCTTCCTCAACCTAATGGAAAACATACACACCTAAAGGGGTGGTACTTATATTAGGAATATGGAAAACCCACCATAGAGCTGGTTTGGGTTGAGTTTGAAAAACTCAAACCATGTCAATGTTCTATATATGCATCACATTAAGGCCCAAATAATTAAATAGAGACATTTATTAATTTTTTGAGCAATTCCTGTAATGTTTGGTGTGTCACACAATGATTAAAATTTAATAAATGATAAAACTATAAGGAAATTATATAAACCACCTACATTTTGGTGGAATAGAATAACTCATCCAATATCGGTCCTTTATTTGTCCAAAATTGGAAGAAGACATAAGAAATTGATAAATTCCATCAAAATAGGGCATATGATCTCACATCAAAATAGCATTGAAAATGGAGAGATAAAACATGAAAGGAATTCAATCAAATATCTTATTGAGAGGAATCCAATGTGACAGACTATATTGAAAATTGGGGCCTGTGAAGGAGAATAATCAAATCCTATCGATGAGGAAGGAGAGCTCTCACTAGCACACAATTCACTAGAAAATTAGGGGGAGAAGAGGGGTGAGGTTTAAAGAAAAGGGTGTAAAATAGTCTTTTTATATAAATTTAAATGGAAAAATTATTTAGAAACATGGTTGTAAAAACCAATCCCCAATTGTGTGCACCCCACTATATAGGTGATGCACCTTTAAAGACATACAATAAATGGTTCAAAAAATGAAACATATACTATGTACACCCTCTGTTTTATCCCAACATAGGCAGATCATCTTTTCCATGATTTAGACAATCCATGTGGTACCCTTACAGGGCCACATGGTTTGAAGTGCACGTGTATCACTAATGGTGTGATAAAAAATATCCTATGTTATTTCCTCCAAAAAATGAATCTGCATGCCCTAAACAATCCCCATAACCCCTCTAATTCTTTCTTAAATGATAGTTAAAATTAATAATGATAAAATAAAGTGTTTTAAACAATAATTAATGGGTTTTTACCTTATAAGAAAAAATAGGTTCTTATAATCTCCCCACTTTAATGAAACTCATTCCTATGTTTCCCTTACAAGGGTTGTAATGTATCATCTAAGAATAACTCTGACCTATAGGTATTTACATAATCTTCCCACTCCCAAGTCTAGCTTTGTACAAGGTTGTGCTATAATAGCACCTATACTAGAGGAACTAACTAGACTAGGAGAACCTTCATTCCCTGATCAACAATATTTATAAGGTGTACCTAAAAGGGTATATCAAACTTCAATTCAACATATATAGGTTCAAAGAATATGAGATATAAATGAATGATATCATTGAATTAGAGATATGTGGAATATGTCATGCATATCCTCTTACCTCTGTGGTGAATACCACTAATGGGGTATTATCCCAACTCTCCCCAAAATCCCTAAGGTCTAAACATAATGACAAGATGGATTCCCTTTTTTCCAAATCTGTTTATGCACTAGTATAGGTGAAACGTGAAAAAAAAACTAGACTCCCCACCTCGTTCCTTAGTGATATATGGTGATAGTCAATGTATGAATTGTACCTAGACTGAGTTGTAGACAAAAACTTCTAAAAAAGTTGAATATGATATGGATTATTGTAAAAAATATGAGGACCCAGTTACACTTCATGCCCTTCATCTAAATGGAAAAGGGGTGAACAACATGACCTACTGTATAGTTCCTCATAAGGATGTATAAATATGGTTTCTGAGACCCTATTATTGTAATAAAACATGGTGTAAGGAAAGTGTTCCTCCCAAGAACCTCTAAATTCATGGATTCTTACTTGGATCATGTCCTAAATAACCTAAATAGTATTCCATGGCAGGCCATTAGTCTATCGGTGCTAGGATGTACTTATTAGTACTTTTAAACCTAGTTCCCTCTATAACCCTTTCTATAATCATGATGTGAAATGAGAGTCTCTATTTGATTTTATAGAATTTGAAAGTCCTTTTAGGCATAGATTCTAACAAAGGAATTTCCATTTGAGTTCATCCACTAAAAAGGCCTTATGAACAAGTAGTTAAAGGAAAAACTTTTTCAATCGGTCTACGATCACCCATATAAAATCACTTACCCGTGATGTTCTAGGCAATCTGTCATAAAATTCCTGGTGACGTTGTCCCACTTCCACTTAGGAATTGGTAACAAATGTAAAAGTCTTACTAGACTCGGTTGTTCTAATTTATCCTATTTACTGGTGGAATACTAAGTACAAAACCCATCTATCTCCCTTTTTATCCCAAAACATCAGTATTGGATGTGTAAGTCATGATACATCTTGTTAAGATTGGGATTTAATGCATGTATAGATTAATGGGACTTTTACATCAACTCCTCTTAGACATATATTGAAACCCTTGTGAATTTGTGAATGCATAAGATCTCATTATCATCAAACAACCAACCAGGATATAGGTAATAACCTACAATGGCCTCCCTTAGGAAAAAGCGTGTGAAATCTGATTACTTCCACATATTCACTCTTTCTTAAAGTTACGAATTCACTGATAATATTGCAATTATACACTATCCATGATAGTCCTAAACCTCCATGTTTATCTTATAAAATTTTTCCATATACTGCCACTCACCGCAAGTATCTTGAACTACCTTTTTTGAGACTTCCTACTCTATGAATCTACCACCACATTGCCTTTTATAGGAATATAATCAAGCTCAAATTCAAAATAATATAGGTATTAAACACACCTTCATTTCTTGAGATTCAAGTCATGAAATTTACAGATATATATGAGGATTTTATAGGCCGTGTACACCAAAAAATTCTCTCCTATAAAATAATTACTCTAATAATTCAATCCATGAACCACAACTACTTGCTCAAGATTGTGCATTAGGTAATCCTTTTCATGTGGCCTCAACTGACAAGACATTTATGCCACAAATCTATCTTTTTACATCAAAACTCTAATTATGTTTATTAATGATGAATCAAAAAAGACTATATATCTTTTTCCTAGATCTATAATAATTAGGATTAGCACTTAATTTATTCTTCCATTCAACTCCTAAAAGGATATCTTCAGGGCCTATAACCATAAAAATTTCATACCCTTCTTATCCAAGCCTATGAAAGGTGATTCTAGGAATTAAAAGTATTAAATAAATTTCCTATAATATCAAACCATTCCCAAGAAACTCTAAATGTCAACAACATTATTGGGATTATCCTAGGAAATCATAAAACTCAAGTTATCTAGGTCAATAGACAATCTTGCCTCTGATATAACATGACCCTGTAAGTGAACCTTGTCAATCCGAAAGTGACATTTTCTAATATTAACATATTGATGATTCTCTCCTAGTATAATTATCATGATTTCATGATTTTTAACATGTTCATGTTGAGTGTGAGAGGGTATTAATATATTATGAATGAAGACTACCCCAAATGAATCTTGATATGGTTGGAAAACCCAAATAAAAAATTTAATGAAAATGGAGTGATTGTTCATCAAACTGAATTTCATAACAAGGTACTTATAAAGAACCTACCATCTATGTAAATATATACAAAGTATATATGATGGTGTCACATTAACCTGGTGATAAAATGACCACATATCTATTTTGGAGAAAACCCAATTTCTTCAGAGATGATTGAAGAGGTTATCTATATGAGGTAAACTGTATTAGTTCTCTATAGTAAGATGATTAAATTTATAGTATTAAATAAAATCCTAAGTTTATCATCTAAATTCTTGGAGAAAATCATGGGTGAACCCCAAGTTGATGTAATAGGATGTATAAATCCCTTAGATTCCAAGACCTCAAGGTACCTCTTGTGCTCTACGAATTCTATGGTGGCCATCCTATAAGGAGGAATGAACATTGGTGAAACTCATGGAACTAGCTCAATAGATAACTAAATGAATCTCTTAGGATGTAATTTTGAAAACTTGTTAGGGAATAGTTTCCTAAAATACTATAACATAGGATAAACAATTGCCTTATGTATTTCCCTATCCTCCCCCAAAAGACTATAAATCTGGGCTATCACTCTTCCTAACCCATGATGATCTTATCCTAGTCTAATTTTCTTGACATCCCATTTTCCCATGTAAATATAAAAATATCCTTCTAGTTATGTGAAGGAAACCCTACAGTTATAGAAATCAGTATAGGTGATATAAGGATCTAACTAGTCTATTTTGATAATGGAATTAAATATAATCATGTAATAGATAAAGAAGTTCCATAAGAAATGATACTTAACTATTTTAAGGGGGAACTCTTTCATTAGAGTACGCTCTCTCACTAGATACCCAATTTTGTGTCAAGGGTCCTTATTTAAATATCAAACTAAATATCAAGCCCAAGGATTTAAAAAATTACTAAAGAAATTAAGGAGTGAGATGTTCTTGAATAAAATATAAAAAATTCTAAGGTATATACTATTACAATCATAACATACACCATAGAAGGTATAAGAATATACTTCCCTAGTATATGATACTATGCATAGGTATGGACCAATCCATGACCCTGATATATAACCTAACTACCTTGAGTAAGCCCTCTATAATAGGGATGTACCATTGGTGCCTGGATATCATGCACATGACTACATACTAAGCTTGATAGATCAACTGCAGAATAGTTTTCTTCTTGTCTAAGTGCTTATGATCCCACTCTTATAACTAGAGTCAGTGTACATTGTCTCTTACTAGGTTTTGGATAAAACATTCGTAAAAACCATTGTAAATGGACCATCCTTCTACAATATCGCACTCGGTTGGGGATCTATCATACTGAGGTTTCTAGTGATCTTACTTTAAACACTTGTGACTGAACAAAAAATTACCAATATGTTTACCCTTATGGGTATCCCCCAATGAGAGGTCTCGAAGAGATACTTCCTACAACTAGACACTTTACACTACGTCGACAAGCTTGTCTTCTCTAATTCATACCTTCTAATTTTCTCAGGATATGTTTAGTGATAATAGATTGGTTTAGTATTTTAGACATGACAGTCGACTGAAGGATGTTCACCTAAGATGAAATAGAAATCCTGACCCCACCCTCAAAATAACCTTCTCCAGATATCTCATCAGCCAAATAAATAGAAGAAAAGTGTGGAAAATATTTTATGAGGTCTGAATAATCCATAATAGATGTAGCACCATTCTCTAGGTATATAAACTCCCTAGATCCATCAACCCTTCAATGTCTTATTGTAAAAGTGGTCATAGAATCTTGATTGGAAATCCTTCCAAAACATCTCTTGATGATGATATTTTGGGTTCTAGATATCCCACCAATGTTTAGTGGATCCAAAAGCCAATACACTATGAGTTTAAACCTCTTTTATAGATTTGTATATATGTAATCAAATATATATAATATGGTATCAATCTATAATAAGGAATAATGGGGCCACCATCCGCCACGAAAGTAAGTGGATGCTACTACCAAAACTCTCACTTAAACTCTACCACAGAAGTGGATGGTCATGCAATTCCCTTTATAGTCTACATAAGATGCAATAATACCTCTATAAACTTGGAATAACCACCCATGATAGGAATATTTTTAGGTGATGTAGGTGGAACTACTAGAGGTAACAATAGTATCTTAGAGCCCGCCACATCTAGAGTATTTTCATCACTACCCTCCTAGTGCAGGACCTGAGGACATCATGGTGGAATATATATACAAATTCCAAACACACATGTCATATAATATTTGGTAACAAATGACCATAGATATAAAAATAATTATAGTTATAAGCCTTCTTATAGGTAACCAACACCCCTATGACTGCTCTAAAATCATGGTCTAAGCGATGTATCAGAACATGAAAAATCACGAGAGACACTACCTACTACCCACTATTATGGTTGGGTCTAGTTTAAGCTATCTTTTTTTTGTTAGGGTTTCCATTATATGGATTTTCAATTAAAATTTATTGATTGAAATCCCATTTATGTAGAAATTGGAATCCTAATGTAATGGTGACCATATTCGAATTTAAAATTTATCAATTATTGTATTTATATTATAGACCATTTAAATGAAGTAAAATTCCCAATTTATAGATTTACATGATTAAAGAATTACATTTGGTAGTTCATTTAACTGTATCTACAACATTACATTCAATATTAAAAATGGAATATGTAATATAATATTATTTGAAAAGATGAATTTTCATTCCCAATTTGTAGAGGTACATGAACTATTTAACTTAAAATGACATTAATGTATTAAAAGTTAACTAAAACTTTAGTCTATGAATACTCAATTACATAACTCAAACATGTCATAATTGGTTAATTACGGTTTCATCATCAATCTACATGAGAAAAACCATTTTGGTTGATACAGACACTTTAATAACCACTTATTCAACAGGCTTCTTCCTAAAAAAAATGTTTTTCCATAATATAAATATCACTAAAAGAACATATCACACGTATCATGTAGATAGATGATGCAACCTACATGGCATGTGAATATCTATAATGCTTATGATGATGCATGAGAAACACCTCTTTTACATACTAGTATAAGGAAAAAGTAGAACCAATAACAGTAATAACAACCACATAAACTCATGTGAATCACCAAATTGTAAAATCAATGCAACTGTGATAGGAATAAACCAGAACATCAAATTCCATCCTATTAAATTTGGACTTTTCCCCACATATGGGTTAGAAACCTACATGAAAAGGATTAATTCCAAATTCAAACACATCCCACTCTACAATCTACTAAATAAAATTGTAAAAAAATGAGAAGAAACCGTTTATAGCAATTTATAATGTCCCATACCGGGTTCACTCATAAATAACAAAACTCGGTGGGCCACATGTCCTCAAGCATGCCTCCACGGACACCAGAGGTTTCCAACTAGTATGGAGGGTCTATGGTGTTATTGTGGGGATACTATACCCTTATGGTCAAAGTATAATAGTGGTATAATAAAATTATAAATAGAGGATGCATAATAATAACAAAAAAAATAGAAAACATAAATAATATAGAAATAAGTAATAATCAAAATGAAATTATTTCATATATAAAATGATGAGTATGTCAATGTACTACTAAAGGATTAAACATAAAAGGAAATAGTAATCGGAGACACTACTTGTATATAAAATAACAAAAATGTCATCTTTGAAAACATAACAAGCCAAGGCTCGGTCCCATGATACTATGATCTCATGCTATAAATCAAGTAGGCATCCGTGATTAGGAACTTTCCATTTCCCCTACTTATACCCATGAAGTATTTTTGGGTACCAATTGGTGACCTGAACAGGGTGGGAGATGCACTCAGTAGTCCACCACCAACTATTTCTATAATAATCTCAAACTATGGATGAAAATTATAACCACATGCAGGTACAATAGGTATTGATTTAATTTCAATGAAATATATAAATAAGTCTATAAGTAGTTATATAAAAAATGAGAATGTGATAATTGATGATTAACATTTCATAAAAGTAAAGCATGCATGTAACTATTACTTTTGGCATATGAAACATTTGGAGAAGTATTATACTACACGGTCCAGGTCCAAAGGCTATAAACCTGGGTTTCCTCATCGAGTCTAAGGAAATCATAATAATATTATACTTTCATGGGCCATGTCCCAAGCCTGTAGATCAGGGCCACCTTAAATCTAAATATTTATGTTTATATAGTGGTCCTAGGTGCTATAGCTTGATCCCCCTAATTGGTTCCATACCTCGATAGGGAGTAGTTTCCTAACATAAGAATAAAAGTTCCATTCCCTAAATAACCAACATCATTCGGTAAATAAATCTATCTATATGTTAGGGTCAACACCGAATTTTAATAATCCATTTCATTAGAGTCAACCATTCATTAATCCTTTAAACTTATTCAAGGATTCTACAACCTCATGGAAATCTTAAACACCCAAAGGGGTGGTCCTTATGTTAGGAATATGGAAAAACACACCTCTAATGTTTTTCTATTTAAGGTTAACAACCTCTAATCATGTCAATGTGATATGTAGGCATCTCATTAAGGTCTAAAAAATTAAATTGAGACATTCATTGATTTTAGGATCAATTCCATAAAATTTTGGCATGAGGGAAAACAATTATAATGTAATAAATGACAAAAACTTAGGGGAAAGGTTATAAAACACCTTTCTTGTGGTGGTAGAGGAGCAATTTGTAATGTCCCGACTCTAGGTGACACAACAGTGCCCTAACTGGGTTGGTCATATGACCTTAGGAGCACCTCCCCGTATACTAAATTCTACCATATAACAGCAAGAGTATATTATTGATCATGGGGAGATTGTACCCTCTTTATCAAAGTATCAAAATAGTATAAATTAATGATAATAACCTAAGGATATAACCAATAATAAAACCAAACTTATATCACATGATGGCCAAAATAGGAAATACAATATTTAACTACATAGTATATATGTCAGGTTAAATATATGTCAAGTGTCAATCTAAAAAAACCCAAAATAAATAAAGACATTGAAAACTCCCAAGAGGACCCTAAATCATTATTGATTCCCTCATCCATGATCCATACCAAATTAGCAATCTATCATTGGTCCATTTCCCTAATAATGTCTTGTAAACATGAAGTCTATTTGTGTACCGATCTTGTAGCCTAAGTAGGTTGTGAGTACAACTCAGTAGGCCACCACTGAAAAAGTGTAAAATAGTATCAATTAAATAAATGTATATTCACTTTTATAAATAATAAAGTATAATAAATAAGGTAAATTATTTATATTTATTCAATTACTCTTTATTTAACCACATAACTCCCCTGAGTTCCTGAGGACTCTGAAAT
Source organism: Viscum album (assembly GCA_963277665.1). Classification (NCBI taxonomy): domain Eukaryota; kingdom Viridiplantae; phylum Streptophyta; class Magnoliopsida; order Santalales; family Viscaceae; genus Viscum; species Viscum album. The sequence goes on along the minus strand of OY728146.1, from coordinate 1,261,672,155 downwards.
GAAAATACAGACTTTGGCCCATGCCAGAGTCTGAACCATATCACATATTCAATTCACAATTAATTTTAGAACATGGGATTTAACTTTCCATTTCATTTCAATTCACTATAATAGCTAATTGGAACTATATTAAAATTCCATAATTTTGGGCCTAGATCGTCGTGCCTATAACCCCATTGGTATTTGAATCAATAATCTATGACCTAAATGAAATTTTTCAAACAATCAAAGAATTTATATTTTTAAGTTGTAGTCGTTTTCCCGCATTCATTTATCAAATAGTCACACATGTGGGATTTTGATGCAGTTTTCAAAGTCCCCAACTCATTTAACACCGTGGGCATTTGATGTAGTAGACCATGTCCGACACACTGTTATCAATTTATCACTATCGGGTTTTTATGTATCATATCATGTCCCACACACATATATCACATATATCGTAGTGTGACGTATATCACATCAATCAATGTTAATCAATATTAACACTCAAATAAAACATTCTCAATAAAGTGTACAATTTCAATTAATCAGACAATCATTATTCAACACATTAATTTATTGGGAATAATTTGAAAAATCACCATTAAAACATTTATCATTGTTTAATAATATAACCCATTATCCCATTTAGGTTAATCCAATAATCTCACAGTCCCCTTTTTCAATTAATTCATAATCACATTAATTGAACCATTATAGAGACCCATTAATTAACCAAATAAATATTCAACTAATCAATTAATTTCAAAAACTCTATTCTAATAATTAATTTACCAATTAATTAATAAAATTTCTCAATCAAAACATCCCATTAATTAATTCAAAAAAAATTAATTATTCCATTCTCACAACCCCAATATCCCATTACTTAATTCAATAATTAATTAATTCAATTCCATAATTCAATTACATAATTCAATTTCATTAACACATGGTAATTAAAAAAATTCAATTATTAATGAAATTTCCCAATCAGGGAAATTAAAATTTCAAAATTACATACACATAATTAAATCAAGACTATGGGACTGTAATTTAGACCAGCTATGTAACACCCCGAGATTTTATGAAAAATATTCTTTTAATTTCATTAATGTCTTGTGTTTTACGCTACACCAAAAGTAGCTTTTACAACACGCATCCCTGACTTGGCTTGCATTACACGTAATCGCAACCTTCCACGATAGCGTGTGTTGTACGCAATACTGAGTTTCGCTAAACAATGATATGTTATATGAACTACCCGTTATGAATAGTATCAACTAAATTTTGAATTTTATAACATTATTATTCATCTTACACATTTTCTAGAACACGGTATGATAACAAAATCAATTTTTCGAGTAAAATAAGTATTTTTCAAAAAATGCAGTTTTCCCGCCTTTTGATGGCGCATCCGCTTTAAATATTTTTTTTGACATGTATATAAGTTCAATTTGAAAAAGTAAAATTATTATTTGGAATCAGGATATAAAAATTTACTTTGGATAAAATTTTCATATTATTCTGATAACTTTCATAGTTTAATGAATAGTAAAAACACGCTATATTTTAATTAAAAACAACTTTTCTTCATCGTAATAATTTATTTGGATAGATTATCTTTTTAATTGGTTTTAAAGTGTAATTAGAATATATTTTTACCATTTAATCCAATGTTGGTCATTGGAATTAATTTCACTTTGAAATTGGACATAAACATGTATCAATCTTTTGATAGTTATTATTTCTTAAAAACACGCTATTTGTTTTGATAACAGGAATTAATTTTAAAATTAATTAATGCCACTTTTATGTTTTGAATTTGGAAAAATAGACATCAATTTTGAATTCATAATATTAAATAATGCTTAGGCTGAATTTTTGGTATTTTTCTGAAAAACATCAATTTTTGATGAATAGTGAAACCACTTAGTGGATGTTAAAAACTGACTTTTTCATTTAAATGAAATTTTACCACTTCTGTGAATTGAATTTCGAAAATACAAGAGACACAGTTAATATCAAGGACTAAAATGTGGTTCAATGAGATGAAAATAATTTTTGGTGAATAGTAACTTTTTACTTTTATTACCACAGTTAAAAGTAAATAGGGTAATTAAGGGTACAAATGATATTAATATTACCCTAAAACGTTTATTAATTCTATTGGATAAGTATAATTCGACCAAAAACAACCTTAGGAATAAAATATGACCATTTAGGACCACTTTGATTAGATTAGGACATTTATTATTAATTTATTTAAAGAATGGTTAAAATAGTTAAAATCAAAGTTTAATAACTAAATCATTTTTAATATAAGGTAATACATAAGATGAATTCGACTATAAATATTAATTATAAATTTAAAAATATTTCCTACATAATGGTATTTATTTGTAATTTTTAGACATTAAATAATTTAATTTATTTATGACACAATGATGATGTAGTAATTATCTTATTAATGAAATATTGACATAATTGATGTTATAAATACCCAAATAAATGTGATTTGAGACTTTTTATGAGTTACAATAATTTTATAGGTTAATATGACATGTTTTTATCGATTTAATTAACTTTTTTTGAACTAATCATTCTGTTATGATTTTTACAAAAATCAATTACCAAATAGTATCAAAATTGACATAAAATAGTTTTTAAAACAAATATTATATTATTAATTGTTATTTTATTCCTAAAAATATTAGGTTCGGCAAAATGACTTATATAAGGTTATATATATTAATAATATACAACTTGGGGTTCGTTTGTCTTGTTATAGTAAGTTTATTAACCTTATAGTGTAAGAAAACAAGAAGACAGGGTAAAAGTAAAATTATTTAACTTAAGGTTAAATCTAAATGATAAGTTTAAAATAGAAACCTAAACTTGTCTAAATTAAATTTTATTAGAGGATTTAGACCCATTCCCAAATTAGCTTCTAAATAAATCAATTTGGAGCTATTAAAAATGGAATATGACTTAATAATAAAATAATAGTTTTAGTTTTTCTAAAGGTGCCCCTCTCCTCCCTTATAAAAGGGAACCTTCTCCCTCTCTTCCTCACACCACCTTGACACTTAAATCTCGGCCAACCCCTGAAAAATTATCTTATCCACTTCCATAGAAACATCCTAGAGGTTCTGGTCTTCATCAAAGACCAAATTTAGTGACCTAAAAGGAGGTCTCAAAGAGACGCTTCAGAGAAGAGGTAATGTCCGTTACCGATTCTTTCAACTTTATTTATTCTTCCACTTATTCTTCTTTAGTTGTTTCATTATGAAGTAATAACATCAGTATAAATCATATAATGATATGTTATTATAAGAATAAAACAACCCTATTTCACCATCTATACATCCTACGGAAAACGAAATCATCACGCGTGCGTACGTACGGAATATCGTCTCCACGTCGTGGTGAAATCTGTTTTTCCACCAACACCTTACATGGATGGGTATAATGGTGTAAATAATAACTATATATGGTTATTATAACATCATACTGATTCTGATATATTATACCATCCACTCTAATTCTTTTCAATAATTATGGGAATGATATCATCGCTCGTGCGTACGTACGGATTGTCGTCTCCACGACGCGATGAGATTCATTCTCCATGTTAACCATACATGAATGATCATAAAGTTTATATAATGAATAATAATGAAATATATGAAATAATAATGATACTGTATTTATGTATATATATATTTATGTATGTCATCTATTTAGTTTCATTCAATTCAATAAGGGAATGAAAACAGCGTTCATGCGTACGTACGGCCTACGGTCTCCATGAAAGGTGTATTTCATTCCTTTTATCGATCTATAATATATATTATATATAAATCATGTTTTACATTTTGGAATTATGTAAATCAGGATATAAGTAATAATATCAAGAATGACAAGTCGAAACACATACGATAAATGAAATGATTTTACCCAAAACGCTGCTTTAACATGGAATATACAAAAGAACGGGTAATATAAAGTCATAAGTGAAACATATATGATATCATAACAATGAATATGATTCTGTAATAAGTCAATTATATTATTTAAATCATTATACAGGAGGTTCGGATACGTATGAAGCATATCAGACCTAAGGTAAGGAATAATTTTGTAAATCTCATTTTTATCCGAGATTGCTTATTTGTAAGTATTTATTGGGGTTATTTCAATCATACATGTCCATGTTTTATAAAAGTGTATTCATGTAAATTTAAAGTCCTTTTTACCCATTTTTTACTTTTACTACATGGTATGTATGGAATTTTTCTTCTACGATGTACTTTTTGACTTTTCCGGCAAAAGTATGAGAAGAATGTTTTTTTTATACGGCATGAAAGGATTTTTAAAGTTTTATAAAGCCTTATTTTCATGAAGCTTCCTCCAAAAGATTTCATTACTATTTTCAAAAAAATATCTTTCTTTTAAAATTTCATGGAATTTTGTGAAAAGAAAATGATTTTCAAGAAGAAAGGATATTTTCCTTAAGAATTCATTTCAAGTACTTTACCAAAACCATTTTACATATAAGATGACATTATTTCATATGTGTATGTTTCAAGTATAATGTCTCTATGATTTACATGGTTTAAAATTTCTTATTATAAAATGATATCCATTTCTTTTATATAGATTATGTGATGATGGAATGATGTTTATGAAACCCATTTTATTCTTTGGGTTATTATGAATGATTTATGTTTATTTTGTGGCACAAGTAAGAATGATTTCATTATGAGATGGGTGGGACCTATATCTCCCTCCAATGAATTGGGTAAAGATTTATATCTCATGAGATAGACATGTCTGGAACGGAAAGTTAAACTAGTTCAGTAATACAGGACTGGAACGAGGAGTGAACTCGATTTAGAAAGGGACATTATCCACTAAGATGGTCTTAGAAGCAATGCCTTGGCTACTATGGAAATCATATCATGTGCTTAATTGTTTCCAAAATTACATGTTTTATTCCCATTCTAATTTATTATGATTAATGTTTCTTCATGATCTATTCCTTACATACTGCCATGTTTTATGTCATTGCTCAAGATTTTGATGTTTAGATTTTATGCTCATGTTTTTTTTACATTCAAATATCTAAGGATTGTTTTATGTTTTCTATACTTACACTTACTGAGCATTTGAGCTCACCCCTTTTATTTTTTCTTTTACCCAGGATATAAAGAAAGGTTTTAGGTAAGAAAAAAAAGGGAAGATCTTTATGGGAGATGTTGAAGATCTTTCACCACGATTAGAAGATTATATTCTGAGTTTCCAAAGACAGTAAACTATTACGGTCCTTGTGTGTCTATTTTTTTATGTATTAATTATTCCACAAAAGTAATGTAATTTCCATGTATGTCAAGATTCGGGTCTCTACAGTTGGTATCAGATGAAAGGTTTAGTTAACCATTAGAAAATAGGATGCGAAAACTTTAGTGAGATCCCTAGAGATATTTCTAAGGTATGTCTAGTGATGTCCCTAAGGATAAGTATACGTATAGGATATAGTCCTAGAACTACGGTAACGATCATAGAATTTAACCTAAAATTTTAGATATTGACGGTACCCCCCCCCCCCCCTTTATTATGTTCTTTTCCCCAGCATGATTTTTGCCTCTCACACTATTCTTTTTGGGTTTTAGAAAATGGCTGGAAATAGGAAGATTCATGATAATGGAGGATATGATGGACAATGGAATGATATTATTCATGAGAAACCAAATGAAATGGGATTTGGAAGTCCAAACATCATTATTATGTCAAATCATCAATCTCATAATATGATCAATAAACTCAAATTTGGTAAGTTTCCTGACTCGGCTAATAAGAGAAAGATGGAGTTTCATGATGATCATAGAGGAAAGAAAGTTCAATTTCCCCTATGAAAATCATGTGGGAAGAGGCATCAAGGATAATGTTTCAAAGGAACTAGAAGATGATTTGGGTGTGGAAAATAAGGACACAAAGCCAGTAAGTGCAAAGGAAAAGGTTCAGTTAACACCATGGATGAGGATAATGGTATTTCTACGACATCAAAAATGTTTAAATGTTTTAAATGTGGAATGTACAGGCATTATGCAAACCAATTCCCTAAGGGAAAGTCTCATAAAGAGAATCAGTATGGTCATATGGGTAGTATTTATGTTGATGATGATGAAGAGACTACAAATGATATGTGAGATGAAAGAATTTTTGAAGCTCGGTCAATGGTTTAAGAAGGTACTGTAATGATTACATGTTTATCAAGTGTAATGTTGTATAAGTAATCTCATGGTACTATGTAATAAAGATACTTCTAAGGATTGTTACATTGTTGTCTTTCCTTATGTTTTGAAAGTGTATGATTAATGGTAGCAGTAACCATGAAAGGTTATTCAGATATTTTTGTAATGTAGATGATATGCGCATAATGAAGGGATAAGGAGAAAATTAAATGTTTGATAGTATTCATGAGATCATGACTGATATAAGTAGAAGGTTATATCATGGTTTGAGTATATAGAATTTTTGGATTTTGGTATGTGGAAATAGTTAACTTTTGATAGCATTGATGTTTTCACTATGGTTTAATGGGTATTCATTTTTCAAGAGAATACATGATTAAGGTATTCACATGATTGGAATGTGACCAACAAGATATATGGGGGATAAATGATGGTATTCACATACTTGGTTGATGACATTTGAAGTAATCGTTTTCTTTATACAATGATATTTGACCGAAGTATTTTAGATAATGATTGAAATGGATTATGTTGGACATAAGTTAGTATTGTTTAAGGATAGAACATTTTTCGATATTATTGATGGGATGTTATAGTAATGTAGTTTTAGAAAAAGGACAACCTGTGGGATGGGCGATAGCCCGTCACGTTGGACAAGGCTATGGGAATCAAACCCACAATCGAATTGAAACTGGCTTTTATCGCCTACCATTGTCCTACAAGAAGTCCCTCTTTAGTAGAAACTAGTTTTATTATATTAAGCAGTATGATATATGAAGTATAAGTCCATTTTAGGAACCATATATGATTAATCTCACTATAGATGGACTTATGTATTTTTGATAACTTTTCTAACCTTTTGTTTGAGACAGATGGAATGACCGATCATTCTATCACATGATCTGCTAACACTTCACAAATGACAAATTCAACTTCATTTCTTTAAGAGATGAAGTGGAAATTGTCCAAAGAACGACCAACGGTGAGACTCTACCAAAATCACGAAAGTATTTCTTCTAATTCCAATTTCATCAACTTTAGGGAAATGATCTTGAAAACCAAAAATGTTGTCCTAGTGCCCTTATATCCGATGAATCATATGGTACCTTAGATCATCACAAATCTATGGCTTTGTGATTGAGGGATTTTTCATAGCCATGTTCTTTACCACTCTCCATCAGAACTTGATGGTTATATTTTTCTTCCATATCCATATTTTCACCTATGTTCTCCTATGTGGAAACCCAGTGATGAGTTTCTTTGGGTAATCGTTACATTTCATAATTTATTTTTTAAAATTAAGTTTTAGTATTCCATTTTACGATGTGGGTTTCTATAAATATTAAACAATTTATAACCCCGATGAATTTCGAGGGCGAAATTCATTTTAAGGGGGGTAGAATGTAACACCCTGAGATTTTATGAAAAATATTCTTTTAATTTCATTAATGTATTGTGTTTTATGCTACACCAAAATGATCTTGCACAATACGCATCCCTGACTTGGCTTGCATTACACACAATCACAACCTTACACGATAATGTGTGTTGTACGCAATACTAAGTTTCGCTAAACAACGATATGTTATTTGAACTACCCGTTATGAATAGTATCAACTACATTTTTAATTTTATAAAATTATTATTCATCTTACAAATTTTCTAGAACATGGTATGAGAACAAAATCAATTTTTCGAGTAAAATAAGTATTTTTCAAAAAATGCATTTTTCCCAACTTTTGATGGCGCAACCACTTTAAATATTGTTTTTGACATTTTTATAAGTTAAATTTGACAAAATAAAATTATTATTTCGAAACATGATATAAAAATTTACTTTGGATAAAATTTTCATATTATTCTGATAACTTTCATATTTTAATAAATAGTAAAAACACGCTATATTTTAATTACAAACAACTTTTTTTCATCGCAATAATTTCTTTGGATAGATTATCTTTTTTATTTGTTTGAAAGTGTAATTAGAATATATTTTTACCATATAATCCAATGTTGGTCATTGGAATTAATTTCACTTTGAAATTGGACATAAAAAGGTATCAATCTTTTGATAGTTATTGTTTCTTAAAAACACGCTATTTGTTTTGATAACAGGAATTAATTTTAAAATTAATTAATGCCACTTTTATGTTTTGAATTTGGAAAAATAGACATCAATTTTGAATTCATAATATTAAATAATGCTTAGGCTGAATTTTTGGTATTTTTCTGAAAAACATCAATTTTTGATGAATAGTGAAACCACTTAGTGGATGTTAAAAACTGACTTTTTCATTTAAATGAAATTTTACCACTTCTGTGAATTGAATATCGAAAATCCAAGAGACACGGTTAATATCAAGGACTAAAATGTGATGCAATGAGATGAAAATAATTTTTTGAAAATAGTAACTTTTTACTTTTATTTACCACGGTTAAAAGTAAATAGAGTAATTAAGGGTACAAATGATATTACTATTACCCTAACACATGTCCTAATTCTATTGGATAAGTATAATTCGACCAAAAACAACCTTAGGAATAAAATATGACCATTTAGGACCACTTGGATTAGATTAGAAAATTTATTATTAATTTATTTAAAGAAGGGTTAAAATAGTTAAAATCAAAGTTTAATAACTAAATCATTTTTAATATAGGGTTATACATAAGATGAATTCGACTATAAATATTCATTAGAAAGATAAAACTATTTCCTACATAATAGTATTTTATTTGTAATTTTTAGACATTAAATAATTTAATTTATTTATGACACAATGATGATGTAGTAATTATCTTACTAATTAAATATTGACATAATTGATGTTATAAATACCAAAATAAATGTAATTTGAGACTTTTTATGAGTTACACTAATTTTATAGGTTAATATGACATGTTATAATTGATTTAATTAACTTTTTTTGAACTAATCATTCTGTTATGGTTTTCAAAATAATCAATTACCAAATAGTGTTAAAATTGACATAAAATAGTTTTTAAAACAGATATTATATTATTAACTGTTATTTTATTCCTAAAAATATGAGGTTCGGCCAAATGACTTAGATAAGGTTATATATGTTAATAATAAACAACTTGGGGTTTGTTTTTCTAGTTATAGTAAGTTTATTAACCTTATAGTGTAATAAAACAATAAGACACGGTAAAAGTAAAATTATTTAACTTAAGGTTTAATCTAAATGATAATGTTAAAATAGAAACCTAAACTTGCTAAATTATATTGGATTAGAGTATTTCTACCCATCTCCACATTATCTTAGAAATAAATCAATTTGTATCTATTAAAAACCGAATATGACTTTATAATAAAATAATATTTTTTGTTTTTCCAAATGTGCCCCTCTCCTCCCTTATAAAAGGGCACCTCCTCCCTCTCTTCCTCACACCACATTGAGCCTTCATGCTCGGCCAAACCCTACCAAATTCTCTTCTCCAATTCAATAGAAACATCCTAGAGGTTCTGTCCTTCTTCAAAGACCAAATTTAGTGCCCTAAGAGGAGGTCTCAAAGAGGAGCTTCAAAGAAGAGGTAATGTCTGTTACTGATTCTTTCAACTTTATTTCTTCTTCCACTTCTTCTTCTTTATTTTTTTCATTATGAAGTAATAACATCAGTATAACTCATATACTGATATGTTATTATAAGTATTAAACAACCCTATTTCACCACGCCGTGGTGAAATCTGTTTTTCCACCAACACCTTACATGGATGGGTATAATGGTGTAAAGAATAAATATATATGGTTGTTATAACATCATATTGATTATGATATATTATAATATCCACTCCAATTATATTCAATAATTATGGGAATGATATCATCGCTTGTGCGTACGTACGGACTGCCGTCTCCACGACGCGATGAGATTCATTCTCCATGTTAACCATACATGAATGATCATAAAGTTTATATAATTAATAATAATGAAATATATGAAATAATAATGCTACTGGATTTATGTATATATATATTTATGTCATCTATTTAGTTTCATTCAATTCAATAAGGAAACAAAAACAGCGTTCATGCGTACGTATGGCCTACCATCTCCATGAACGGTGTATTTCATTCCTTTTATCGATCTATAATATATATATGTATATGATGAATATATATTATATATAAATCATGTTCTACATTTTGGAATTATGTAAATCAGGATATAAGTAATAATATCAAGAACGACAAGTCGAAACACATACGATAAATGAAATGATTTTACCCAAAATGCTACTTTAACATGGAATTTACAAAAGAACGGGTAATATAAAGTCATAAGTGAAACATATATGATATCATAACAATGAATTTGATTCTGTAATAATTCAATGACATTATTTAAATCATTATAAGGGAAGTTCGGATACGTACGAAGCATATCGGACCTAAGGTAAGGGATAATTTTGCAAATCTGATTTTTATCTGAGATTTCTTATTTGTAAGTATTTACTGGGGTTATTGAAATCATCCATGTCAATGTTTTATAAAAGTGTATTCATGTATGTTTAAAGTCCTTTTTACCCATTTTTTGACTTTTACTACATGGTATGTATGGAAATTTTCTTCTACGATGTACTTTTTGACTTTTCCGGCAAAAGTACGAGAAGAATGTTTTTTTATACGGCATGAAAGGATTTTTATGGTTTTATAAAGCCTAAGTTTCATGAAGCTTCCTCCAAAATATTTCATGACTATTTTCAACAAAATCTCTTTCTTTTAAATTTTCATGGCATTTTGTGAAAAGAAAATGATTTTCAAGAAGAAAGGATATTTTCCTTAAGAATTCATTTCAAGTACTTTACCAAAACCATTTTACATATAAGATGAAATTATTTCATATGTGTATGTTTCAAGTATAATGTCTCTATGATTTACATGGTTTCAAATTTATTATTATGAAATGATATCCATTTATTTTATATATATTATGTGATTATGGAATGATGTTTATGAAACCCATTTTATTCTTTGGGTTATTATGAATGATGTATGTTTATTTTGTGGCACAAGTAAGAATGATTTCATTATGAGATGGGTGGGAACTATATCTCCCTTCAATGCATTGGGTAAAGATTTATATCTCATGATATAGACATGGCTGGAATGGGAAGTTAAACCGGTTCAGTAATACAGGACTGGAACGAGGAGTAAACTCGATTCTGAAAGGGACTTTGTCCACTAAGATGGTCTTGGCAGCAATGCCTTGGCTACTATGGAAATCATATCATGTGCTTAATGGATTCCACAATTACATGTTTTATTCCCATGCTAATTTATCATGATTAAAGTTTCTTCATGATCTATGCCTTACGTACTGCCATGTTTTATGTCATTGCTCAAGATTTTGATGTTTATATTTTATGCTCATGTTTTTTTTACATTCAAATGACTAAGGATTGTTTTATGTTCTCTATGCTTACCCTTACTGAGCATTTGAGGTCACCCCTTTTATGTTTTCTTTTCCCCAGTATATAAAGAAAGGTTTTAGGTAAGAAAAAAAAGGGGGAAGATCTTTATGGGGGATGTTGAAGATATTTCACCACGATTAGAAAATTATATTCCGAGTTTCCAAAGACACTAAACTATTATGGTCCTTGTGTGTCTGTTTTTGTTATGTATTAATTATTCCGAAAAATTAATGTAATGTCCATGTATGTCAAGATTCGGGTCTCTACAAGCTACCTCAAAATTGATGGTGAACAATTTCCAATAGAAATCCCTAATTCAAGAGAAACGATTATGAACATGACAAAGAATGAGATCTATATTCGAAAACTAGATCCAAGATCAATTGAATTAGATCTATCAAAACCTAGATTGTGATCCATTATAAATAGTAGAAAACATTCCTTTAAAGGATGAGAGAAAAAATAGAGAATGATGAGAAACCAAAGAACATGATATTCTCTTACTAAAGGGGTGTGAATATTCAATTCGGTAATTGAATCATTAAGAACAGAGGTCAGAATGGCTTGGAATCTATCCTTGAGGTACCAAAAATGAGATAATTTTTTTAGGGTCGATCTAGGTTTGATTTAGTGTTAATACAGGGGGTTTGAATATTTTTAATCTAATTTTCAGGCTAATTAAAAATGACACAGATTTTTCTAGGAAGGGTCACCTGATTTTCAAAATCATGATCCATAACCATGCACCTCTTCTGGGGGGGAATTATTAATAAGAGGGTGAATAGTTCAAAAAACCATGTTCCATACATGGAAATATTTTTTGCCTGGGATCACAAGGTTTTCTGAGATGGGTTCATGGTTTGGATAAAATCGTGCTCCAACTATGCACTTTGTCTCCTCCTTCCAATTTTCTCTAATTTCACCCAAAACTCCCCAAGGTAAAACAAATACAAAAATTTACTCAAAAACCGAAAAAAGAGTACCTATAAAAAATATGGAGACATATCCAAAAAATGATTGGATCTTACAATATCCCCAACTTATAATAGATCATCCTCGAGCTTCTCTCCCAAGAATTTCTAAGATTCAGAGTCATAAAGTTCATGCCACTAAGCCCGCATATCCTCTTATTTCTCCCATTTATCATCCGGAACACAACTATGTTTTGAGAATATAAAAACTATCAGCATGGACTTTGTAAAGACCTATAAATTTCATGTAATTTTTTTAAATTATATGGGAATTTTATGAGTCTGTAAAAATTGACGGAATGTGATCATGAGGCCCGGTGTGCCCGGAATGAATTTCTAAACTTTTTTTCAGGTACGTTCAGTAAACGTGCTAGTGTGTTTTTGGAACTTTTGAACTGATGCTTGGAATTGAAATTTGAGGAAACCATTGAACTCACAGCGCTGATATTTGCTTAAGAAGGCCATCACCTCGACTGTAGTGGGTCAAGGGTGAAATTTAGTTTTCGTGTTTTTTGTGGAAATAAAAAATAAAATAAAGATCAACTTTGTATTTTATTTTTAACCTCCCAATTGAATTCTTGGAGGTGGGGACCACCCAAGCTAAAAAACCCCCAAATTTTGAATTCAATGGTGGGGACCACCTGAACCCATCATTAATGTGGGAGAAGACTATTGGAATCCTCCCAATTAATTGTGGAAATTCAATACAATAAATTATTCCAATAAATTCTGCCATTTTCTTTAAATGTGTCACCTTTAATTTGATGAAGATATTATATTGGCTCCTCATTACCTTTGGGAGGATTGGTTGGAAAAAAATGAAGAACATGGAGAAACTCTTCCTCCAACGAAGAACACACTCTCCAATGAAGAGCACGCTCTCCAACAAAGAAGGCCATCTCCAACGAAAAACATGCTCTCCAACGAAGAACGCCCTCTTCAACAAGGAATGTCTTCAACGACAACGACCCTACGTCTATCCTTCCCTCCTCACTGGCGTCAAAGAACCTTCTAGGTAGGGTTTGTTGTTGATTTATACCCCTCTTGCCCCGTTCTTGTCGACTCCCTCAATTAAAGAACATTATTGTCGCTTTCTGCCCTTCTAACGCAGAGGGTGTGGTTCAAACGAACATGGACCGACCCCTCCACAACCATTGTGGAATCTTTAGTGGTCTTGAATGGACAGCGATATCCCGAGATGAGTGCGGGAATCTACAGAATGAAAAATGGGCCAATGGGTGGTGCCTGGAGACCTGAGGAATTTCGTCGGTGACCCGTTCTAGTGACTGGAACCGAAGGGGCACGGAAACGGCGGCTAGCACACCGACTGTCCACTAAGATGGTGGCAGCGCAACCGCGCTGTCGGAGAAGGGCTGCAGCCAGTCGGCCGCGGTGGAGCAAGGGTGGCAGCCGGCGCACGGCCGGCCGCCTGAATGAGGTGGCGGCCCACATCTGTGGCGCGATACCATGGTGAAGATGGAGGGGCGTCCAGCTCGCTGCAAGCCTCCGGTGAAGGTATGGCGCGTGACCGCACCACGTGGAGCAGGCTGGCCATCCGTCCAGCTGGGGAGCTGAGCGGGCAGCCGCACCATGGACCGCCCAGCGGGCCGGCCCAGACCCAGTGGGTCGGGTCGGACCAAGGGTTAGACCTGGCTCAAGTCGAGTCGACCTGAACCGGTTCGGGTTGGCCCAGACCTGGTCGGCCCGGGTCGGTCCGACTGGGTTGGCCCAGACCTGGACCCAGACCCACATCGACCATTTTTGTTCTTTCATCCATATCTTGAGCTACAGGTGTCTGTTTGACTAACTGTCTATGGTGCCGAAAAACCATGGGTCGAGACGAACCGTTTGGTATACCCAACTTGAGTTTTAGATAATGTTTGGGTACATCTGAGTTGGATTGGACACGAATCCAACCGGGCCCTTGGTACTAAAATGGTAATAACTTACATAACAGGCGTCTGATTGACGCACCATCTGTTGCGTTGAGACCCCTTTTATGTGGTGGTCCTTGTGATACGTTTTCATGGGACTTCATGACAGTTTGAGTATCGACCTATGACTTGAGGAGCAGACCCTCCTAAAATCTAGTGATCCTAGTGTGAGAACACTATAGCTGGCTGTAACATGAGAAAAATATCCTATGTGGGTCTGTGATTTTTGATCCTTTCTGGTTATGTGCTTTGGGATCCTATGTGAGTCTGTGTTCGAGAGTCTCACATGGATCCGCTCTAGGAATCCATGTGAGACTACTCTAGGATCTTACGTGGGTCTGCTATACTGGGATCCTACGTGGGTCTGTTATAATAGGATCCTATGTGGGTCTGATATACTAGGATCCTTTGTGGGTATGATGATTTTGGATCCTACATGTGTCTGCCTCTTAACAGAGTAAGAATATACAGTAATTATATCTAATCATCTTTACTGATGTACCTAAGTTATACCTGGTGTGAGTTGAGTCTTTACCTTTGTGGTAATGTTCTGTGTGGCGTTACCTATGTGGTACTTAGCTTTGTGGTGTTACCTTCATGGTACTTATCTTCATGGTGATACCTTGTGGTATTCTTATGTGTGGCGTTACTCATGTGGTACTAACCTTTGTGTTGTTTCCTTCATGTTATTGTTAACTTTGTGGAACAGTTGTACTTTGGCTAAGGATTTGGGCCTTGAGTTTCCTTATGAATGAGTTGGGTATACCTGATAACTTAGGTGAATGTGTGGGTATATACCAAAGATGGGTTTTCAGATGTTTTCATGATTTTTGGTTTATCCTTTTTGGGTTTTGTGCGACCTTTGAGGGTCTCGGGATCCATACTGAGTATCGTTATACTAACCCCTGCGCGTGCTACGCCTGTACCTTGTTGTGTTTGGTGCAGACGACAGACAGTGTGGTCTGAGGATGAGAGTACCAGGGCTGGAGGTAGCTCGGAGGAGGACATTAGATGAGGCGTACCTTAGAGACAACCATTCTATAGCTGTACCTACCCTTCAGGTAGGGTCCTTGGTGAGAGTTCATAGGAGTTGTTTCAGTTTTCTTGTACTTTTCAATTTTCTTGTACTTTCCAGTTGGGCTTGTATTTCAGACCCTTTTTACTAATTTTACACACTCTTTTTACTATACAGTTTACTTGTTTTTGTACCTTGTTGTGTGCTTGTTTGGGTGTGTTTATAGTTTATAAAGTCAATGCCTTCACGGTTTTAGGGAATACACCTTTTGGTGCTAGTCTCCAGCCCCTGGCCTATGGAAGGCGGGCTTGGGGTAGTCACGACACGGGCCCTGGGGGACGGGTTGTGACAAATTGGTATCAAAGGAGTTGGTTATACCGTAGAACATTAGACTCTGGTATTTTTAACCGCAAGAGTGTTAAGTGCAGTGAGTGTGGATATCAGTTCAGGGAATTTAGTGTTGGTGCGGTGGCCGACGTATCCATACACCAAGACCCAGACTTCTGGTTTCTAACACAATGCATGAAAACACTGATTGCGTGTGTGTTTTGAAAAAGATTTCTTTGCAAACTATTTGAGTCATCTCACCAGGTATAAATTATTTATCATGGCACACCTATTTCTTTTCTGGATGCCTCCACGTAGACAGCCAGCTAGGGTTCCGAGTATAGTATGTGATGATAGCCCACCGAGAAATGAGCACTCGGTGTAGGGTCCTTTATCAGTAGAGGAACCAGTAGTACCATTACCCGTTGGGTAACCAATGTCACCATCCCTAGTAGTAGAGGTTGCACGCCACATGATGGCGTTGCACGAGTTCCAGTTCTAGAGGCCACCCGGGTTCATGGGTGAGACGGTCCCACAGGCGGCTGAGGATTGGTTGGAGGCCATGGTGAGAGTCATCTAGACTAGTAGGGACACCAGCTGATCTCATGGGGATCCTTTCCGCCAGTCTTCTACAGGAAGTAGCAGGAAAATGGTGGAGCTTGATGCTTCATGTTAACAATTAGGTGACAGTTCTCTGGGCAGACATTGAGAGCCTATTTTAAGCAGAGTTTTTCCCAGCGACCGTTCACGAAATGTGCATTTAGGAGCTTCTTCATCTGCAGTAGGGCAGCATGATTGTGGCTCACTACTCAGCGAGGTTCACCAAACTCTAATGCTACTCCACTGATATGGTACATGACCTATTATTCAGGGCCTAGAACTTTGAGCAGGGACTCAGTCGGAAGATCGGGGGTTCGATGATTTCTCTCAGCATCCTGAAGCAGGCGAGGGTGTTAGATAGATCCCTCTTAGTAAAGAGTTTTCTTGCTAAGAAGTCGCCAGCAGCGATACCCACCACCGGGCGTCATCTAGTTGAGTCTTCTACAACCAGAAGCAGACAGATGTCATAGAGGTCCAAGAGGACCATAACTACAGGTGGACGACCACAGGATTCAGGGTCAGTTGTGCAGAGCACTGGAGACAGAGCCAGTTATGCAAGGACCAGGAAGTGTTACACATGCGGTGGGTAGGGTCACATGGCTCGGAACTGCACAAACCGCCGTACGGATGATCAGTAGATGGTCAAAGGGCCACCCAGGCATAGAAAGAAGTTCGAACTAGGAGTTCCATAGGGAACAGGCAAACGTGGAAGAGGAGCTGTCCATGCAGCTGGCGGTGGGTGACGATTCGAGATGTTACTGCCACCACCACCAGGTGGTCCACCCTGACCATAGGGAGCAGGTGGATAGGGGTGATCTCTACTCCAGGAAGCGAAGTCCTATGACAACGGCACTCCAGAGATGATATGAGGTACGATCTGTGTCTACTCCACCTTAGCTTTAGTACTTATAGACACATGTTCCAGTTATTCTTCTATTTCCACCTCCCTCATTCGAAGCTCGGAAATTCTGATGGAGCCGTTGGCTCAATCCTTACAGCTAGAGACACCTACAGAAGAGGATTCAACAATTACACACTGGTTCTAGCATTATGTTCTTACTCTGGGAGGCGAGAGCTTCAGGTAGGATCTCCTAGTAGCGGCGTCGAGGCCTTACGACATTATCTTTGGTATGGATAGTTTATCTACAGTCCATGCTTATATTGACTGTATTAGGCGAAAAGTGTGGTGTATCCGTGAGGATGGGATGGGTTTTACCTTCACCAGTGAGAAGGGAGCCTTTGCAGTACAGGACGGACTTACCCACACTAGGTGCAGTCGATCAATCATCATTTGGATAGACTTACCCTTGGAACAGTTGATGCGGAGAGCCCAAGTTATCCTGTAGTGGTGGACCAGTACGCAAATGTATTCCCTAATGATGTTTCAGGTCTACCTCCTCGAAGAGAGGTGTACTTTTACATTGACATGTACCCCGGGATGGAACCGATATCTACACCAGCATATCGAATGGATCCCTCGGAGCTTCATGAGTTGCGGGTATAGCTAGAGGACTTATAGGTGAAGGGATTCATCCAGCCCAGTGATTCTCCATGGGCAGCCCTGATTTTGTTCCCCAAGAAGGCAGATGGGAGCTTGAGACTTTTTTCTTACTATCGGTGCCTAAACTAGGTGACCGTGAAGAACAAGTACCCACTCTTGAGGATTGATGACCTCTTTGATCAGCTGAAGGGAGCACGATGGTTCTCGAAGATAGACCTCAGATCAGGCTATCACCAGCTCAGAGTATGAGACAAGGATGTGCAGAAGACAGCTTTCAGATGTCGGTATGGCCACTAAAAGTTCTTGGTTATGCCATTTGGCATGACCAATACTCCAGTAGTGTTCATGGGACTCATGAATAGGATCTTCCAGCCATACCTTGATTGCTTTGTAGTAGTCTTCATCGATGACATTCTGATCTACTCGGCTACTGATGAGGATCATGCTTATCATTTGTATGTAGTTTTGGACCTACTCCGAGAGAACCAGCTTTATGGTAAGCTCTCAAAGTGCCATTTCTATATCTTAGAGGTTCACTTCCTGGGACATGTCATCTTGAAGGCTAGAGATGTGGTGGATCCAACATAGATTGTGGGGGTACTTTCTTGGAATCCAACCAGGATTGTGACGGAGGTACGGAGTTTCTTGGGTTTGGCTAGATACTACTAGAGGTCTGTTCCATATTTATCTAGAGTTTCAGCACCTTTATTAGCATTGACTAAGAAGGGGCAACCCATCGTGTGTTCGGAGAGATACTAGTGGAGTTTTTAGGAGCTGAGACAGAGACTAACTAGTGCCCCCCAACTTGAGGCTTTTGGAGGAATGCTTTGGGTATGTATTCTACTGCAGCGCATCAGGGACCGGGCTCAAATGTGTCTTGATACAGGAGTGAGCAGTTATCGCATATGGTTCTCGATAGCTGAGACAACATGAGAAGAACTACACTACCCATGACCTAGAGATAGCAACAGTGGTCTTCAGCTTGAAGATTTGGCGACATTACATGATGGGTGAACGTTTTATAGTCTACTCGGATCATAAGAGTCTCATGTATATCTTCTCATAGAAGGACCTGAATCGGAGACAACAGTGTTGGATTGAGTTTTTCCAGGACTATGACTTTGAGATAGTCTATTCTTCTAGGAAGGGGAACGTTGTAGCAGATGCACTCATCTAGAGATCTGGTATACAGCTGTTGGGTGAGGCGATGCAGCAGCTAGCCACTTTGCATATATAATTTGTGGATCGATATGGAGCATATTTTCTTCAGTCTCTTACAGTCACTCCCCCAATCCTTCAGTGATTCAAGGAGGCACAGTGCGGGGACACTAACTGTGAGGCTTAACGTGTTCATATATCCATAATACGGGCACCTAATGGATTTTTTGAAGGTGGGGAGAACATCTTTCTCTTCAGAGGACGTACCATAGTACCAATGTCGCTACGGAAGGAAGTGTTGTGGGAGTTATACACATCCACTCTAGTGGTACACCCATGAGTGGTGAAGATGTACTGAGACCTCCGACGACAGCACTAGTTGCCGGGAATGAAGAAATCAGTAGTAGAGTTTGTCTCTCAGTGCCTCACTTGTCAGTAAATGAAGGTGGAGCATTAGGTACCAGCATGATTAGTTCAACCTTTAGAGGACCCAAAGTAGAAGTGGGACGGGATATCAATGGACTTTGTGACAGGATTTCTACATACATCCAGGGGTCATGATTCAATTTGGGTGATCGTCGACCGACTCACCAAGTTGGCCCAGTTCCCTACCGATCAGATAGCATGGTTCAGTAGAGAGATTGGGACACCTCTATGTGCAGGAGATTGTGCGGCTACATAGGATACCATCGACGATTGTCTCTAGTCATGATGCACACTTAACTTCCTTTCTATGGAAGTGGTTGTAGGAGGCTTTCGGGATACAGCTTTGTTTGAGCACCACCTTCCACCCACAGACGGATGGCCAGACTGAGCGGACTATTCAGACTTTCGAGGACATGATGCGTGCTTTTTTCCTTGACTTCGGTCATAGCTGGGAGAATCACTTTCCCTTGGTGGAGTTTTCATACAACAACATCTACCACCCCTCTATTGGGATGGCGCCTTTGGAGGCATTGTACGACCGACCTTGAATATCGTCTTGCTGCTGAACTGACCCAGGGGTGTCAGCACTCCTAGGACCATATATGGTATAGGCTACCATGGAGAAGGTAAAGATCATCCAGGAGTGGACGAAGACTGCACAGAGCAGGCATAAGTCTTATGCTGATTGGAGACAGAGACCTATGGAGTTCCAAGATGGTGACTACGTCTTTCTATGGGTCTCACCTCGATGAGGATTGTGGAGATTTGGTCGGGGTGGCAAGTTATCTTTGAGGTTCATCGGACCTTTTCAAATCCTCAGCAGAGTTGGCGAGGTGTTTTAGCGCATATCTATTTTACCTCAGCTACACTGGGTGCACGATGTCTTCCATGTATCCCAGCTGAGGAGATACGTGCATGACCCTTCACACATCATTGACTGGGGTGATCTTGACATCAATGATGGAGAAATTTTTTCAGAGGTTCTATTGGAGATTGAGGATCGACATGAGAGAGACCTTCATGGGTGGTCGATACCTCTAATGCGTATACGTTGGAAGCATGAGTACTTCGAGTAGATAACATGGGAGCGGGAGGCCTAGATTCGTGCTCAATAACCCCACTTGTTTTTCTTGTTTCTATGTTGTGGATTTTGGGGACGCAAATCCCTGAGGTGGTGAGAGTGTAAAGACCCAGAAATTCCATGTATATTTTTTTAAATTATATGGGAATTTTACAAGTCCGCAAAAATTTACGGCGCATGATTCTGAAACCCGGTGTGCTGAGAATTAATTTCAGAACTTTTTTTAATGTACGTTTAGTAAATTTGCGAGTGGGTTTTTGTAAATTTTGAAGCGGTGCTCAGAATTGAAATCTGAGGACACCGTTGAACTTGTAGTGCCGATGTTTTCTTAAAGAGACCTTCACCTCGACCGTAGTAAAACAAGGGTGAAAGTTAGTTTTCTTGTTTTTTGTGGAAACAAAAATATAAAATAAATATAAACTTATTATTTTATTTTTAACCTTCCAATTGAAAGCTTGGAGGTGGGGACCACCCAAGCTAGAAAACCCCCAAATTTTGAATTCAATGGTGGTGACCACCCGAACCCATCATTAATGTGGGGGAAGACCCTTAGAATCCTCCTAATTAATTGTTCTAATGAAATACAATAAATTGTGCCAATTAATTATGCCATTTTTGTAAAATGTGTCATATTTAATTTGATGAAGCTATTATATTGGCTCCTCATTACCTTTGGGATGATTGGTTGCAAAAAAAGGGAGAACTTGGAGAAACTCTTCCTCCAATGAAGAACACACTCTCCAACGAAGAATGTGCTCTCCAACGAAGAATGAACTCTCCAATGAAGAACGCGCTCTCCAATGAAGAACGCCTTCTCCAACGAGGAATGTATTCAATGACAATGAAGCGACGTTCATCCTTCCCTCCTCACTAATATCAATGAACCTTCGAGGTAGGGTTTGTTGTTGATTTATACCCCCTTTCCCTATTCTTATCGACCCCCTTGATTCAAGAACATTATTGTTGCTTGCTACCATTCTAACGCGGAGGGTGTAGTCCAAACAAACATGGCTCGACCCCTCCACAACATTTGTGGAATCTTTGGTGGTCTTGAATCGATGGTGACGTCCTGAGACGAGTGCAGGAATATATGAAAAGAAGAACGGTCCATCAGGGCATGCCCAGTGACCCAAGGAATGACGTTGGCAACCTTTATCAGTGACCGGCACCGAAGGGGCTTGGAAGCGGTGGTCGGCACACCAGCTGGCCGCGAAGACGGTGGTGGCACAACCACACCACTAAAGAAGGGTTGCAGCTCATCGGCCGTGGTACAGCAAGGGATGCGGTCGGCGCACGTTCGTCCGTGTGACAGAGGTGCCAGCGCACATCTGCGCCACCCGACGGAGAAGAGTCATGGGGCGATGCCGCAGCGGTGATGGAGGGGTGGCCGACTTACTACCGGCCGCCGGTAAAGGCGCGGCGTGCCACCGCGCCGCGTGGAGGAGGCTGGCTAGCCAGGGAGCTGAGCAGGCAGCCACACCGTGGGCTGCCCAGTAGGCTGGGTCAGACCCAGGGCTAGATCTAGGTTGGTCTGGGTCAACCCAAACCGGGTCGGGTCGGTCCGACCGGGTCAGCCTAGACCCAGACCCACTTTGACCATTTTCGTTCTTTCGGCCATATCTTGAGCTACGGATGTCCGTTTGATGAACTGTCTGCAGATCTGGAAATCTTGGGTCGATACGGACCTTTTGGTATACCTAACATGAGTTTTGGATAATGTTGGGGTATGACTGGGTTGGATCAGATAAGAATCTAACTAGGCCCTTGGGACTAAAAGGCCAATAACTTACAGACTGGGCATCCGATTGACACACCTTCTATTTTGTTGAGACCCCTTTTACATGGTGTTCATTTGGGATACTTTTTCATGGGACTTCGTGGAAGTTTGAGTATTGACATGTGGCTTGAGGATCGGACCCTCCTGGAATCAAGCAAGCCTAGTGCGGGAACCCTGTAGCTGGTTGTAACATGAGAAATGGATCCTATGTGGGTCAGTGCTTTTGGATCCTTTGTGGGTTTGTGATTTGGGATCCTACGTGGGTCTGTGTTCAAGAGTCGCACTTGGATCTGCTCTAGGAATCCATGTGAGTCTACTCTGGGATCCTGTGTGTGTCCCCTACACTAGGATCTTATATGTATCTTTTGTACTATGATCCTTTGTGGGTTTGATGATTTAGGATTCTACATGGGTAGGCCTCTTAACAGAGTAAGATGATTCAGTAGTTATATCTAATCATCTTTACTACCGTACCTAAGTTATAGCTGGTGTGATCTGATTCCTTACCTTTGTGGAAATCTTCTGTGTGGTGTTACCTATGTGGTACTTACCTTTGTTGTGTTACCATCGTTGTACTTATCTTCGTGGTGATACCTTTGTGGTATTCTTTTGTGTGGTGTTACCTATGTGGTACTTACCTTTGTTGTGTTACCTTCGTGTTATTCTTTCCTTTGTGGAATAGTTGTGCTTTGGATAAGGATTTGGGCCTCGAGTTTCCTCAGGAATGAGTTGGGTATACTTGATAAATTAGGTATATGTATGGGCATATACCTAATTAGGGTTGATAGATGCTTTCATGCCTTTTCATTTATCCTTTTTGGGTTTTGTGAGACCTTCGAGGGTCTCGGGGTCCCTACTGAGTATCATTATACTCACCCCTGCACAGGCTATGCCCGCACATTATTGTGTTTGGTGCAGACGATGGACAATGCTGACTGAGGATGAGAGTACTAGGACTGGAGGTAGCTTGGAGGTGGACATTAGATGACGCATACCGCAGAGATGATCTTTAGAGAGTTGTATCTACCCTTTAGGTAGGGTCCTTAATGAGAGTTCACATGAGCTATTTACGTTTACTTATACTTTTCAGTTTTCTTTTACTTTCCATTTGGGCATGTTTTCTATCCCTTTTTTACTTACTGCACACACTCTTTTTTCTATATAGTTTACTTGTATTCATACCTTTTTTTTCTGCTCGGTTGTGTGTGTTTATAGTTTATAAAGGCAATGCCTTCTCAGTTTTAGGAAATACACCTATCGGTGCTAGTATCCATCCCCTGGCCTATGGAAGGCGGGCTTGGGGTAGTCACGGCATGAACCCCGGGGGATAGGTTGTGACAGTATTTCCCCACAACAGTTTTTCAGAATGATCCAACACACGTATCATATTCTCCCTAAAATATGTATCAGTCTCAAGATCAACCACATCCACATAAATTACATGATAAGGGTCTGGGTGATACCGCTAAATCTGGGGCATATGAAAAGCATCATACATAGCATTATATCTCCTTGGAATAGAAAATTGGTACCCCACTAGCCTGATTCTCTCTAAAAACTCAATCGGTTCAAAAAACATTGGCTGCAACGTATCATGTCTCTGTATCCTATGGTGACCCAATCTTGGAAACACCCAAAGGAAGACACAGTCAGCCTATAAAAACTCTAGGGGCCATTGATGTCGCTCATCATAATTTTTTTCTACGTTGATATATAGCCATATTTTCTCATATCAGCAGAGAGGTGCAGTTCGGGGGACTCATAGTACATCACATGGAAGTGGGGAAGGATAGTTTCACCCCATTCATCCTACATGTCAAGTGTCAATATGTAAAACCCAACATAAATAATGTAACTAAAAACTCAAAATCGGGTCCCTAGTCAATTCAAGTTCCCTCATCCATGCACCATTCCAATTAAGCCATCTAACACTGGTACTTTTTCACTTATTCTATTTTGAAAAAATGAAGTCTATTCGGGTACTGATCAGGCATCCTGAGTATGGTATGAGTAAAACTCCATAGGCCACCACAAAAATTTACAAAACAATATCCATTCAATAATACTATATGTAGTTTCATAAAGAATAAAATAAATGAAATAGATTAAATAGTATAAATTTATTCAATTACTATTTTTTTAACCATGTAACTCCCCCAGGTTTCGAAGGACACCGAACCTCAATACCTACTTCGGCCCATGTTGTATTTTGAACCATATCACATATTCAATTCATAGTTTATTATAATAATTGGGATTTAATTATCCATTTCACATTGATTCATTATTATGGATAATTAGAACCATAGTTCAATGCCAACATTTTGGACCTAGATCACCATTAATAGGACCCCGTGGGTGTTTGAAGCATTAGTTTGTGTCCCACAACTCATTTATAAAAAAACACACAAGTGGTATTTTGAATTAGTACTCCATGTCCCATAATCATTTATGAAACAATCACAGAATTTGGCTTTTGAAGAAGGTGTTTGTGTCACACATTCATTTATCACTATGGGATTTTGATGTAGCATACCATATCCCATACATTTTTATCAATTTTCACTATAGACATTAGATGCAGTATACTATTTCCCATAAACATATATCACATATATCACAATATCACATATATAAAATCAATCAAGGTTAATCAATATTAATCCTCTCATCAAACATTCTAATTAAATTTTTCCATTTAAATTAATCGAATGATCATCCTTCAACACATTAATTTACATGGATTAATATGAAAAATCACTATTAAACTATTTATCATTATTTAATCATATAATCCACTAACCCATTTAGTTTAATACAACAATCTAAAAATAACCTTTTTCAATTAATTCTTAATCACATTAATTAACCCATTATAAAAACCCATTAATTATCCAAATCAATATTCAATTAATCAATAAATTTCCACAATCACCATTGCATTAATTAATTTACCAATTAATTAATCCAAATGAATATTCCAAATATCCCATTAATTAGATCACCAATTAATTAATCTAGTTATGAAACCCTGATATCCCGTTACTTAATTCTCCAATTAATTAGTTCAATTCCAATATTCAATTTCCCCAATTTAACCTAAATAATTAACACAAGGAAATTAAAACAAATCAATTCAATTATTAATGAAATTTCCCAATTATGGAAATTAGAATTTTGAAATTATATACACATAATTAAATCAATAATTAGATATTATAATTAAGACCTCCTACCAAAAAATTAACGACGGATGATCACCAATGGAAATCCCCAATTCAAGAAGAATGATTAAAAATTTGATGAAGAACAAGATCTAGATCTAAAACCAAGATCAAAGATCAAATGGATAAGATCTATTGAAACTTTTATCTAGATAAATTATAAAATAAAGAAAAAATCCCTTCAAATTATGATAGGAAAATGGGAGAAGGATGAGAAACCAATCGGGATTTGATTCTCTTACTGGGGGGTGGGGGTACAAATCATCAATCCGGGAATCAAATCATCAATAATGGAGGTTAGAATAAATTTAAATTCTTTATAAAGGCTCCAAAAATGAGAGAATTTTTTTAGGGTTGAGATAAGGTATATTTGGGGTTAATACTAGGGATTTAAGTATTTTTAATCCAATTTTCGTGCTAATTAAAATCTTATTCAATGTTTCTTGGGTATTTGAACTCGGTTCTCAACAACATGCACCTTAACAATGTGCATATTCTAATGGGGGGATAGTTAATCCAAATAGGGCACATAGTTTGAAAAAGTATTCACTAGTTGTGGGAATCTACTCTTTTTGGGTTCAAAAAAAAATTTGGGTGGCGTGCACAGTTTGGGAAAACTCTGAGCCAACCATGTACTACCTCCCCTCCATCCATTTTTCTCTAATCTCACCCTAAAATTCCCCAAGGTAAAAACCATACCAAAAGTTCTCAAAAAAAATCAAATGAGTACTAGTAAAAAATACTGAGACATCTATAGAATAGGTAATGATATTACACACTCATCCAATATCAATACATGGTTTGGCCTAAATCGGATGAAAATAGATGAAATAGACACATTCTAGGAAAATTGGGTATACAAGATCTCATAAAAATAGAACTAATAATGATGTGATAAACCATGAAAGGAAGTAAGTGGATTGAAGATCTTATTAATATGTATTGAATATGATATACAACATCAAAAATGGGAGCTAGAAAGAATATAAAGCTCAAATCCTACAAAGGAGGAAGGAGAGCTCTCTATAGTTTTATATCTACTGTAAAATAAGGATAAAGAAGAGGGGGAGAGGTCTTAAATAGTTAGAGGTAAAAAGTGTTATATATTTTCTTTAAATTAATATATATGTTGATAAAATTTGGTTATGGATTTATTTTAATGTCACATAGCCATCATATTTTTTACAAAGTATAAATTACTATCATTTAAATAAGTATCCCTTAAAAATTTATCTTATACATAAGTTTTTGGTCAAACGCATTTTTTCAAAAAAAAAATCTTATGTGTTATGTGAGAAAAATTTAAAATTATATATTCTCATATTTATGAAATTAATAAGGCTAAATGAATTATAAATTTAGCATAATCATTTAAAAATTTAGTAACAAGGTTCTCCTTATATTTTATTAATAATTTAATTACCATTATTAATATTGAATTTATACTAATTGGTGATTAAGTGAGTAATCTAATGTGAAAAGAACTCTCCTATGTTTACATGAACTATAGACCATATAGAATTACTTTTTTTTTATTTTTAAAGTCTTACCTATATGACTTGTCAACCTTTTCTCACCTACCTTGCCTAACTTTCATGCCATTTTATTCTTTCCTCTTAGAATTATTTTCCATGGAAAGTCCTCTTTACTTAACTTGTAGTAGGGTGAACTTCTACTCATTAAAGAAAAAAAATTAATTTTCATTTCCGAGAAAAATTATTCCCATTTAATCATCCTTGAACACTATCCCATTAACCTATTCTTTTTTATTCTATTTCTATTTTAATCCATTCATCTCCAAGAATAATTCTACGGAAAATCACATTTTATGATGTGAGTATTACTCTCCTATTAATATTTATTTTTAAATTTAATATTTATAATCTTAACTATTTTTTTTAGTATAATTAATTATGTATCACATATATAATTAAATTTTATTATTTTAATTTAACATCAATTATTCATTAATTATGTATTATCCTCCAAGAAAAACAAACACCTTGATCATGTGTACATGCAGACTACCGCCTCCACGATGCGATACAATTCATTTTTATCCCAAACTATTATATTTGGAATAATTTATGGGATTTATGAATAATTGTATTGTCTATTTATCTTTTGGAATTCATAAATTTTTACCTTTTTCATTTACCATAATTATGTCCATCCATTAAGGAATGAGACCGTTAATCATGCGTATGTGTGGACTACCACATCCATAAATGATGTGTCTTATTTGTCCTAAGAACCTAAAATTAATTGAACTAAAACTATAATTTATATAATAATATAATTTTTGAAAACATATAATTAATCTTAAGTTATAAACCTTTATATACCATCACTGCATCCATTCATTGTGAAATGGGTTCACAAATCATGCATACGTGTTGATTACCGCTTCCATGAATAAAAATTTTCAATTATCAAGACCACCCATAATTAATGGTCATTAGAATATATTTTATGAATATATACGATATATTTTAAACTTATAATATTATATAAATTTTATATTAATATTATTTAATAGCACTTTTTAACTCATTCAATCTTTACGACAAACTTTTGTTTTGGTCTATTTATGACCTATCTAAGCAATGTTGTAATATTTTTCAAGTAGATAACCAGAAAATGTTATATAATATTTATGAAATGGATTAATATTTTATTAAATATGTTTAAAAAATTTCATATTTATAATTTTAATATCTAATAATGTAAAAAATATATCATCTACTTTTTTTAAAAACTGTCAAAACAATTTTGTCTCTGACATCATCTTCATGATTCGTAATTAAAACTGTCATGGGATGAAAGTGGAAAATTATAAATTATCATGATATATATATCTGTATATTACATAATAATAGGAAATATTTAATTATTTTTTGTTACCAATTATTAGGGACCAACACAAACATTACACAGAATATGTAAGACAATCAAAAGTGTTAACACCCAATGTTTTAAATAAACTATAATGAACAAATATATTAATAGTAAATAATTATAAATGAATTATTTAAATAGTATATATAGATGAATAATGTTATTATATATATTATTATGATATATATTATTTTTTTATATGAATTTATACTATGATCCAAAAATATGGGAAATAAGTAATGAGATTTTCATCTCAAACTCCCTTTATTGAGACACGTCTAACTTTTTCACCAATTTACTTTTATATGATCTATATTCTACCCAATTGTTATGTTATGATAAAATATATTTTATTATTGGTATTTTAGGTTAAATTTAAAAATATTTATTTATAATTTTTTTATTAAAATGTTCCTCAGGTCATAATTTATTTCTCAACTAAATTCTTTTCTTGCGAGTCATAAAATATCTTATTGATATTGAACATCCAACTCTATTTTTAATACAATTATCTATTAAAATGGTAGATTTAATTTTTAACAAGATGTATTATATACATAAAGTTATATAATAAAATTTGATGAAAATATTCCTCAAATAAAATAAAGTTGTTGATAAGAATAACCTCAAACATTCCACTAGATATTTTTCTTCCATATCCATGTTTTACCTATTGAATTTATTTTATATATTGTTGAAAGTTACCTTTATAATTCTATTCAACTATAATAAATGAAATGTTTCATCATAATTTTTATGATTTGGGTTTCAATAAATGGTTCTGATTTACATGAATTTTTTTCGCATGATTAGTTTTCAAAAATATTTTCTTATAAAGTAATATTTTAAATTTTTTTAAAAATTATTCCTTTTTCAATTGATTTAAAAATGGGAATATTAAACTCCCATGTATTTATTAATAAAATTATTTAAAATTAAATATTTTATGTGTTTATGTATGGTTCATTTTCTACCAAAAGGAATAAATTTTACTTGTTTCCATGTGAATGTATCTTTTTACTATATTATAAGTTTTCTGAGAGGCTTATTCTGTAACACTGTGATATTTTCAAAATAGGATGATCGTGTTCGATAGAATTTATAATGGAAATAAAAAATGTAGAATAGAGTATAACATCCTAATAATTTATGGTACATTTATTAAAAATAAAATCAATCTCTTTGATATCATTCGATGCATGTTACACCACATTTAAATGAATTATGACACTCTATTAAAAAACTATTATTTAAACATCACCATTATCACTTAGATATTAAATTAAAGGTTATGAATGTTATTGACTAAATAATGAATATTATATGGTTTAAAAATTTATAAAATAAATTAAATTTTTATCTACTGATTATAAATAAAATATTAACTAGTTGAAATGAAAAAGAATCGTTTTCAAAAAACGTGTATTTTTGTTAAAGGCGGTTTAGTCATGTTTTACGCACATAATTTGTTATTAATTTATATTAATTTTCTGAAATTTATTTGATAAAAATAATTTAATTTATGAAATAATAATATAAAAATAATCTTAGGGTGATTTTTTGTATTTTTTGGAAATGTTTCATTTTTCGATAAATAGTAAAAAAATATTGACTTTTAATTTAAAACTGCATTTTCATTTAAACTATTTATAAAGTTTAATTATATAATTATTTGTATTTAATGTAAAATTAGTTTAATTATATAACAGTTAATCCTATTTAGGCCATTTTAAATATTTTTATATTGAATTTTTGTATAAAAACTTTGTAATCTATTGAACATTTTCATTTTAAAACAGTCCTTTCTCACCGTGTATGCATGATTAATTTTAATTTAAAATTTAAAATTTTAAGAATTTAATTTTGAAAAGTGGATTAATAATTTTTAATTATCATAATTTATATTATATAATAATTTAAAATTTTATTTTTTCCTATAATTAGCAGTAAAAATAGTAAAAATTATTTACCACAGTTAAAGTAAAAATGGGTTTACATGGGGTTAAACTAAAAAATAATGGTTCAAAATGACCTAAAAACTTGTAAAAATAAATTTTATTAACCATATTTCCACATTATATTTCCCTAGTTCGCATATATTCTAGGGAAATTTCCAAGTAATTTTTAAGAGGGCTACTTTTCTCCACTTATAAAAGGGAACTCCCTCCCCTCACTTATTCACACCTACCAAGACATTTTTATTGGAAAATTCATAAAATATTATCTCCAAAATATTCTTATTCACGTCCTATAGTTTTTTTTCCTCCCAAAAGAACATCCCTATGGTCCTTAGGAGGAGATCTAAAGGAGGGTTCTCTTAGAGTTGGTAATTAACTTAACAAAGATCTTTCATTATCATTGTTATTTTAGAACTTAAATTGTGTATTAACACTTCCTATTTAATAAAAAAAAATTATATATAATATACTGATATTTTATTAGGTTGATGTAATAACATTTATCCATCTCCACTTCCCTGAAAAGGGAAATGAAATCATTGATCATATGTACAATGGACTACTGCCTCGCAGACAGATGTAATACATTTTCAATCACCACATGTAAAGGATGGATATAATAATATATTTAAACACAAACACACACACACACATATATATATATAATAGTATAATATTTATATAATTTTAATATCACATATATATTTTTATGTTCCATTCCATTTAGAATATGATAATGTCACCCGTGTGAATGGCGGACTACCGCCTCACGAAGTGATCTGATTTTTTCACTTACACTTTACATGGAATGTAGTAAAGGTAAAATTAAGGAATATTTGTGAAATATATGATATTATATTGATTTTTCAAAATTATTATATCACAAACTTCCATACTCCTTAACTTGATAAGGTAATGATATTGTTTCTCATAAGTATGTAAAACCTACCGTCTCCACAAAGTGATGTGACTCATTTTCCATGTCCAATATTCATAAATTGCTATAAAAATATATATAATAAGTAAATATGATATTTATAAAATTTATATAATTTTGGTAAATATGGATATATATCCTATAAAAAGGATCCAGAATGTTCATGACAAAATGCGCATGACAAAATAAGGAAATTAACATTTGAATCAATGTAAATAGTGAAATTTTATTATTGAACAGTTAGTAAAATGTAATAAAATGATAATATATGATACTATTAATATTATTATGTTTATGTTATAAAATAATAACATTATATAAACCATTATACAAGAGGTTAAATCAGATTCAACTTAATAAAATCGTGAGGTAAGTGTCTTCGTCTGAACATCTCTTCATTGAGGTGTATTTTATTATTGTGGACTTAAGTTTTTTATGGTGTAAATATAACCAATTTTATATGTAATATCATGAATAATTCATGGTATTTTAAGTTTCAATTTGAAATATTTTATCCAAGGGTATTTGACTTTAATGTTACAAAGTGGTTATAAATTTAAAACTCAATTTTTTTCCATTGTGTTATATTTCTTTCTTATTTTATTTGATATTATATGATTATACGTGTATTTAATTTTGACTAAATAATATTTTATATGGAATTATTTAATGTTCATTTTAATTTGATACACATAATATATTCATTTATTAATTGTCACTTTAATGTTCTGATC
Organism: Viscum album; assembly: GCA_963277665.1. Classification (NCBI taxonomy): domain Eukaryota; kingdom Viridiplantae; phylum Streptophyta; class Magnoliopsida; order Santalales; family Viscaceae; genus Viscum; species Viscum album. The sequence continues at coordinate 1,261,639,938 of OY728146.1, read as the reverse complement.
TTTGCAAGGGTTTATCTCACAATATCATTTTAATTGGGAATATTTATACATGAAATTCCAATAAAGGAAATTATTTGACAATTATTTAATAAACCATATAAGATTATTATACTCTGTTTATTCAACATATTTCCAACTAATATTAACTTTTTCTCACTATTTTCTACATAAAATAATTGACAAATTGTTTTTAAGAAAATCCGACTTCGTTTCTCCCTTCGGTAAGAAATCTGCTTTCCTCCAAGAACGTGTTTTCCAAAATATTTTTAAAATTTTTTATATATTTTTCAAATTATTTAATAAATAAATCTTTACCAATTTTTTTATCCTTAAAAGAATTTTTTAAGGGGATCTTTATTTCATTTTCAAAAAATGGACTATTTCGATTTTATACAAAAAGTGAATGGATTATTTGTTTTAATGTTCACAAAAAGAAAGGAATTTTACACCATCATAAACAATTATTATTTTAAATATTTATTTAAAATTTTCAAATTTCATTTTCAAATATTTTATTTTAAAAATGTTTTTTGAACTTTTAGTTTTAAAATGTTATTTAAAAAAGTATATTATCCTCTAGAATGTTTTAAATAACTTTTTATTGTTTTTCTACTAATCTATGACAACAATACTTTATTTTTACTCCAATGGGTATATGTTTTATATATTGAATCCTTATTCTTTAAATGGATTATTTATGATCATTTTTATAACTGAAAGTATTAACATTCACTTTATTGATTCTTATTTGTAGTTCTTAACATTCTCTTACAATATTCAGTTTCCTTTGATCATGGGACATTAAATTTTCTAGTAAATAGCCAAATTATTTATTAGGGATATTCTTATTTCTTAAACTGTATCTCATTTCTACATATGGTGTTGTAATTTTAAATTTATTTTATTGATGGGGAAAATATTGGTAAATTCATATCCTTTTATAATTATGAATACATGATGATAAGGTATATTGATTCAAGAATTGAATTTATTATTTGATATACGAGGAATGATTTGGACCAATAGTGATGGGTTTGGAAAGGAATTATATTTCCCCTCAGTGAAATAGTAGTCTCATAAGGTTAATATGTAAGACCAAATTAAACCAATTTCTCCCTATAGTTTAAACCATCTAGGGAAAGGTTTTTATTATATAGGTACCATGATTCTAAAGATAATATAATTAAATAATTATTTACTTATTTCATTAAGAATTACGTTATTATTATCCATGATATTTTCATGATTTTACTATTTATGGATGCATTTATTTCTCAGTTTGTTGATTAAATGACAAGTGATTTCAATTATTCACATTTATATAATTATTATTCCTTATCGAGTTATTTAAATATAATAATTGTTCTATTATTTACCTTTCCATGTTGATTATTATTATTGATTAATGATAACTTCTACTATATACATACCCTTACAAAGAATATTAGATAAACATTATTTTTTTCCTTTCTAAAAAATCAATTAAGTTTAATTTTATTGATATGCAAGGTTAGGCTAGAGGGAATATTGTAATTCTAAATATAATTATTTTTTAATTTTGTTTTCAAATATAATATGGTAATAATGTATTTATATAGTTTAAAAAGGATACGGATCTATTAGGTCCTTTACTATATGATTATTTGTATCTAGTTTCAATGTAATGGAGAAGACACTAACTCTAGGTTTCTGGAGTTGGGTTCGTAACAGTTGGTATCAGAGGAAGTTTAGAAAAAACCCACAGAACTAGATTTATTAAAACATGGATTAGAGAACATAACCCTATATTAGATGTTGATAATAATTATCGAATAATATACCAATGTGTTTGTAAGTAATATATTATGTGTCTTCCTTATAATACCTCCCTATAAAGTTACTACAAGTGGACATGGTTTTAGGAGAGAAGTACCTATGGGTAATTACATTGAAAGGGCGCATTAGGCTTGAGCCGATCATCACCTGGTGCATGACAATAGGCCTTAATGCGCACCTATTTTTACACTCATGCGGCATATTATTAGGACATTTAAAACATTACAAACAAACCATATTTACGGATTTGAAAAAATATATATATACCTAAATAAATGATATTTATTACTATAAGATTACCAATGCATAAAATGTTCAATTTATGTTAATTAATTCACTACTTTTCATATTATATATAATTTTTAATAATGATATGATCTCATATGGTGTATTACATCATTCATAAATGGTTCCTAGAATAATTAATTATAACCATATTAATATATGTAATCCAAAGTGTAAGAAATATTGTTTTTTATGAGAGTAAGATAATATTTCGAAAGAAACTAGTCATCCAAACATTCTTATCATACTGGGACATAGTATCTTGTTCTATCAAGATATAAAAAAAATTCTATAAGAATTATAGATTTTAAGGGAATCCATAGAAGAAGATGATTATAGAGAAAAATGGATAAGGGGAATAATGTAAAGAAACGTTTTCCTACATGTGATAATTATGGTCAGAAACATCCATGTAATTTCTTGAAGGGAATGAAAGTTTAATAAATGTGTGGAGAGAAAGGCCATCATTCTCATAATTTTATGATAAAGAAATAAATTTCCAATGTTAAAAGATTCATCTATAAGGAGATGAAAGACTAAAAAAATTATTACCCCGTGATTTAAGGGAATATATCTCAAAATAAACTAAAGGATCGTGGTCAGTATTATGTTTTTACTACAGATTTAGTGGAATAATTAATGTTCTTTTTCATTGATTCAATATTTATGACATTTTTGTATTTTATCAATGATATCTAGGTTATAATAATTATAAAATTTATAATTATTTTACTATATTACTTTTTCCTTATGTATTTAAAAGTATATGCAGAATGGTACAAATGACTAAGAAAAATGATTCAATGGCAAGTAGAACTTCTTTGAAAACAAATGATTTATAGAAAGAAAATCATTAATTCATTCCTGATGTTGAGGTATTTATTTTGGGATAAAGAGATGTTTCATATAGATGAAGTAAATTGGATAGTACTTTCTACCTTGGAACTGATGAATGATTTGTTAAAAATATGGTTATTCTATCATTGATAGAGTTTACAACATTTTTGGATTTAATAAATATATCCAATATTCTATTTTTAATTAATAAATTAGGAAGAATTAATGTTTTAGAAAAGGTTTTATGGTATTTTAGTGTTATTACCATGTTTCATGTTAATACATGATGAAGGTATTCAAATTTTGTGTTTGTAAATATTAAGAGCTACTTTATATTGTTTGGGGGTTAATGATAACTTAGTTTGGAAAATTCAGTGACCTTTATTATAAAAGTTTTGGATCTCCATATTTCATAAGGGTCATAAGGTTGACTATTTATGAAATGGTTTTAGTTAATATTTGAATAAAGTTTAGAGATTAATATATAGCATTACTATATGAATAATTTTGTATATTGGATAACATGTTCCTTCCATTTTTTCAAAATAATAACTTGAGATCAAAAGAATAACTTATCATTCTATTTTGAATTTTACGACTCGTTTAAATTGAATTTTAGTTCTTCAGGCATAAAAATCAATTTTGGATATTCATTTCATGGATTAAGAGATTAATTTTAAATTGATTGAACCACATCCAAAGGACGAAATTGTACCTATATAAAGATATCAAGTTAGTTTATTTTTTTATGTTCTCGGTCTAGATGGTAAAAGAATTTCTTAACTCCAAGGAAATGATCTTCAAACAAAAATTTTATCCTCATACCTTCATTTAAAATGAATAAAATGGTCCCCTAAATCATTAAATTTTTATAGTTTGGGGGTCATTAAACTCTTATAGATCACACACTTTTTCATGATGAATTATCCTTATCACTCTTTATTAATCATTGGGTGTTAGTATTCTATTCCATGTCCATGTTTTTATTTCCCACTTATGTTCTCATGCTTGGAAATATAATTATGTGATTATTATCAATGAACATCATAATTATCATTATATATTATCAATTGGATGTTTTATTAACCCTTATCACAATGTGGGACTTTATAAAAAGTATTTTCAAATGTTAAACCCTTGATTATTGAGATAAAGATTAAATTGTGAGGATACAATTTATATAATGGTGTAGAATGTTACATCCCAAATTTTAATAATAGGAATATCATGTTCGATAGAACGTATGACACAAAACACAAATATTAGAAGAGAATATAAAATCCCAAGACCTTATGATAAAAAAAATTTGAATAAAATTAATCTCTTTTATATCTTGCAATGCATGCAATACTGCGTTTAAATGAAACATGATCTCTATTAAAACATATTTATTTAAACACTACCTTTATAACTTAAACATTAAATTGGTGGGTATGAATAGTAATAAATAAACTATCAAAACTATATGTTTTATAAATTTATAAAATAAATTAAAATATTATATATTGATTATAAATAATGTATGAACCATTTGAAAGAAAACAATTTTTTTTTAAACTATATTTTTCAAAAAGTCACAGTGGTCACAATTTGAATAGATAAATTATAATTAATTTTTACCTATTATAGAAAATATATTTGAAAAAATGAACTTAATCTTTAAAATAATAATATAAAAATTATCTTAAGGTTTAACTTTGGTATTTTTCTGAAATGCTTCACTTTTCGATGAATAGTGAAAAAAATTTGAATTTTAATTAAAAAATTGATTTTTTTTATTTATTTATTTATTCAGCTATATTATATTTATTAATTATTTTTAAAGTAAAATTGGTTAAATTATATATATATTAATACAATTTATTCCATTTGAATCATTTTAATATTGAATTTTGATATAAAAAATTTGTTAACATTTGAACATTTTCTCCCTAAAAACCTGCTTTCTCACTGCATATGCAGGATTAATTTTAAATTAAAATTTTACAATTATGTGAATTTAATTTATAAAAATGGATTATATATTTTAAATAAAAATAATTTATATTATCTAATAAGTTCAAGTTAATTTTTGACCATAATTATAGTAAATTTTGTAAAAATTACTTACTATAGTTAAGGTAAAAATGGTTTTACTGGGGGTTAAACTAAAAAGTTAATGATTAAAAATTACCATTAATATTTTAAAAAAAATTGATGTCCATATTTCTACCTTATAGTCCCCAATTTATTTTCTAGTTTCAATTTTTATCTTTTCTCATGTGATTGAATTTATTATTTTGGATTCATTTGGGAAAATTCATAGTAATTTCCAAGAGGGTTTCATTTTCCAACTTATAAAAGTGAACTCATTTCCCTCACTTATTCACACCACCAAAGAAATTTGGCTTGACCAAACCTTGAAAATTTATATACCCAATATATTTATTCATATTATAGAGATTTTGGTCCTCCAAAAATTCCATCTCAAGGGTCTTTTATAGGAGATCCAAAGGACATTTCTCTTAGAGAAGGTAATTATCTTAACAAATCTCTTTAATTTATTTATTGTTTTCCACCATCAATTATGTATAAAAATATAAAATGTATTAAAAAATGATCTATAACGTAATTATATGTTATTATGTTTATGTGATAATATTTATTCATCTTATCTTCCATAAAATGGTAAAACAAATCATCGCTCGTGTGTATAACAGACTATCGCCTCACGAACTAATATTATTTGTTTTCCATAAACATGTTTAAAATATTTACATAATGATGTATATAAAACATATAGGCATGATTTACTAAAATGTGTAGGATCCATCAATACATTTTTAGTATATTTTATTTATAAAACATATAGGCATGATTTAGTACAGTTTATTTATAAAACATATAGGCATGATTTACTAAAACCATGATTAATGGAAGTTAGGGTTTTCACATAGGTAAATCATATTTAGTAAATCATGCCTATAAAATTCAATGATTGGGATATAAAAATGCATTGATGTATCATACCATATAAGAAAAATATAATTTCAGAAGACATAAATAAATTGTACTAAATCATGCCTATATGTTTTATATAGGCATGATTTACTAAAATAGGCATGATTTACTAAAATAGGCATGATTTACTAAAATAGGCATGATTTAGTACAGTTTATTTATAATACATATAGGCATTATTGGGATATAAAAATTCATTGATGGATCATAAGACATATAAATAAACATATAGGCATGATTTACTAAAATGTGTATATTTTTTATTAATAAAAAAATTATTATTTATATTCATGGTTAATGATCATATTTATCATTGAAAGTATTGAAATTCTCTTTCTTGATACATTTTTAAAGCTATTAACTTTCTCTTGAAATATTCACATTTTTTTGATTACTGAACATTAAATTTCCCCCAAAATATCAATATTATTTATGACAGATATGATTATTTCTTAAAAAATATTTCATTTATATATATATTATGTTTTACTTTGAATGTTATTTGATTGTTTGGAAAAAATTGATATATTTATATCCTTTACCCAATATGGATATTTGATGATAAGGTATATTAATTCATGAATTAAATTAACTATTAGATATAGGATGAATGATTTTTACCTATTGTGATGGGTGTTTCCTAGAATTATATATCCCTTTAATGCATTAATTATCTCATGAGGTGAATTAGTATGCTATAATTAAATGATTTTCTACCTGTAGTTTAAATTGTCTTGTCAAAGGTCTTAATGGTAGAGGTATCATGTTAAATAATATCATGGCATCGAATAATTAAGAATTTACTTCATTAAGAATTCAATTATTATTATCCATGTCATTTTTTACAATTATCTTATCTTTGGATGAATTTTATTCTTAGTTAATCGATTAAATGTATTTTTTCACTTATTAACCTTTCTATATTAATTATTCCTTATACAGTTATTTAAATTGTATCAGTGTTTAGTTTTTTATTCATATATGTTTATTTTTTTATTGACTTATGATAACATCCTCTGGAAGATTAACCTTACTGAGTCTCTAAGATTAGCGATATTTTTTTCCTTTCCAAGTAATCCAGGGAATGTACTATGATTGATATTCAAGGATATTCTAGAATGAATAATTTCATTATTGAAAAAAATTACATTGTAATTTTTGTTTTCAAATGTAATGTGGGAATCATGTTTGTGTCTATTTTACCATGAGTACTAACCTATTTAGTCATTTGGGATTTGATTCCATTAATCTAGAACAAATTTAATAAAGTAGACACTATCATTGGGTTTTTGGATTTGGGTTAAAACCATATTATCCATACATTAATGTTTTAGAAAAAGGAAATTATTATTATCATCTTTTAAAAAATTTCCATTGAAAATTTTTCAAAGTAAAAAGGAAATTATTATTTTCAATGAAATTTTCATAATTCTTCTAAGAGTGTTATATATCTATGTCATATTCATGATCCAGGGTATTCTTAAAAATATATCATCTTCCATATTTATTTATATGTCTTATGAAATTATATTTTTCTTCTATGGTATGATCCATCAATGCATTTTTATATCCCAATCATCGAATTTTATAGGCATGATTTACTAAATATGATTTACCTATGTGAAAACCCTAACTTCTATAACACGATTTAAGGGTGTTCACGTAGATTCCCAATACATCAATTTATATGGGAAATTTTTTCCTAAACCATATATCAATTTCATATATGATGTAAATACCAGTAAGAAGCCAATTTCTCACTAAGTTATAGATTCCTTAAATTTCGGTCATAACCTTTACTTTTGATCTAATAATGATGCCTAATGGGTTAGAAAAGGTCTCAAGGGTGTCAGGGGAATGTTTGGATACCATAAACCATATTTTTGAGAAAAATAGGCATGGAACATGGTTTACTATAAACCATGCAGGAATACCGCATGATTTGGGAAACTGTGCAGATTTTGTTTTTTCGAACAGAGACACCTTGCATGGTTGGTGTATGGTCGTGTAGCTTAACCATGCAAGTGCCCCTTTTATATAAGTAACCTTTCACGATTTGTGCATGGTTTTTTAAACCATGCACATGACATTTTTTGGGTAAAATGTCAAAAATACCTTTAATGATATAATTATAACCCCTCTTCTTCCCTAATAAATATTTCAGCAAAATTAACCTAAATTTCTCTCTTTTTGGAGCCTTATTAATATCTAAGTTAGGAATCATTAGATATATTTTATTTGATATCTGATCATGCTTCTTTTTGTCGTGTTGGATGTGAAATGGTAAGTACTCAAGTCCTCTTGATTCATTATCATTCTCTTTTTTTGTTAGCCAAGTTACTGGGGTATGAGTATTTTTCTCTTTTTCTTAGATCTACTTAGATACGATCCAAATTAAGGGAAAATACCGGAGTAGGAGAGTCTTACAAGCATAAGGTTGGTGTTCTATAACTCATCCCTCAAGTTCATTTATTTTGGATTTGTCATGTGGGGCCCACTGATTAAATCGGGTGTCGTTAATAGAATTTATATGCCATGATTATACTAATTATAGTTGTATGGATATTCCTTTTCCAAATATGTGATTAATTGTTTTCAGTTATAACCACAACTCTATCCCTTCCATGACTAAGGTTATTTTATAATTGTCGTTTTAATTTTTGACATATTGGAGTCCACGTTTGGGTGTTCCCTAGCTTGACCTTCCTAAGGGTAACTACTTTTATATTAAATGGCTTGTTGTAATGAAAATATAATAATTTCAAGTACCTTGTATGCCTTCCACTTGACCCGCCTAAGGTAAGTGAATCAATTGATAATTAAATGTGAAATGGAAATTGGAAAGTATACTAACAATATGACTTGGCATTAAATATAAATGAATAGTAGGTTATATATCTATATCACCCCTTACCACTTTAATGGAAGGTAGCAGAATGAACCTTGAATATGGAATATACTTTAAATGGATTAAATTAATGATTTCAGGATAATTGGCATTATCACACTAATGAAAGGAAAGGCTTGAAACAATGGTTTCATGCTACTTGACCTTATCACACTAATTAAAGGTAAGGCTTGAACCAAATGAAATATTACATGAATTTATAATAAAATAGGAATGTCCTAACTCGAGATCGCCATGGATTCTGATTGGATAATACCATGATAACTCAAGAACCCCATTCCAATTAAAGGATACGACTTTCTTACATTGATACCCACCAAGATCCCAATCCTTGTCTATTCTTGGATGCTCGGTATGACACCATAGGATACCTTTAATATCATTACAAGATTCCTTAAATACCCTCCATGGATCTAGCATTGACAAGTAGGTAACATTGTCATATTTTATAGGGCCTTATCCATACTTAGACCCATATTACCTTATATGACACCTTGGATTTGGTGGGAACCTTATTGTGGAATGCCTTGTTATATTCTTTGTGGATTACACTCTTACCTAATCCTAGGATACAATTATTACTAAGTTGGTGACCCTTGAGGTCTATGTCACCTTGGTTATTACCTTGATACATTACCATGAAATATCACTACATGTTTCCTTATTATATCTTGGAACCTTCACATTCATTAATATGTAACTTATTTATAAACTGTTAATGATCAATTAATGGACTTGTTATTTTTAGACACGAGTTGAGGATTGAAGTAGGTTCTTGGGTATTTAGTTACATTGTACTTCTTTACTTTATATATGCATGCTTGAACATTTTTACATTTCCATTACATGGGCCAGATATGATAGACATCGTTATTGGTGGCCCACTGAGATTTATCTTAGACCCTTTCTGAGCACTATTTGGTACCTAGGGTAGACTACATGGTTGCAGGTGTTGAAAAGGTGTATAATATGGCTTTGAACATGTGATTTATTGCTATTTAGTATGCATCATGAAATTAAAGGACCAAGTTGGAACTCAGGATGCTTGGGATAGACTTATTTCCTTTATAATTTTGTGCAACATGTTATAACTTCTATCTTGTATCCATGTTTTCCTATTTTCTAGTGACATGATATATCATCAGTTGTTGAATGCTATTTTTTTTGTTTCAGTTATTGTAATTATTATCTCTATTTTTTCACGGGGATTTATATTTATTTATATTGCTTCATCTATTTACATATGTTTACTTTCATCCACTATTCTAAACTTCAGTAATGAGGGAATAGTCTCCCCATGAACACATCATAGGCCCTCACAGCTAGTCGACATCCTTTGGCATTCAGGGAGATGTGCTTGAGGACATGTGGCTCATCAGGCTCGAGGAACCAATTAAGTGGCATCCATGTTTGGGAAGACATAATACCATATGTTTAGTCACCATTTATGAGTGTTATTTACCTATAATAATTCTTAATGTCATTGAAAACCCATTTATTTTCCATTGATTTATCTTGTTGTGCTTTATTGATGAGATAATGAATGATTCTTTCATTACCACTTGAAAATATATAAAACTCATTTCATTTTCTTGGGTTTTTATGATATGCTAATTAAAACCATGTGTCACATAGATATATGATTTTCATTAAGTGACATGTGGTCCTGGAATTATATATCCTTCCAATTTTTTGGGTAATGTTTTTATATCATGAGAAATCATTATGTGTGAGGAGTGATCCAATCCATCTAAGGTTCATGGTTAGTTAACCTAGCCAACTATTTTTTTTGTTAACAAGTAAAGTAGAAATAAATTATGTTATGATGTCATGTTTACGATATTGTTACATTCATCTAATTTCATGATCTTATGTTATGATCATTATTTAATTCACATCTTTCTGATATATTTTATTTATTCCATGTGTTGAAGCTTTTGATCATTCTCATTATGATATTATGTTGTGCCTCACGTCTCTCATGTTATTCTTCATTATTATTATTATCACCCTTACTGGGTGTTTGATCTTTCCCCTTTATTATGTTTCCCATTTTCTAGGTTTGGAAAGAATGTATTAATTATGCTAATCCTAGAAGAGAATATTTTGTAGAGAATTTGTGAGTGATTTTAAATAATAATTATAGATTAATGAGCTTTTATATAGTGGAGAAAATTTTCATTTTTTTAGAATACTTCAGATGTATTACTTCATTATTTTCCTAACCCATTAAAATAGTAAATATAAAGGTCCTCAGATTGTAAATGTGACCATGATATTGTAATAATATATTCATATCAATGCCAATGTTGTATGTCTTATGATTTTGGCACTAGAACTGGGCACTTGGGTTTGTGGGGATAGAGTTGGAATCAGATCCATGTCTAAATTATATTTTAGTTTATGATTATATTGTTTGATGATGATTTAAGATTTTGGAATAAAATCAAGGGTTGATGAGTTAAGGATTATATTAGTTTCAATGGTACTAATACACATTTAGGTTGAATATATTATATTTTTTAGCAATTATTATTAGATATATTTAGTGAAAATCCTAGTCATAGGTTTATTTATAGAATATGGTCTTGAAATTTGGGAAATGTAGAGATTTTTAGTTTTTTGGGAAATTAAATCCTTGTTTGGAGACTATAAAGTGAATGAAGTTTTGATATAGATGCATCTAGGGGTAACAACTATGGATGGAGTTGGTCTAGTATATATCATTCATCATTCTGGTTCATGGTGAATGACCCATAAGTATACAATAAGATAGAGATTCCTGTGAGTTATTCTTGGTTTAATTCACATTATCTTTACAACCTATTATTATGGATTTGAACATATAATTTTATATAAGTTAGGTATATTATAGAAACTAATAGTAAACTGACCATGAATCAGCTTGTTTAAAGCTAAATTATCAAAATTTAGGGTTTCCACAAAATTTATGAAAAAATTTATATAATTTTATAGCCCTCTGTTTTTATATTTACTAATTTAAGTACTCTATTCACTAAAATATATTTCAGAATAATTGTGGGAGTAAGAAGGTTCCAATCTAACAATAGATGCAATGAAAAATGTGGTGATTGTCCAATCCTTCAATCTATTGGGACATATACTGGGGTTGCAAATACTTTTGTTATTAAAAATTTACTATCAAAAATTATTAATAATAATTTGAATATAGTCCAAGTCTAAAAAATACCAATGGATAGAAGGATTGAGTATCATCAAAATTCAGGTGATTAATATTTTGAAAGGAAAAATATAAAATTTAATTCATGACAAAAATGTTGGAACAAATAAAGAGGGTAATGTCTTAGAGGAAGTGTAAAATGTCTTATTTAGGGAAAATTATTACATAAATCATGTATATGATGAGGTAAAATGACACATTTATTATACTCTATAGAGAAAGACAATTTTCCCCCTTAATATACTTTAGATGTGAATAAATACCTTTAATTTTTAATTTTATCTTAATCCATATACATATTTTTTGACATTATTAATTAATGTTCCTGTAAATATTATGAGGATGTAATTTAATTAAGGGATCTCGAATGTAACATCCTAATATATTCAGTATTAATGTTTTCCTTTAAATAGTTCCAAGTGCATATCGTTCTTTTCATGCCCAAAAATGAAGGTCATAAATTATTATTAAATTAAATTAACCATGATTAAAAAATAATTAAAACAACATATATGATATATATATATTATATTAAAATTATTTAAAATTGGTAGGAAATAATATCAGAAACACCTAATTTTTAAGAAGGTCGTTATTAAATAAATTAAGTCTGTCATTATATTTTTTTAATTTTATATTAAAAATAATATATTTAATTTTTATAAATATTATTAGATAAAATTAACATTTTTTTGATTTTATTATATCAAAAAAATATGAATTTTGGAACATTTTTTAAAAATATCATTTTAGTTGAAATTGTGGTTTTATGAAAATTATAATTTTCATGAATTTATAATTATATAATAATGACCTAGAAAGTTAAAGAACCATTTAAATGATAAAATGTGAAATTAAGGAAAAATATTATTCATTTTTAAATAATATTTTAACTTATAAAATCTATGGGGAACATATTTAGAAATAAGGTAAAAGGTTACTTAAATAAAGAAAAAAATTATAAATTTTCCACCAATTAATTAATATTTTTATAAAATTACATTATGGTTTTAATTTAATGATAAATAATATTAATTTATTCAATAATAAATCAATTAATATTATGAAAATCAGTTACCATGAAAAATATATCTTATACATGTGTTTCAGTTTTAAAAACTCTTTTATTTAATTTTTGGTATATTTTATTTGTTTTTAATTCAAAATCATATTTTCAAGTATTTAATAAATAAATTATCTTAAATCGATACTAAATTCTAAATCATCATGATGAAATTTGGTAATAAGTGTCTACTTATATTTTTAGTAATTAATTTATCACTATGATTAATATTTAATTAAGAGTAATTGATGTTTAAGAGATTCATCTAATGTGGCACGAATATTCATAGGTTCACATGACCTATAAATATTATAGAAGTAATTTTTTAGGATGAAAGGTATTACATAAATTTCTTCCCAACCTTCCCCCCACCGACCACACCTAACTTTCATTCTATTCCATTCTTTCCCCTTACATAACAGTCTTTTTAGGGAAAGTTCCCTTTCTTCCACTAATAAAAGAAAGCACTCCAACCCCTTAATGGTAAAAAATTACATTCAGTTTCATAGAAAAACTCTTCCCATGTAATATTCATAATAAAATCTCTCGTGAACCTTATCTTATTTCTTCTTTATTTACCTGAAGCCCTTTATTTCCTTGGTTAATTCCAATGAAAATCAAAGTTAATAAAATAAGTATTACTCTACTATTAGTTTTTATTTTTTAATTTACCCTTAAAAATATTCCCTATATTTGTTAATATAATTAATTCAGTATAATATATATGTGTTTAAATTCCATTTTATTAATTTAACATTTATTATTCATTCATTTTTTAGTAAACTCTAAGAAAAATAAACGCATTGATCATGCATATGTTCGGACTACCCCATCCACGGTGCAATGTAGTTTATTTTTCATCACTACATCATTTAGTTGGAATAAAGAATATTTTTGATGAATAATTATGTTTTTATTTCTCTTAAAAAATTCTAAAATGATTTCAATTCCCATTTACCATTATTGAATCCATTCTTTGGGAATGAGATCATTGATCCTACGTATGTGTGACTACTGCCTTGATGAATAAAAACCTTATTTATATTATAAATATAACATGGATGGACCTAAATGGTTAATTAAAGAATTAATATTATTTTCATAACATTATTATAACCCTTAAGTGATAAATTTTCATTTACCATCACTCTGTCCATTTATTAGGAAATGAGTTCGTTAATCATGCATATGTGCAGACTACCATCTCCACAATCGATGAATTTTATTTTGCAAGATCAACCATCATTAATGATTCCATTAATATTTTTGATAATGATATATGACATATATATTACATTTTATACTTCTATAAATTTTATATTAACTTTATATAATGTTAATTTATTACTCATTCGATCATTACTATACACTTTTGTTTTGGTCGGTTTATCACCTACTCTATAGATTCTATAATATTTATATATTGAATGGTTATGAATGTCATATTATTCTAATGACATGTAATAATACGGTATTAAATATTTTTTTTAATATTAATATCTAAACATTTTAATAATATGTCATCTATATTCATTAAAAACTTTCGAAACAAGTTTTCTTTCAGCATCATCTTCAAGGGTCATATTTAAAAATATCTTGATATGATTTTGGAACATTATAAAAATAATGGGATATATATTAAATAATAATATTTAATATTGGAATAATGTTATTTTTATCATATATCATGGAATAGAATTAACATTACAAAGAATGTTCAAGACAATTAAAAGTGTTAACACCTGATGTTTAAAATATGCAATAATGAACCACTATATTCATAATAAATAATTTTAAATAAAGTATTTAAAAGGGTTATAGAGTTGAATATGGTAATTAAATATATTATTATAATATTTTTTGTTTTTATAGAATTTAATAGTGTGATTTACTAAGAAGGGAAATAAGGTAAGTTATTTTTGTCTCAAACTCTCTTCATGAAGACCCATTTTACTTTATGCACCAATTAACTTTTATATGGTGTATATTTTGTCCCATTTTTATGTTATAGTGAACTATATTTTATTCGTGGTATTTTAGAATCATTTTCAAGGTATTTATCCATTAATTATTTTGATTAAAATGTTACTCAAGTCGTAATTGTTTTCTTAGCTCAAGTGTTTTACCATGATTCGTGAAACAACATATTTATATTTATCTTCAAAGTAAATTTTTCATATAATCATTTATCAAATGGTATATTTCCTTTTTCTATGCATATATATATACATATTAATTTTTTTCATTAAAATTTTTCAAACTAAAGGGGTTTTCAAAGAAAGATTCATAATGCCTTTAAGAGTGTTCTTAATCATTGTCATATTCTTGATCAAGGGTTGTTCTAAAATGGTAAAAATAACCTTATTTATCTATATAATATGTGAAATTATATTTTACATCTATTGTATTATCTATAAATTTTTTTTCATTTATATATATAAAGTTCTATATGAATCATTTACTTTTATGGTCTTTCCTATATAAATTCCATATGTTCCCTTACTTGATTGAACTATTTTCACCTAGATTTATAATACATCGATCGATCAGGGAAATTGTTTTTAGAACTATAAATTCATTTTATATAAAATTTAAATACTATATTTTTAGTAACCTTTTCTATATTTTTTTAACAAAGATGATTCTTAAATTCATTGGATACCCATTTACTTTTTGTGGGATTATCATGTTCTATTTAGTGATGAAATCATGAATGATTAATTAGGGAACCACTTGAAAATGACATAAAACCTATTTTATTTTTTTAGGATTTTATGATATGTTGCTTAATTCAATTAGGAACACAAATTAATTATTTTTATTATATAATAGGTGGTTCTGGAATTATATATACCTACCTTGAATTGGGAAATGTTTCAACCCAAAGAGATATCATGGTTCATGGATAGTGATCTTAGATAACTATGATGCATGGGTAGTTATCCTACCCAACTTTGTCATGTTAATAAGGTATGGAGACTTGAATTATTATTATTATTCCATGTTTTTATTTTTTCCACATTCTTATTATTCCATGCTCTTATTTTATGATCGTTTTTTAATCCATGACTTTTTGATGTAAACACTTTATTCCATGATGTAATTCTTACTATCATTCTCATAATGATATAATGTTATGCCTCAGATCTCTAATTATAAACATTATTATTATGTTTATCCTTAGTGAGTATTTGATCTCACTATTTTCTTATTTTTTCCTTTCCATATGTCAATAGAGAAAGTATTAAGTGTGGTAGGCTTATAATAGTGTCTTGTGTGGAGATTTTATGGGTGATGTCTAAGACTCATTATAGATTAATCAATTTCTTATATAGTAGAAAAATGTAAATTTTTTTATAATTAATGAGATTTAGTGTATTATGATTTATCATAACTCTATAATAATCTAAACATACCGTTTATTTTAATATAAATTTATGAAATATATTCTAATGGTAAATGTGTATCAAATATAGTGTTGTAAGTTTTATGTTTTCAGCACTAGATCCGGGAGTGCGAGTTTAAGGGACTATAAAAATTTATATCCTAGAAGTTAAATTGGTGGTATAAAAACGAATTAAAAAATAATAGAAGATATGAATAATAATTTTTTGTAATGCACATTTATTTATTTATCCATACTATATAATTAATCAGTTTTCTATAAAGTCATGTTATGCTTCAAAAGTATATTTTTCTACAAAAATGGGTTTTGTTTCATTTTATTTATAGATATTATAAATAATTTATATATATTTATGTTTTATTTGAGTAAATGTATATTATTTTTGAAATCAACATGTCAATATTTTATTAAAGTAATGTTTTGTGATTTTTCTAAAAAATTTATTTTTAAGTGAATAGTAGAAATTTATTTATTTGTAAAATGGAAATTTCTTTCCATTAAATAATTAAATTTAAAATTCCTATTACTTTTTTAATTTTATCCTAAAGTAAAATAAATATATATTCATTATAAAAAATATAATTAATAACATAGTAATAATCATAATATTTTATTTTTTATATATGTTAACTTTTGTGCTTAAAAACACATTTTTCTTCAAATGGGTTTTCATTACATTTTTCATGATTATATTAAAATTAAAGTTTCCCACTTCTATAAATACAATATTGAAAAATGTATTAAATATTTTGAATAATAAGGTTCATGTTTAGAAAATGGATCTTTTTTATTTTTGAGCATTATGATTAGTAATCGTGCTAAATTTTTATCACCTTGGTAAGGGTAAGATGGGTAAACCATTGATAAAAATATGGGATAAGACCATAAAATATCAAAAAAACATTCTTTCATTCAATTATATATGTTCCTTACATCGTTAATCATCTCATATTTTATGTTTTGGAAATTTCTTTCCACTTTCCTTTGGTTATGGCGAAAATATTATTTTAAGTAAAGAATAAATACAGTATGTCACTTCATTTGTTTAAATATCTCTACTAATTTTTTATAGAGATAAAACTAGGATATGTATAGTTATAAATCATTCATATGAAATATGAATAAATTTTTCTAATATCTTAATTTTTATAAAAATTTTAGTGATAGAATAATTATCTTAAATTATTACGCATCACCCACATAATGTTTGTTCATGTAATAGGAAAATAAAAAAAATTATTTTAAAATTTATATAAGTAATATAATTAGGATGAATTATTATGTTCCAATGATTATGTGGATATTTATAACATATTTTTTATTTTTTAAAATTTCATATTCCAATTCCATTTATTTCTTGATGTCATTAAATTCAAATTATGTGAATATTCCAAAAAATGAATTTAATGGAATATTATGTTAAATAATATTAAATTAAAGTTTTAAATTATAAAAAATCTTAAATTGGTAAATTTAAATGGGATATGGTAAAGAATATTAATCATTTTTCACATATGGGTAACTTTTTCATTTATATTAACCTTTTTAACCCCCAAAGAGTTTTTTTTTGATATCGTGGTAATCGTCAATAGGGTTAAGAGGGTTAAAATTGGTAAATAAAGGTTTAATAATCACATAAACTTGTATAAATTTAATTTTATGTGAGTATTTTCACTAATAATAATCATATATTTGAAATATATCAACTTGGTTCCACATTGGCATCAATAATAATTCATTATATTAAAATACTTTTAGTAATACCAACTATGTCTTTTCCTTAACAATAAATGGATTCCACCCCTCCTCTCCTCCTTACACCATCATGAGCCATTTATCTCAAAAAACACAAAAAAATGTATTCTTAAAACCCTTAACCATATTCTAGTGGTGTTAGTCACATCAAAATAAAATTCCCAGTATCTTTAAGAATAAATATAATTGAGTTATTTTGAACAAGAGGTAATAATATTAATCTATATATTTCATCTTAATTATTCATGTACTATTCTAGAGTTATAATATATTATCTACCTTATTACCTTACCATTTTTTGTAAATAGATAACTTCACTCTTGCGTATGTGTGGACTACATCTTCCACAACAAGATGTGATCCCTTTTTTAATATCCACTTTACAAGTATAATAACAAGGTTAGATTCAATTAATATATATTATATTTATGATAAATAATTATTCAATAATGGTTGATTATTATTTTCTTGTATTTCATTCTATCCATAAAAAAGTGGAAACATCACTCATTTTAACGTGTAGACTTGTGTGTCTATTTAATGATTTAATTCATTATTCATCACGGATTTATATGAATGGTCAAACCAATTATATAATTATTAAACATTAAAATTATTACATGATTAAAATATATATATAATGGATCCATTAAAAAAATTTAAGGACTATAACATCCAAAATGAAACATCCATGAAAAACCAAATAGTTAACACCTAGAAACAATGATTTTAATAATGAATTTTTAATAAATGGGTGTTAAAATGTCATAAGTGGAATATATATGACATTATAAGTTTGTATATGGTTCTATTATAGTTGAATAATATATTAAAATTTATCACATATGAGTTTAGATCATTTATGAATTAATTCAAATATATGGTAAGGATTCCTCATATAAAAATGGTTTCTTTGAAATGTGGTGTGTAACACCCCAAGCTTCTACGGTACGTTTCCCTTTGAATAATGCGATAGCGTGTGTTGTACGCAACCTCGAGTTCTAACACACACCACAACTAATTAAACTAGCCGTTGTGAATAGTAATACCTAATTTTTGAAATTATATATATTTTATATTTGAAAATGGACTTCATTTTTGGACTCGGAATATCGAATTTAGCCTAGGGTGAAATTTTGGTACATTTCGAATAACTTTCATATTTTGATGAACAGTGAAAATTTCTAAATTTTAATTAAAAACAACTTTTTTAATCAAAATAATTAATAGTGATAAATTGTGAATTTGAGTGGTTTTAAAGTATATTTAGAATATATTTTTACCATTTAATATAATGTTGGTCATTGGACATAATTTTACAATTAAACCGAACATAAACAAGTGTCAATCTTTTGATAGTTATTATCTCTTAAAAACACGCTTTTTGTTTTGACAGCGGGAATTAATTTTAAATTAATTTCTGCCACTTCTGTGTTTTGAATTTAGGAAAATGGATTCCATATTTGGAATCAGGATGATCAAATTGTGTAAATAGGTAACTTTTATTTTTAGACATTTTGAATAATTACTGCGGTAAATATTTTATTTACCATGGTTAAGGGTAAATCCGGTAAATAAGGGTTAAAAAAATAATATTATAATAATACTAAATTACCCTAAAAACGTGTCTTAACCCTATTGGTTGATAGATGGTCGACCATGGGCATCTTTGTGTCAATTTTGGGACCCCATGGATCCACTTGTAAGTGATAATGACACTTTATTTTAATTTAGTTAAAATGAATACAAAAATGACACAAGCATATATCTTTTAGAACAACAATTTTTACATAGGGTTATATATGTTGGATTTTAGATTATAAATATTCATTAGAAAGCTAAAAATATTTCCAACATAATGATATTTTATTAGACATTAAATAATTTATTTTATTTATGACACAATGATGATGCAGTAATTACTATAATAGTGAAAAATTAAAATAATTGATATTATAAATACCCAAATAAATATAATATGAAACTTTTAATGAATTAAACTAATTTTCTAGGATAATATGATATATTAGGATTGATTTAATTGACTTTTTTCGAAGTAATCAATCTGTTATGAGTTTCACAAAAATCAACTATTGAATAGTGTCAAAATTGACATAAAAGAGTTCTTAAAACAAATATTATATTATTAATTGATATTAAATTCCTAAAAATCTATGGTTCGGCCAAGAGACTTATATTATGATAGTTTAATCATTAATGGACCACTTGGGGGTCGCTTGGATGTATATAGTAAGTTTATTAACCATATTATATAAAAATACAAAGAGACATTGTAAAAGTGAAACTAATTAACTTAGAGTTAATACTTAAAGATAAGGTTAATATAAGTACCCAAACCTGTCTAAATTCTATTGGATGAGTTGTTTTCGACCTATCCCTACCTCATCCTTTGAATAGTCAACTTTGGAGCCTTTGGAAACCGAATATGAATTTATTATAAATTAATATTTCTAGCTTTTCCAAAGGTGCCCCTCACCCCTCTTATAAAAAGGGCACTCCTC
This sequence comes from Viscum album, assembly GCA_963277665.1. Taxonomy (NCBI): domain Eukaryota; kingdom Viridiplantae; phylum Streptophyta; class Magnoliopsida; order Santalales; family Viscaceae; genus Viscum; species Viscum album. The sequence continues at coordinate 1,261,619,145 of OY728146.1, read as the reverse complement.
CTTCTCATTTCTTCACACCTTCAAAGCCTTTTGGTTCGGCCAAACTCTGCCCAAATACTCTCCCAACATCCCTCACTACAACCTAGAGGCCTTAGTTTGATCAGAAAGCCAACCTAAGGAGCCCTTTTGATCAAATCAAAAGGAAGAACCCGAAGAAGAGGTAATGATTTCACCACCCTTCTCCAAGTTCATTTCTTCTTCCACTTCTTCTTCCTTTGTTCTTACCATTATAAAATAATAACTCCAGTATCTCACATATACTGTGATGTTATTATAAATATGGTACAATCATATTCAGTATTCTATCCACCCTTTGAATAACATGTCACCATACGTGCGTACGTACGGCTTACCGTCTCCACGTCGTGGTGTAATTGTTATTCAATATAATATTATTTGGATGGGTATAATAATGATGTGTAACTCATGTAAATAATAAATATAACATGTTAATGATTCTGTATATATGATATACCATTCATTTATATATTATTTTAATATCAAAAGAATGATATTGTCGCTCGTGCGTACGTACGGACTACCGTCTCCACGAACGCGATGAGATTCATTCTCCATCGTATCCATTCAAGTATAATTATCATTTTATGATTTAAAAATGATGTTTAAGGACTTGATATCATTCTGGATATGAATAAGATACAACAAACATGGCTTATGTAACAAAACATATAAAAGAAAATGAGTAAGTTAACACCCGAAACGATGATAATTCTAAGATATTATTAATAAATCAATGTTAAAAGATCATATATGATATCATATTAATATATATGATTCTTGTATAATTTAATAACAATTATTTCACCATTATACAGGAGGTTAACCTACCCCAACCAAGGAAAAGTACAAGGTAAGGGTTATTTCACAATCTCTTCATTATCCGAGGTTGTATTATACGTAATAATCTACTGGGACCTCTTTATCATCCACATCCATGTTTCTTTGAAATGTATTTCAAAACATTTTTACTATTTACAAGAATATGGGTTAAAGTCATTTATACCCTTGTTTGACTTTTTATAAGAGGTTTATAAAGGAATCTTTCCGTCATTTTCAAAACAAGGTCCTTTTTAACCTTTTCGACTGAATTGAGGTAAGAATGTTTTTTTTAACTTATATGGCGGGTGCGGTTATTTTCCGCCGTTATAAAATCGTCGAAGCTTTCCATACAAGATTATAAGAATATTTTCAAAGAAAATGTTTTATTTTATATGGATCTTAAATGATTTCAAAATAAAAGGAGATACTTCTTTAAAAAGAATTTTGATTTCATCTATGTCAACATCCTTTGATGGATTTTAAGATTATTTGAAGTTGATTTATTATGATACAAAACTTCTATATTGTATTGAAGGTTTTGTGATATGTTTGACTGTGGATGTGCTATTTTTATACCATTCATAGTTTATGGTGAAATTATTGACATTTCGTATGCTAGTTTTAATACGAATGTTTATGTTATAAACCTTTTCGTATGGGAATGCATTGGACTTAATAAGTGACGGGTGGAGCCCGCTATAGCTCCTCGATGCATCGGTAGGTCTCATGAGACAAACTAGTGTCTTGGCACAAGGCCTTGACAAAATCTTATTTGTAGTGTTGGGACGAGGCCTTGGCTATGTGGTTATTATAGTCTGGCATTATGCATTCCAACATTATGAAAGTGGTTATTGATTTTTGCATGTGATTATTCGATTAGTAGAATATCCATGTGAATAAGTAAATGGCATTATTTCATTTTTACTTTTGCCATACTATGTTGAAGTTCATGTTTAAAAGGCTTTTGTTTTAGTTATACATTGCCTTAAATGTTTATTCTTATTGATGAAAGTTTCCGCTATATTGTTATCCTTACTGGGCATTTGAGCTCACCCCTTTTCTATGTTTTATTTTTCCCAGGAAGTGAAGATGTAAGTTATGAATGACCTGCAGGGATATTATGAGGGGATTATAGTGTGGACTGTGGAAACATTATGTTGTTGTAGTAGTTTTTCATTTTATGATGTAATGTAAAACTTATGAATATATCTAGTGTTTCCAAGGCTACTAAACCAATCGGTCTTTCGAGATTTGATCTTTCTTGTGATCATGCCAATGTTATGAAGTAATGCACCGGCTCTGGGTAGCTGGGGTCGGGGCGTTATAGTTGGTATCAGAGAAAGTTTAGTACAAACCTTGGAAGCTAGATTTAGATAAACTCTGATTAGAGCACATAGACCTAAGATGAACTTTGAGGATTAGTATAGAAGAACTTCCTAGAATTTTGGTATTGTAGAGACTTTGTGAGTTTTCCGAGCAATACATCCCTGTCTGGATACGAGTAGGTAGAGGCGGCTCTGGCACAGATGTACCTAGGGGTAAAACCCGAAAACACCGCTTTGAGCTAGACTCGAACGGGAACTGGTGCACGACAACGGGCCTTGCTGCACTCTTGGTTACGACACTCCCGGGGGATATGCTTAGGATAACTCTCACTTTCTTTACAAATCATTATGAAGGGTTTATGAGTATATACTTCCTCAAAGAAAACATATTTATGATTATGGATTATATCCATAGATAGTTCAATTTATGTTTAGTGTTTTATAAGTATGGGATTATGTATTTTGATGCATAAACTGATCTAGTTTATGCCATTTTTTAGAAATGGCGCCTAGTGGAAGAAATGGAAACCGTATCAATGCACGCACTCCATGTAGGGATTGCCCTCCTGCTCAAGATAATTATAGTGGGGTTGGTGATGCAACTGGTGCTGATCAGCTAATCACCGTACTGGGACAACTTACTCATGTTATGAATAATAACCTTACCCGTATGGAGAACCCTGATCCGCAGCGTGGAGGATCAATGTTAGATCGATTCATGAGACAAAAACCACCAACGTTCAATGGGAGTACAAATCCCTTAGTAGCTGAGCAATGGATATTTTCCCTAGAGAAAATATTTCAGGCTTTGGGGAGTAGTGAAAGGGAAAAAGTTACCATGGCAGTTTACCGCCTCACTGGAGATGCTGATCAATGGTGGTCATTAATTCAAAACATGAAGGAAGATGATGAAGTATCAAATATGGAATGGAGGGAGTTCAAAGATCTGTTTTTAGAAAAATACTTCCCTCGCGACCATCGAGCAGATATGGAAAGGCAATTTCTGAGTCTGAGACAAAAGGAGGATGAGAATGTCACAAAGTATGAGGATAACTTTACAAGGTTAGCAAGGTATGCTGGAGATTATATTCGCAACCCAAGAAGTAAGATTGATCATTTCTTTGATGGGTTAAAACCATTTCTCCGTCGAGCATTAGTCTCACAATCCTTTTCATCGTACGAAGACATTGTCTCATGTGCTATCAAGACCGAAAAGGAATTCTCTAAGTCTTATGACTTTAAAGCAAAGCAAGAGAAGAAGAGACCTGCTGATCAATCTGGGAATGGAAATAAGGGGAAGAAGGGAAAGGTTGAATATCCATCTTGTGGTAAGTGCGGGAAGAAACACCCCGGTGCTTGCCTGAAGGGAATGGGAGTCTGTTACAAGTGTGGTGAAAAAGGCCACCAAGCTCATGATTGCAAGGGGAAGAAGGAAGCTACCAACGTTCAGTGCTACAATTGCAGGGAGATGGGGCATTATGCAAATGCATGTCCTAAGCGATAGGAGAACTTACCTCAGAAAAGGCCGAGGGATCAAGGCCAGGCTTATGCTATCACTACTGCTGAGGTAGAAGCTCCGAAAGACGTGGTGGCAGGTAATTTAATGGTTTCCTCAAGTTTAGCAAATGCATTATTTGATTCTGGATCATCGCATTGTTTCATATCTTCCCAGTTTGATAAGAAAATTAGATATTTCCAATTTGATTTAATAAGGGAGTTGTCAGTTAAAACTCCTAAGGGAAGTATCGTTGCAACAAAGTTTTGCGAATCAGTCCCCATTAGAGCACATAAATTTTCTTTATCTGCTGATCTCATCGTCATACCTATGATTGAGTTTGATATAATCCTCGGTATGGACTGGCTTTTGGACTATGATGCGAAGATTTATTGTAAGAAGAAAGAGGTTATGATTCTTGATGATAATGATAAGGAGCACCTTATTTTTAGAGCAGAATCGTCACCACCTAATTCTTATTTAGATCCACCCCTAGTAGCTCAACTTAATTCAATTATTGGGGAAGAAGAGAATGAAATAACTGTTGGTGAGGAAAGGAATGTTCAAATAGAGGATGTACCTGTTGTGAAAGAGTTTGTAGATCTATTTCCGGAAGATTTACCTGGACATCCTCCAGAACGAGAAGTAGAGTTTTCCATTGATTTGATTCCTGGATCAAGGCCTATATCGAAGACCCCTTATAGAATGGCCACTGTAGAGCTAGTCGAACTAAAGAAACAACTAGAGGAATTGAGTAATAAGGGATTTATTCGCCCTAGTGTTTCTCCATGGGGAGCCCCTGTTCTTTTTGTTAAAAAGAAAGATGGATCTATGAGGTTATGTATCGACTACAGGGAGATCAATGCTATAACGATAAAGAACAAGTATCCCCTACCTCGTATTGATGATTTATTTGACCAACTGCATGGAGCTCAATACTTTTCAAAGATTGACCTCCGATCTGGATACCATCAGTTGTGTGTGAAGAAGGAAGACATTCCGAAAACAGCATTTCGAACCAGGTACGGGCATTACGAGTTTACTGTAATGCTTTTGGATTGACTAATGCACCCTCTGTATTCATGGATCTAATGAATAGAGTTTTCAAGGAGTATCTCGATGAATTTGTGGTGGTATTTATTGATGATATCTTGGTATACTCCAAAACCTACGAAGATCATGAAAATCACTTGCGCATTATCTTGAAGACTCTGAGGAGGCATGAATTATATGGGAAGTTTAGCAAGTGTGAATTCTGGCTTCAGGAGATTTCTTTTCTTGGCCATATTGTCTCTAAAGATGGAATCTCTTTTGATCCTTCTAAGACCAAGGCAATCCAAGAATGGCCAGCACCTACGAGTATAACTGAGGTACGTAGTTTTATTGGCTTGGCAGGTTATTATCGACGTTTCGTCCAGAATTTTGCCCGATTGGCTAACCCATTAACGAAGCTCACACGTAAAGGGGTTAAATTTTTTTGGACAAAAGAGTGTGAAGAATGTTTCGAAGAACTGAAGAGAAGATTAGTCAATGCTCCTATATTGACTCTACCATCGGGGAATGATTGGTTCGTTATTTATAGTGATGCATCAAAGAAAGGACTTGGTTGTGTCCTTATGCAGAATGATAGAGTTATTGCCTATGCATCACGACAGTTGAAAATTCATGAACAAAACTATCCTACTCATGATCTTGAGTTAGCAACTGTGATCTTGGCTTTGAAGATATGGAGGCACTACCTCTATGGTGAAAAATGTGAGATTTATACTGATCACAAGAGTTTGAAGTATATTTTCTCACAAAAAGAACTCAACATGAGGCAAAGGAGATGGCTTGAATTACTCAAGGATTATGATTGCACAATACACTACCACCCGGGGAAAGCAAACAAAGTAGCAGATGCTTTGAGCAGAAAAGACCATGGAGTTCTGAACATGATGAGAATTGAAAGGGATCCAATTTTCATGGATCTAGAGAAGATGGACATGGGAATAACCAGGGAAGGTGAAACATCAATTCTTTTTCAAATGGTTGCCAAACCATCTTTACTAGAAAGGATTAAGAGTTCTCAGACCGATGATGAAGAATTTCAGAAGAAGATTAAAGCTGTGAATGATGGGAGATTGAGAGACTTTGTGTATAAAGATGGGATTTTGAAATTCGGGAAGAGACTTTGTGTTCCCAATATACATGATCTAAAAAGGGAATTGTTGGATGATGCTCATAGTTCCAATTTCTCTATACACCCTGGGAGCACCAAAATGTATAGAGATTTGAAGGAACATTTTTGGTGGGACAACATGAAGAGGGAGATTGCTGATTTTGTGTCAAGATGTATGGTTTGTCAACAAGTCAAAGCTGGAAGGCAACAGCCTGGAGGAGTCATGCAACCTCTTCCCATACCGGAGTGGAAATGGGACAATATTACGATGGACTTTGTCATGGGGCTACCAAAGACTCCTAGAAGGAACGATGCAATATGGGTTATTGTTGATCGTCTTACCAAGTCAGCACATTTTCTTGATATAAGAGAAGATCTACCCCTGGAACGTCTAGCAAGACTATATATTAATGAAGTTGTGAGACTTCATGGAGTACCCTTATTAATTGTTTCTGATCGTGATCCCCGTTTTACTTCATGATTTTGGAAAAGTCTTCAGAAATCCCTGGATACTGAACTTCATTTGAGCACTGCTTACCACCCTCAGACAGACGGACAATCAGAACGGACTATTCAAACCTTAGAAGACATGTTGAGATCTTGCTCACTTGACTTTCAGGGTATGTGGGATCAATATTTACCACTAGTAGAATTTTCCTATAACAATAGCTTCCATTCGAGTATTCAGATGGCACCATATGAAGCGTTATACGGAAAGAGATGTCGTACACCAACCTGTTGGGATGACGTTGGTGAAAGAAAACTTGTAGGCCCAGAACTGGTGGAGGAAACGGTGGAAAAGGTGAAGGTAATCCAAAATCACATTAAAGCAGCTCAAATTAGGCAGAAGAGCTATGCCGATAATCGAAGGAAGGATTTGGAATTTCAAGTCGGTGATCATGTTTTCCTGAAGGTATCTCCGTGGAAGGGAGTCATACGTTTTGGTAAGAAAGGTAAATTGAGTCCCAGGTACATCGGACCTTTCGAAATTCTAGAACGAATTGGGGCTGTAGCTTACCGATTGGCAATGCCGCCAAGTCTCTCCAAAGTTCACGATGTGTTCCACGTATCTCTGTTGAGGAAATACATGCCTGACCCAACGCATGTACTCACCTATGAAGATTTAGAACTGGAACCCGATCTGTCTTATTGCGAAGAGCCCATCAAGATTCTTGATACGAGAGAACAAGTGCTGAGAAACCGGACGACGCGTCTGGTAAAAGTTTTGTGGAGGAATCATAAGATGGAAGAGGCAACGTGGGAACCAGAGGAACTTATGATGAAGAACCACCCGAGTCTTTTTATGCAGTAATACCCTAGAAATTGCGAGGACGCAATTATTTGAAGGAGGGGAGAATGTAACACCCCAAGCTTCTACGGTACGTTTCCCTTTGAATAATGCGATAGCGTGTGTTGTACGCAACCTCGAGTTCTAACACACACCACAACTAATTAAACTAGCCGTTGTGAATAGTAATACCTAATTTTTGAAATTATATATATTTTATATTTGAAAATGGACTTCATTTTTGGACTCGGAATATCGAATTTAGCCTAGGGTGAAATTTTGGTACATTTCGGATAACTTTCATATTTTGATGAATAGTGAAAATTTCTAAATTTTAATTAAAAACAACTTTTTTAATCAAAATAATTAATAGTGATAAATTGTGAATTTGAGTGGTTTTAAAGTATATTTAGAATATATTTTTACCATTTAATATAATGTTGGTCATTGGACATAATTTTACAATTAAACCGAACATAAACAAGTGTCAATCTTTTGATAGTTATTATCTCTTAAAAACACGCTTTTTGTTTTGACAGCGGGAATTAATTTTAAATTAATTTCTGCCACTTCTGTGTTTTGAATTTAGGAAAATGGATTCCATATTTGGAATCAGGATGATCAAATTGTGTAAATAGGTAACTTTTATTTTTAGACATTTTGAATAATTACTGCGGTAAATATTTTATTTACCATGGTTAAGGGTAAATCCGGTAAATAAGGGTTAAAAAAATAATATTATAATAATACTAAATTACCCTAAAAACGTGTCTTAACCCTATTGGTTGATAGATGGTCGACCATGGGCATCTTTGTGTCAATTTTGGGACCCCATGGATCCACTTGTAAGTGATAATGACACTTTATTTTAATTTAGTTAAAATGAATACAAAAATGACACAAGCATATATCTTTTAGAACAACAATTTTTACATAGGGTTATATATGTTGGATTTTAGATTATAAATATTCATTAGAAAGATAAAAATATTTCCAACATAATGATATTTTATTAGACATTAAATAATTTATTTTATTTATGACACAATGATGATGCAGTAATTACTATAATAGTGAAAAATTAAAATAATTGATATTATAAATACCCAAATAAATATAATATGAAACTTTTAATGAATTAAACTAATTTTATAGGATAATATGATATATTAGGATTGATTTAATTGACTTTTTTCGAAGTAATCAATCTGTTATGAGTTTCACAAAAATCAACTATTGAATAGTGTCAAAATTGACATAAAAGAGTTCTTAAAACAAATATTATATTATTAATTGATATTAAATTCGTAAAAATCAATGGTTCGGCCAAGAGACTTATATTATGATAGGTTAATCATTAATGGACCACTTGGGGGTCGCTTGGATGTATATAGTAAGTTTATTAACCATATTATATAAAAATACAAAGAGACATTGTAAAAGTGAAACTAATTAACTTAGAGTTAATACTTAAAGATAAGGTTAATATAAGTACCCAAACCTGTCTAAATTCTATTGGATGAGTTGTTTTCGACCTATCCCTACCTCATCCTTTGAATAGTCAACTTTGGAGCCTTTGGAAACCGAATATGAATTTATTATAAATTAATATTTCTAGCTTTTCCAAAGGTGCCCCTCACCCCTCTTATAAAAAGGGCACTCCTCCTTCTCATTTCTTCACACCTTCAAAGCCTTTTGGTTCGGCCAAACTCTGCCCAAATACTCTCCCAACATCCCTCACTACAACCTAGAGTCCTTAGTTTGATCAGAAAGCCAACCTAAGGAGCCCTTTTGATCAAATCAAAAGGAAGAACCCGAAGAAGAGGTAATGATTTCACCACCCTTCTCCAAGTTCATTTCTTCTTCCACTTCTTCTTCCTTTGTTCTTACCATTATAAAATAATAACTCCAGTATCTCACATATACTGTGATGTTATTATAAATATGGTACAATCATATTCAGTATTCTATCCACCCTTTGAATAACATGTCACCATACGTGCGTACGTACGGCTTACCGTCTCCACGTCGTGGTGTAATTGTTATTCAATATAATATTATTTGGATGGGTATAATAATGATGTGTAACTCATGTAAATAATAAATATAACATGTTAATGATTCTGTATATATGATATACCATTCATTTATATATTATTTTAATATCAAAAGAATGATATTGTCGCTCGTGCGTACGTACGGACTACCGTCTCCACGAACGCGATGAGATTCATTCTCCATCGTATCCATTCAAGTATAATTATCATTTTATGATTTAAAAATGATGTTTAAGGACTTGATATCATTCTGGATATGAATAAGATACAACAAACATGGCTTATGTAACAAAACATATAAAAGAAAATGAGTAAGTTAACACCCGAAACGATGATAATTCTAAGATATTATTAATAAATCAATGTTAAAAGATCATATATGATATCATATTAATATATATGATTCTTGTATAATTTAATAACAATTATTTCACCATTATACAGGAGGTTAACCTACCCCAACCAAGGAAAAGTACAAGGTAAGGGTTATTTCACAATCTCTTCATTATCCGAGGTTGTATTATACGTAATAATCTACTGGGACCTCTTTATCATCCACATCCATGTTTCTTTGAAATGTATTTCAAAACATTTTTACTATTTACAAGAATATGGGTTAAAGTCATTTATACCCTTGTTTGACTTTTTATAAGAGGTTTATAAAGGAATCTTTCCGTCATTTTCAAAACAAGGTCCTTTTTAACCTTTTCGACTGAATTGAGGTAAGAATGTTTTTTTTAACTTATATGGCGGGTGCGGTTATTTTCCGCCGTTATAAAATCGTCGAAGCTTTCCATACAAGATTATAAGAATATTTTCAAAGAAAATGTTTTATTTTATATGGATCTTAAATGATTTCAAAATAAAAGGAGATACTTCTTTAAAAAGAATTTTGATTTCATCTATGTCAACATCCTTTGATGGATTTTAAGATTATTTGAAGTTGATTTATTATGATACAAAACTTCTATATTGTATTGAAGGTTTTGTGATATGTTTGACTGTGGATGTGCTATTTTTATACCATTCATAGTTTATGGTGAAATTATTGACATTTCGTATGCTAGTTTTAATACGAATGTTTATGTTATAAACCTTTTCGTATGGGAATGCATTGGACTTAATAAGTGACGGGTGGAGCCGGCTATAGCTCCTCGATGCATCGGTAGGTCTCATGAGACAAACTAGTGTCTTGGCACAAGGCCTTGACAAAATATTATTTGTAGTCTTGGCACGAGGCCTTGGCTATGTGGTTATGATAGTTTGGCATTAAGCATTCCAACATTATGAAAGTGGTTATTGATTTTTGCATGTGATTATTCGATTAGTAGAATATCCATGTGAATAAGTAAATGGCATTATTTCATTTTTACTTTTGCCATACTATGTTGAAGTTCATGTTTAAAAGGCTTTTGTTTTAGTTATACATTGCCTTAAATGTTTATTCTTATTGATGAAAGTTTCCGCTATATTGTTATCCTTACTGGGCATTTGAGCTCACCCCTTTTCTATGTTTTATTTTTCCCAGGAAGTGAAGATGTAAGTTATGAATGACCTGCAGGGATATTATGAGGGGATTATAGTGTGGACTGTGGAAACATTATGTTGTTGTAGTAGTTTTTCATTTTATGATGTAATGTAAAACTTAAGAATATATCTAGTGTTTCCAAGGCTACTAAACCAATCGGTCTTTCGAGATTTGATCTTTCTTGTGATCATGCCAATGTTACGAAGTAATGCACCGGCTCTGCGTAGCTGGGGTCGGGGCGTTATATGGTGGGTGTTATGAACCTATTTTTTATGAGGTGTATCTAATAATCCTTTTATATTTTATTTAATGATATCATTATTTTAATGTTATTTAATTTTTTATTTTAATTTATTTATTTTATTTGGTTTATGATTAAAAAGTTACCAAAGTCGTAAGGTTTTTACATTAAATCTCATTTATATGATGATTATTTATGCTTAAATTTACAATGATGAAATTATATGATATATCTCTCCCAAATATTATATATTTTCTTATAAACTATTTATATCTTAATATTACATGCTTTACATTAATGTTTATGTATTTAAGTAATCAAGACACTAAAATAATGTTTTTTAGGAAAACTAACATTGTTTTACTATTCGGCTGAATTTTTTTTCTTTCACATTAATATTTTATTTAAAATATTTTCAATAATGTGTTTAATATTCTCAAATTGTTGTTTAAATTCAATTTTACCCATATTTTATAGTCAATAATTTTTTGAAAAGGAAACTTCATGTTATTTTTCAAATGATTTTCTTTTAAATGTTTGCTGAAAACATGGATGGAATCATTATTTTAACGTACACAACATGGAAAAAATATTTTGTCATCATGATTATTGAGTGATTAAATGTTTCCTTTACATTTTTCTATGGTTTATTTTATTGAAAAAAAATTCCTTAATATTTTTTAAATACTTATATTTTAAATATGTGCTTTCAAATTGAAGAGTTTATTTTCCTCAATAAATGTTTCAATGATATTTTAAAGGTATTTTTAATATATGGTAATATCCTTTGATTTTACTTATGATTTATTAGGGATATGATCCTATGATATGGTCGTTATTATTTCTCCATATTGTTTTTTATTATGATGCTGAAAAATTGGTGAAAATAGTTTTATTTTCTATGGGTTAACCTATAATGAAATTATAAATGTGTTCATGGTATTGTGGAATACATATGAATGTATTATGATTATGTGATGGGTGGGTATATTATAACCCTCTAATAAATTTGGTTATGATTAATATATTATGAATAAAAAGGGTTGTTGTGAGGTTATCCAAAACCCAAAAATAGTGTACATGGGTGGTTATCTGATGCCCAAAAATAGGGTACATGAGTGGTTATCCAATGACCAAAGCTGATACATGGGTTTTTATCCCAAGACTAATATATAATGAAATTATTAGTGGGTTTCCTTGAAGTGAGATTTATATTATTACTGTTTTTACACTTTATGCCACGCTTTTATGACATACCAATGTTATGGTCCCATGGATCATGTTCTATCAATCCTTTACGATTCAGGTATTTTGAACTATGAATATTTATACCATGACTATTTTTTCTGAAATTTGAGTTCTTGGTTATGGTATTTAAATGTTAATATCATGTTCTTAAACACATATACTCATTTTATTATTAAATTTTCATTTATATATCCCTAGTTCACCCTTACCGAGCATCTCATATCACCCTTTATTATGTTTTATTTTCCCCAGGTTATAGTTAATAATTTTAAATGTGATATATTTATGAAGAATTCTAGTTGTAAATTACCTAATGGGAGATGATTTATATCTTTTTTGTACCATTTTGTTAAATATTTATGTTTCCAAACACACTAAATATTTATGGTTTTGGAATGGATCACAATTATATGTAATTAATAGTCATATAAAAATATTTAATATTTATATTTGTAAAGATTGGGTCACCACAATTGTTATCCAAGAATGGTTTAATCATTTTTTGGAAAATAATATGAGAAAACATTATAGAAAAAACATATAAAAAGACTAATTATTGAATAACATCATATAATACGGTATATAAAGGAGTGTGGTTTTCTAAGGAACACTTCCAAGTCTGGATACTAGCAGGTAAATGTGGTTGTGGCATAAATTCACAAAGGGGTAACAAATTTTAATGGGTTGGATTGTAAATCAACTTGATCATCCCCATTTAATGATGTCGGGGCGCAAGACTGCACACTTGTAAAGATAGTCCCAAGGGATATTCTTAGGTTAATTATCATTTTTTATGAACCATTATGAATGATTTGAATAGATGCTAGCCATGAATGACCATGGTCAAAACTAATATACCATATATAAAAAGAAGGTGTTGTGACTTAGAAATCCTATAAATGTTTTTTCATGATTATATGATTTCTCAGTATGATTATTTTTTATGACATTATAATTTTTGGTAATAGTTAATGGATAGAACTAGGAGGTATCATGTATACATAGAATTTTAAAAATGGTGCTTTTATTTTACTAACAAGAAACTAAATGAAATGGGATATTAAATTTAAAAGCTTGTGATTATTATTAACTAAGAATATCAACATATGACTAAAAAATTGAACATGGGTGAGTTTATGAATGAACAATTGAGATAAAAATGTGTTTCGTGTTGATAATGGATAAAATAAAATTAATCTTCCTTCATATAAAGAATGTGGGAAAAAGAACCCAGGGAAATGTTTCGAAGGAATGACAAGATAAATTATGTGTTCAAAGGAAGGGCATAAAGCAATTAATTTTCAAGGTAAAATGAATTTTTTGGTGTAGTAAAATGAAGTCTCACCTAAGGTTCCATTTATAGATAAATTTATTATGTTTGGATAACTTGCACCTTATTAGAGTAAATCCCCAATTTCAAGGGATGACTCCTAGACCAAGTAAGATCCTATGCTACACAAATTTTTCAAGTGGATTAATTGAAGAGTTTATTTATTGGGATTCAAGAATTATTTTTTGGACATGATTTATACATGATATTCATTTTATAAGAATCTTGAAATATCTTATGACTGTTTTACAAAAGTTTTTTATATAATATTTTCAAGCATATGTTGACTGTTACTGAACACCTAAAAAATTGATTTAGTAGTTATGTGGTATTTTTTAGAAACTCATAATTGAGGGATAATTAACCCTTAACATGTTCATATGTGTATATACTACTATTTATTTGGTTTAAAGATATTATTTTGATTAATAAAGATAATTAGATAGTATGTGCGACATTATTATTGATTAGTGATTAGATGAAAAAATGATTTAAGTTGTTTTTGATGAATTTTATTAAATTTTAGGATTTAGAGAATATATTTTCTATTCTGCGATTTTATTTTTTGTAATAAGGATAATGTAAATTTTTAGAAGCAAATATATTTTCATTGAGGTTTTATTAATGATTTAGGTTATTAGCATGTTTTAGGAGAATATATGATCAAGATATTCAAATGTTTGGTATGTGAAATTAAGAGGTAATTTATGTTGTTTGGGGATTAAAGTTATTATATTATCTAAGGCTTAACATACATTTATATTACAACATTTTAGATAAATATTCTGCACAATAAAAAATTACGTGTTTGAGGACTGTAGTAGTTTATTTTATTTGGAAACATGGAAACATAATCTTTCATCTTGGTAAAATATCTTTAATATCTCCCTTAAATACTTACCCCTTTAGTAATTCTACATAAAACCATTCTTTATATCATGAAGAAGGGAAAAATAATAAAGGGGTTATCTTACATGATTAATGAGGGTAAACAGGGGAGATATGTCTGTATAACAAGATAATAAGGGTATGAGAACATGATCATATCCTTAGAAGATCATACCATGCATATTAAATATCATAAACAGGAATCAAGGAATAAATAATGGTTGTTCATAAGATATGAATCATAAGGAAATAAAAGAACACAAGTCATGAGAGACTAATGTTGGAATAAGACATTGACTTGTGGAATACACATCATCTTAAAACATTGTGATCATTTTTTAAATAAAAATAGTTTCAGTCATTAGGTTTACTACATGAAATCAGCACCTCACATAAACTTATGGAATTTCAACTAGGTCCACCCAAAACATTTGTAAACATGTAATCTAGTTCATGAATAATATTATGGACACGTAATCATGTTCAATCATAAACTTATGGATAGAAAACTAGGTCTACACATAACATTATGAACATGTAATCAGGTTCATGCATAACATTTTGAACATGTAATAAGGTTCACATATAAAATTATGGACATACATTCAGGTCTATGTATAAGATTATAAAGATGTAAACTATTCTACACATAATATATACACTCATGAGTCATCCATAGTTAACTGATTCATTATAGGAAGACATGGTCTCACCCATAACATAATGAAACCATACATTCATGTTCTATAAGATCACAAAGTAATAATCATATCATGACCAACAAAAAATATATCAGTTTCATAAAAATACTATCATAACCCATGAAATAAATTGGGAATTATAAATATTTCATCATATTAAAACTTGTAAAAAGTAGATAGGTTTCATAGTCATTTAATTATAGAATAACCCCTGATTGGAAGTGGGTTTAATAATAGATTTATCATGGTATAAACTGTGAAACAGAAAAAATATTGAGAAACAGATTTTCCTATTAAACATAAACCATTAAAATAAACAATAAGAATGGTGTTTGTAGATCAGATCCCTAGTAAATAATAAACTATATCAAAGGATTTCAACTTAGATGGGGATAAATTTTGAAAGATCGTATAAATCATTTCTTAAGGAAAATAACGTTTATTTTAAAATAATTTTTTATAACATAAAATATTTTCAAAATATTTTTCTTTTGAAACCACTTATTATAACTTATAAAAAACCTTTTAAAAATCATTTAAAACATTTCCTAAAAAAATATACTTTCCACCTTGAAAAAAAACTCTTTAAATCATAAAACATTTTGAAATTAATTTTCTTTGAAAACCCACTTTAAACCAAACAATTCCCAGAATATTGGGGATTTTTTAAAAAAAATACATTGAAAACATTCAAAATAAGCTTCTAGGAAATGATTGTCATGACGGTAGGTAAATCCATACATGTTGAAAATTCATTTTTCACCCTAGAATTTTAGGAAAGTTCCTTGATCGAAAAAAAATATTCCTTTTTAAAAAAATTATTAAAAAGGTAAAACATGGGTAAAAATTTTTTTACACATAATAATAAAACATTTTTGAAAACATTTTTAGAAAACATGATTTTGTGAATAGAAAATGTTCCAACTGAAGAGAGAAATAAAGTGTAATTTTCTTAAGAAAATTTCTTAATTATCTCAAGTACCAAATAGTGGAATAATGGTACCAATACATTGAGATATCATGTATAACTAGAGGAAAATAAAGGGTTATGAGTTTACTTGAGATATAAATTATGATATTTTAGCAATGGATTTATAATCATAAACAATCTCGTTAAATGATGAGATTGTATTAATAAACCATTAAAACTTTGGTAACATTAAATCATAATACTATTGAAATAATAATAGTACTGGTAGATCAAAATATCATGAAAAGAATTAGATTCCTAATATAACATGTCAAAGGTCAGTATATAAACCTCATATAAATATATAGGTTCATAACATGTCATCTATCTCAACGAAGGAAAATTAAGACAAAATTATTGTACCAATTTGGTAAAATTTCATCCAGAATCCCCAAGAAAGAATGATCGCTAAATTGAAATGTAAATACCAATATAATTAATTATAATAATCATTTAATTCATTAATTAGGATGTATATACACTACATAAATAAAATTTGTGGTTAATAAGGCATAAGTCTCACCTAAATAAAACTGAGATAAGAAAATACTTACCTTAAGTCTTAACTTTCTTTGTGCAGATTCAAAACTCTTGTATAATAAGTATATATTTATTATACATGTAAAAAGGAAAAATATTCTCTTATATAAAACCATATATTATTTTATTTATGACATTTTTATTATCCTTCTATTAAAAATTCCTTGTTAATGTTTTGTTTCAGGTAATATCCACTTTTTTCATATATGTCTTGACATGTTATTATTGATAATATTACATAGATAATTATTTACTAATTTATATAATGTTAAAAAATATTTAAACATCGTATATATTCAATAAATATGTATATATTTATGATAATATATAAAATATAGAAATATAAAATGGAATACATTGTTCTTGAAGACGGTAGGTTGTACATATGCATGAACGATGTTTCCATTTTGTTTTCATAATAAAAGAAATAAAATAAATGAAATATATGTGTGTTTGTAAATATATATTATCAATAAATTGTAATTATTATTTCTTATATACCATATACTTTTACTAAACCAATCCTTGAAACATTTCATTTAAAATGTGAATGAATTGCATCACTTTGACGAGGTGGTAGTCCACACGTCCACAAACAGAGTTATCCTATTTAAAAAAATGGAAATAATGAAGTTATTTTTTATGTAATAAATATATAAGTATAAATACATCATAAATATCATACAAAAACATTGTTTACTTCATAATGACCAACCATGAGAGGTGGTAAAGGAAAAAATGAACATCGTTTCGTGAGGCGGTAGTCCACCATACACATGAACGGTATGTTTGTTACCCATTCAAGGGAAGTGATTATAGGTGTATGATATTTATTATATTATATAATAATGTAATAAAAATAATTGAGGGGTTGGAGAATGAAAATAATACAAAACAGCTTGTGGAATGATGTTACCTCTTATTAGGGTTATTTCTTTTGGTTTGCACCAAAGGAAAAACTAGGTTTTATTTCTATAAAAAGTGAGTATTATAGGTTTATAGGATGTATTTTGGGATAATATTTGGTTAGGGTTTGGATGAGACAACATGACTTGAGAGGTTTGAGGAATGTGAGTGCCCTTTTATAGTGAAGGATGAGTGACATTCTTGTAAATATAAAAAGGTAAACACTATTGAGAGGTCTCCCTTACATCATGTGCCTCCAATAATTTATAATTTTGGATAAAAGGGATGATATGGTCTAAATATGTTAATAAAATGGATTTTTTTCATGTTTATAGGGTATTTTAAACCTTATGTTAAAGTTTAACCACCAACTAAACTCATTTTTACCTTAATCACTATACTTTATTTTAATTACTTTCACTAATATTTTTGGTAAAAAAAACTAAGTTGTTCATACCATTAATTATAAATTTAACTAATTTCAAATATATAATCCATTTTTCAAAATTAAAAATACATAAGTGGCAGAAATTAATCTAAAATTAATCTCACAAACGTATCGCAAAAAAGGGTTTTTGAAGCGAAAACATCCAAAAGTTTAAAATGTTTATAAATCCCATTCCAATGTGAAATTCATTCCAATGGAAAAAATTAGATTAATTTATTTATAATTTAACAAATTATACTTTAAAAAAAATTAATATTTTATTTAACTATATAAATAAATTGTACAAAAAAGATGTTTTGAATCCAAATTTAGTATTTTTCATTACTCATCAAAAAATGAATATTCATAAAAAAATTAAAAAAAATTCACTAAAAGTAAATTATTATATTCATATTTAAAAAATGAATTTAGTTTTTTCAAGTGAGAATAATAAAATTTTCAAAATTTATATTTAGAGTTGGATCTCCATTAAAAGGTTTTAATATTAAATTTTAGAAAAATACATCTTTTTATTCATAAAATTGGATTTATTATAATCTTATAACTATCAAATATATCATATGAGTACAAAAAAATATTTAATATATAATATATAAATTATATTGGAAATATTCATCAAAAGTGGTTTTTTTAATTTATTGAAATAAAATTGTGTTTGTACATTGAAATTTATTTTTTTTAGAAAAGTAATTTTATTATTTTAAAATAGTTCTTATATTTATTTATAATAAATTGATAAAAAAAGATTCATTTTATATACTTGTGTAAGTCATATTTTCAGAAAAAAACTTATTCATAAATTCCATTCTAATGACTAGGTGGAAACTATAATAATATTTTAATTACAATATTAATAGTATATTGTACTTCGGTAAAACTCGACCTTTCATATAATGCAAGTTGTCAAAGGTACATGGTATTCGGTGTAACAGAATACAAACATAGTATTTCATGCATAAAAATATAATATAAGTGTTGGGTGGAGTGAAAGATTAACTAGTTGTATCATATAATGCACCAAAAACATTGGTCGTTCGTATAACAAAATATATATTCAGTATTGTGTGAAACAAAAAATATTTAAAAGTTTAAATTAATTCAAAAAAAACACAAATTTTTGGGTTGTTACATTATACCCTTATTAAAATAAAATTCACCATCTAAATTCATCAAGATTATCAATGGTTTAATAGATTAAAGTTCATTTCATATAAATTCACATCACAAAAATGAATACCTAAACATGCTTTAAAAAGGGAAAGTTAGAAATATAATGGTTAACCAAAGTAACTCATTACTAGTTTTCTATATAGGATAATATAGGTGAGAATTTAAAACAATAACATGGAAGAAAATAAAAAATAATCAAAGATATACTTAAAGATCATTCATCACAAGAAAGTGTGTGATCCAGAGAAAGTTAAAAATCAGAAAACCATAAATTGAAGAAGCCTTAAAGTGGTCTTCGATATCATAAAAAATATTGATAATAGGAAATAATTTTATTTCAAGACCCTTTTGTTCCTAAATTTGAAAAAAATTTATGAGAAGATACACTTATATGATTTGAGGACAACCACACCCTTTTTTGTGTGTTGAAAAATTTCCACTTCATCTCTTATTCCAAGAAATGATGGTAAATTATTTCATTCATGAAGCATTACCAGATAATGTAATCCTGAAATAGAATGATAGTTGATTCCATATGTATTTATTTATAAAAAAAAAGTTTATCACATATTATCTAATATCCATAAATAATTATATAGGGAGATAATTTTTTAATCTCTAAAACCTCATCCGAATTTTATCATAAACTATTCAATAAATGGTTAACCTTATATCCCATCTGAATGATGGAATTTCAAAAAATTAGAAATAAGGTCACAATTTTTTTTTTGAAAAACTTATAATTGATCCCCCCCTATATCATAAAATATATCTTTTTTATATACCAAACATGTAAATACCATCAATATTTATTCTCTTATAACATGATAATAACCTAAATTACAAAAAATACTTATTAAAATCATTCATTTTTTCATTTTTACAATGTTTATTGGATATATTACTTAAATAAAAATATTATTTATACTTCATCAATGATAGAATAAACCACATGTTATTAAATCCTTAATTGGTTCCAAGGTAATCAGTACCTCCCAATTTACTAATTCATATCCAACATATCTTTATCCAAATGTTGTTATATTAACATAAGGAATATATTCAGGGTCATATTTCCCTTAATCATGAGTTTCCCATGTATGTAACATTTCCATTAAATCACTTTTCTAAGTATTTATATCCTTTAAACATATCTATTTCAACTCTTAATGAAAAATTTATACTAAAAATAATTATATATTTAATGATTCATATGACATAATCTTTGAATTCCAAAACATATACAGTTAAATAATCCAACTTTATTCAAAAACCATTACTCAGGCTTCATCATCTTATTCCTCAATAACCCTTCTTAGAATATGAAATATGAATCATGTCTTAAGCCTCCTAAAACTGAATCTAATCATGATTCTATTGTTTAATATAAACAATACTGTTAAACATATCATACCTTTCACAAGTTCATTGTGGTCTCTTTATTTTTAACAATATAACAAATAATCAAACCACCTTATTGATTCTTTTTATGATATTTCTACTTAGTAAAATGATTTTCATAATTTAATATTTTCTGCATATAAAATAGTAAACGTAACAAAGTTATTTATTTTCCCCTCCATTGACTAAAAACATAAATCATGGGGTAAGAAGCACTTATCAGAGCATAAAAGCACATAATCATGAAATATTTTTATAGTATTCCTAAATCATGACACATACTTTTAAATTTATGAAAAATTAGTCTTATTCTTAGGTACATCCCAAAAAATATCCTTAGAAATAACTGTAGGGATCTCACTAATATTTTCTCATCCAAGTTTCCAAAGGGTGACTAAACATTTCCTTTGATACCAACTTTAGTGACCCAAATATAACATACATTGATGTTAAATCATTTTAGATGAATATTAAAAACATTAAAAAAGTACATGCCCAAGGACTGTTGTATTTCAGTGCCTTTGAAGACATAGAAACATAATATTATACCTTTTTGAATGATCTTCAGCATATCCCTTAAGGATCTCTTCTTTAATACTCATACATGAAACCTTTATTCATAACCAGGGGAAAGAGAACATAATAAAGGGGTGAGGTCAGATGATTAGTAAGGGTAAAAAGGGAGATATATAATATAACATGAGAAAAAGGGTATGATAGCATGATCGTATCAATATAAGATCATACCGTGCATACAAAAGATTATAAACATAAATCATGAAATAAAGATTGGAAATTCATTATACAGAAATCATAAGAAAATAAAAGAACATGAGTCATGAGTGTATAATATTAGAACAGGATATATACTTGTGGTATACACATAAAATTATAACATTGTGAAAATTGGTAAATAGAAACAGGTTCACTCATTAAATTTAAGACATAAAATCATGTCCACACATATAATTATGGACATAAAGCTAGGTCCACATATAATATTTATGAACGTGTAATAAATTTTACACATAACATTGTGAATATGTAATCAGTTTCACACTTAAACTTATGGACATGAAACCATGTCCACACATAACACCGTTAACATATAATTAGGTACATACATAATATTGTGAGAAAATAATCAGGTTCACACCTAAACAAATTCATATATAGTCAGGTCTATGAATAACACTATGAACATGTAATTAGGTTCACACATAACTTACATACTCATGAGTCAACCATTTTAACCCAATGCATTGGAGAATGATTTTGGTACCACATTTCACATTATGAAATCATAAAAACATATTCCACATGGTCACAAAACACTTATCATATCAGGAACCATAAAAGGTATGGGTTTTATAAAGATTAGATCATTACACATTAAATTAAATGTGTATTATAAAAATTTCATCACATCATAAATTTTGAAAAAGAGACAGGTTTCATAATCATTTCATCATAGAATCTCCTATTAAAGAAAGTGGGTTTCATAATTTTTTTATCATGATATAAACCATGGAAGAGAAATAATATTCATAAAAAATTTTATTCTTAACCATATACCATTCAAATATAGAATAATAATGGTTTACTTGGATCATATCCCCATTAAATAATAATCTATATCAAAGGATGTCAACTAAGACAGGAAAGGATTTTTAAAAATCCCATGAATAATTTCTTTTGGAAAATAACATTTCATTGAAAATAACCATTTAAAAAATAAAATTTTATTAACATTATTTTCATTAGAATCCACTTAAAAATACTTATAATATAATATTTAAAAAATCCTTTAAAATATTTCTTGAGAAAATGTCCTTTCCAATTTGAAAAAAGGTTTTTAAATCATAAAAATTTTTGAAAGAATTTGTATTTGAAAATCACTTTAAACCAATGAATTTATGAAAATAGTTAGAAATAATTTATCTTTAAAAATAATCTTTTATACATTCACATAATGGTTCACGGAAACAAAGGTCATGATAGTGGGTAAATCTGTACATGTTAATCATTCCTTTTTCGGTGTAAAAGTTTAGGAAAGTTCCTTGATATGAGAATGATAAAGATATTAGTTTTGAAATATTTTTTATAAAAAATGTAAAACAAGGTGAAAAAATTATTATATGTAGCATTGAATTTTTTTAACAAGTTTTTAGAAAACATGGTTTTGTGAATAAAACAAATTTTCAACTGAAGAGAGAAATAAAGTCGAATATTCTTAGAAACATTTTATTAATTATCCTAAGTACCAAAGGGTGAAATAATATTAACAATACATGGAGATATCATGGATAATGATAGGATAAGAAAAATCTTGATATTTATTGGTGAATATATCATAATATTTTATTAATGGAAGCATAATAATAAATAATATATATAAATGATGAAATTGTAGTAATAAACCGTTACCACTTTTGTAAATTTGAATCACAATAATATGGAAATAATACCATAACATGTATCTTAAAATATCATTAAAATGGTGATAATAATAATATAAAATTTCAATGGGTAGTATATACATCTAATGGAAAAATATTGGTGCATAACATGACATATATCTCAATGAAGGAAAATTGAGACAACATTACTTTTCTAGTTTGGTAAATTTTGAACCATAAACCCAATGAATGAAATATCATAAAATGTATATTTAAATACCCAAAAATTTAATTATAATAATCATATAATACATTCATTGGAAATATATACACACCCCAAAATGATAAATTGGGGGATAATAAGGCATTAGACTCATGAAATAAAAGTGATACAAGAAAACACTTACCTTAAGTATTGAATTTATTCATACACATTAAAACCACCTATAAAATATGTTTAACTTAATTATAAATCTATCAAATAACTATATTCTCATATACCATACCATATATGATTTTATTATGACTTTATATCACACTTTTATTAATAATTTTAGGTTAATGTTATGTTTTGGGTAATATTCGCTTAGTTTTTTGTATATATTTGGACCTACTATTCTTAATCCTATTAGTGAGATAAATATTTAATTATTTACAAAATTTTAAAAAAAAATTAATATCATATATATTTTGAATATAAATATTTTTAATAATCTATAAAATATTGAAATATGAAATGGAATACACCGTTTATGTAGACAGTAGACCATATATATGCATGAACATTATTTCTGCTTTATTGTCCTTCTAAAATAAAGAAATTAAATGAAATATATGTGTATATATATATATTACCATTCCAGTATAATTTTTCATATATATCAAATAATATTACTAAACCCATCCTTAATACATCCTATGTAAAGTGTCAACGAATCTCATCACTTTGAGGAGGTGGTAGTCCAAATGTCCAGAAACAAGGTTATTGTATTTATAGAAAATGGAAATAATGAAGGAATGTTTTATAAAATCATTATAGAAGAATACATATAGAATAAATATTATTTATATCATATAAAATCAGTATGTACATCATAATCACCAACCGTGATAAGTGGTAAAAGTAAAAACGAATGACATTGTTCCATGAGGTAGTGGTCATCCCTACACACGAATGGTAAGTTCGTTACCCAATTAATGGAAGCATATACTTTTGTAGGTATAAAACATAGAATAAAAACATATCAACATATTTAGTATATTAATTTTATTATATATTTATCTAATATTAATAATTGAGTGGGTGGGTATTGATAATAATTCATAAGATCTTATGGAAGGATGTTACCTCTTCTTTGGGTAATTCCATTTGGTTTGAACCAAAGGACAAACTTGGGATACTTTCTATAAAAAGTGAGGATTATTGGATGAGAGTATTGAATTTAAGATCTTATTTTGGTAGGGTTTTTATTATTCCATGTTAATTTATATGTGTAAGGAAGTAGAGGGGGTGAGTACCCTTTTATATTAGAGGAGGAGTGGTATTCTTGTAAATATAGAAAGGTAAACACTATTGAGAGATCTCCCTTACATCATGTGCCTCCAGTAATTGTCAATTTTCTATAAAAGGGATTATATGGTCTATATGTTTTCAGGGAATGTATTTTTTACATGTTTATAAGTTGTTTTTCCCTTAAGATAAATATTTACCACTAAGTAAACTTGTTTTATCTTGATCATTGCAAATAATTTTAAGTACTTTCACTAATATATTTGGTAAAAAATTAAGTTAACCATACTATATATTATAAATTATATTTATTCCAAATATATAATCCATTTTTATAAATTATAACCAAATAAGTGGCTGAAATTAATTTAAAATTAATCTCATAGATGTGTCATGAAAGTTGGTTTTTAATGCGAAAATTTCAAAAGTTTGGAATGTTTTCACATCCAATTTCAATGTGAAACTACTTATAATTACATAAATTGGATTAATTTATGTATAATTGGTCTAATATAATTTAAAATATAATTAAAATAAAATTTAACTATATAAATAAAATAGACAAAAAAATAGATTTCAATTAAAATTTAGTATTTTTCACTATTTATCAAATAAATGAAACTTCTCAAAAAAAACCAAAACATCAAAGAAAGTAACTTTTTTTTATTATTATATCATTAATATAGTATTTTTTTTAAAATAAAAATTATTAAAGTGTCAAAATATATATTTTAAATTGGTTCTCCATTAAATGGCTACAAAATTAAATTTTTTAAAAATGTAACTTTTTATTCATAAAATTGAATTTATTATTATATTTAACATATAAAATTTATTGGATGATTATAAAAAATATTTATTGAATATATAATATATAAATTTTTCTGAAAACATTCTTTAATAGTGGTTTGTGTAATTTATTGAGATAAAATTGGATTTGTACATAGAAAAATTATTTTCATAGAAAGTTAATTTCTTTATTTTCAAATAGTTCTTAGATTTATTTATAACTAATTGATAACCAGTTGATTAATTTTATATACATGTGTAAATAAAAATTTCTCAATTTAGTTAATATTATTAATAACTTCTATTCCAACAACCAAGTGATAATTATAATAATATTTTAATAAAAATATTAATACTATATTATAGTTCAATAAAAATCAGACTTGATTGTAATACAAGATATTGGAGGGACTCAGTATTGGGGGTAACACAAGAAAAATATAGTGTTTCATGTACCAAAATCTAATAAAAGTATTGAATTTCATAAAAGATTAAATTGGTGTTACATATAACTCTTTCCGAACATAGTGCCTTTTTATCACCAAAGATATATTTAGTGTTGTGTGAAATGAAAAATATTGAAAAGATTAAATTAATTTTGAAAACAAATTCAAAAAATATCAAGGCGGTATAGTTTTTTTTATATTTGAAATATTGTGTCTTTTTCCTTTTTATTATTTTTCATACTAATTAATAACTCCTTGAGGTTTTTTATATTTTAGTTATCTTTTTAAATAAATAAAAATATCTTCTATATTATTATTGAAATATTTTAGGAAAATATTTCGAACCATAGTTTATTCATATTTTTTATTGTTAAATGTACTAACAATTTTTGTTTTTGGTAAATGAATAGAGATAAGAAGAAAAAATTTCATCCTTTCATAAATATTAAGATTTATTTATGTTTATTTTAGTTCTTCAGGGATGAAAAATTTATCTTGAATATTATATTTCATGGATTAAGAGATAAGATAAAAGTGTTCATTGATTGAAGAAAAAAAAATGAATAAAATTTTACTTATGAAATGGAATGAAATCATGTAATTACATATTCACATGTTCTCTATCTCAGTTTTGAAATAATCTCTCAAATATAATAAAATGATCTTTAAATAAAAATTATATCATTTTACCTTCATTTTTGATGAATTATTGGTCTTCTTTATCACTTACTAATTTAGGGTTTTATGTTCATTAACATTATCAGGATCATATTCTATATCACTCTCTATTATTTCAAGAACATTAATTTTCTACTATTTTTCCATATTATTCATTTACAACTAATATTATCCTTATATGGGACTTTGATTATGTTTTATTTTGAGAAAAATTTGTGTTTCCCACTTTTCCTTTTGAAGGAAGTATTATTATGACTTTGTATGATGTGGATTTTTAAAAATGATTTTGTTTAGTATTAATGAATCGATTAATCATATAAAATATTGAGAAAAAAATTTATATAATGGGGGATGTATGACCATAAAAAATTATTTTAAAATAAGATAATTCTTGATTCCTTTCCTAACACACAATACTCAGATTTCAGTGAATTGTGATATACAATAAAAATATTTTTTAAATGTGACTATTATAACCAAGCCATTAAATTTCCATTGTGAATAAAGATATAAACATTAGATAAGAAATTTATTAATATTTTTTATAATGAAAATTTAGTTTTCAATTCGTAATTATTAAGAAGTAAATTTTTAGTAAGGTCATGTTATGATTCAAAATGGGTTTTATTGAATTTTGTGCATAGAAATTAAAATTAAAACATCTAAGGAGGACTTAGGAGACTAGGCATCTTATGACCCCTTGGACAGAGGAGACTATACATATAAAAACAGTTTGGTATTCAACGACATGAGTAAGTATCCAGATCTTCTTTGTTCTAATTTCTAGAATAGTCTTTTATTAGTTGATTCTCATCTACAAAATCCCATGAACCCTATTTTCATTTATTTTTTTAGCTTTTTTATTGAGGACATTTCATCTTGAATCCAGGGCCATAGTTGGGTGATTGGTTATTGACGAGTTTTATGTGGGTGGTCATAATATTTTACGCATCACATTGACGTTGTTCTTGGTTATGTGATTGTTCTAATGAACTGCCTTGATAAATTTCTTTCATTGACTGTGAAAATTAAATTGAGCCTTAATTTGATATGCAATATCGTTCATAGACCCCATTAGTTCTATTGATGACTTGAGACTGGGAACAAGGTTTCCCATGGGGTATACCAATCCCTTGAGAGTGGTGTAATGAAATTTTAAATGATGTGATAGATAATTTATGAGAGTAAATATCTTTCAATTTTCAATTGGTATATTGGAATTGTTAATGGTATACTTAGTATAATTCGGGGATTAATTTTTATTAAAAGTTGTGGGTATGAATTGAATTTGTTTATATGTTAAAAAAATGTCAATGATAATTTTTTTAAATCGGTTAATTGGTGTGGTTTGTATTTTGAATCAATTGTGATTTTCAGTGAGTGAAAATGAGGTTTTAAAGAGGAAAATGATATGATATTAGGTTTCAACCACATGGTGTCTTTTATGGGGGTTTTTAATTGATTTCATATTTTTATTTGAAAAGTGTGATATTTCCCATTTTATGAAAATAACATATTTTATTTTTTATGGATTCAATGGAAATCAAGGTTCTAGGCCTTATTTTTATATTTAAGATGACGAAAAATGTTCTAAAGTGTGGATTCAATATTTTTAAATGAGTATCTAGTTTTAGTTTTTTAGGCCCTATGAAAAGAGGTCAAGTTTTAAAAGGTAATTTTTTTGGGCTAAAATAATATATAGCCCTATTAAATAATGAATATTATAAAAAAGTGAAACCTTTTTGTTGTAATGTGTTCGAAATTTTAATATATTGAACACATAATAGTGGATCTTGATGGAATTATTTGGTGATGATGAAGTGGGATTTCTTTAGAAAAATTCTTGTATGCATAAATCCTAAACAGCTAAATGGTTACTCATTGGGGAGAGGATATTTTTGAGGGTATACCTTGTGTAGTCCCAAGATAAATCAATAAAAGACTGGAAGACACCCTATGATGAGTAATTTAATAAATTTTTTATGGGAAACATGCTTATTTTATTTTATAATTTTTTTATCCTTTAGTTTTCATCATAAAATATTTTTTAGACTAGTTATTACTTTATACACCATTTTTTTGACCAATTTAGTTTTACTCACAACCTGCTTGATCTTGCATGGCACTTAGGTATATGAGAATATGATACTTTTATCATATATAGGTTTAGGAATAGAACATGGGTTTTGGTTTATGTTTGGGATGATAGGTTGCAGCATGGTATGTTAAGATTATGTTTAGACTCAAAATCATGTCATATTTTTCATAGTTTCAATATTTTTTTATCTTTTATGACTTCCTGATATGTAGAGTATTTATTTCATTATTATATCAATTATTACTTGGGTCATTTTTGTAACATTCCATATGTTGTTCCATTTATCATTTCTACTAGTTGATGTATCATTTTGGTATTATTTATACTATGGTTCTACTATGAGAAAAAGGTTACATTCTCCCCACTTTCCTCTTTAGACCTTCACCACTAGTCATTAGCCTATGTAATATCAGGAGGCACACTAAAGGTCACATAATGAAACTGGTAAGGGAATTGGTTTAATGCCTCCCAAGTCAAGATATTACCAAATGTTATAATAGAAGTTGTATGTTGTCTTACTATTTGGGCATAGTAGACAGTAGAGTAGGATATTGTTGGATCTTGGTAATGATATCATTTTTTGGTGACTAAAATCCCATGAAAAGTGGAGAAAATTATATTCCAAGGGTGGAAAATTCATATTTTAGCTTTAGGATTTTATTATTGACTAATTTTAAACCAGGACTCCTAAACTTTGTATGATGTTACTAGTTTATTTGGTTTTCTATCTCTTGTACCATTATGTCATGAGAGTGTGAGTTTATACATCATGAAAGGAACATAGGATTTATAAATCATTCGGATGTGTCCTATGACTGATAGTTCCCTAGGATCCATTATATGTGTAGTTTATTTTTTGTCTATGGTCCGTGAATACTAGTCATTCATAAGTGCCTACGGTTGTAAATGATTTATAGGGGTTTGTATCTAAAATGTTCATATCTATTTATATGGTTTATATATAAGTGTGAGGTTCACTCTAGTTGACCAACTCCTCATGTGACTTTTTGGTAAGTGGTAGGTTTAAATGAAAAAAGGTAATAGTTTTGGTAATATAAAGTGTTATGAAGCAACTTATAAGTTTTTTTCCTATTATAACCAGTGAATGAAATTTTATCTAGAAAAAATCATGAATATATAAATTGAAAAAGGATTATAATTTTGATAATGTTGGTTAATGAAAAGTTTTTAATTTTGAATACATGGGTTGTAAAATTAGTATATTTTAATTAAAGGGAAATGAAAAATGAATAAACCTTTAGGGACACTTGAAATTCTAATCACTTGTATTATTTTTTGAACCTTTGTATGGTTGGTTTTGGATATGATATTACACTAGTTTTGAGACCCTTGGAAATGTGTTTTTATTCCTTGATGGGTTTCTATGTGATAGATATTATGATTTTTCTTTGTTTCCTTTGGTTAGGATTTGACCATGAGGTTGTGTGGTGTTGGCTGGTAACGTGGATGGGAAAAAAATCATTTGTTTTGATCATGTGGGTTATATGTTAGACCCTAAAATGGATTTATAGGTTTGTGGTGTTGTTATTAGTGGTTTTGTACCTATGAGTGTGGTGATGGGTGTTCACGTGGTTTGACCTAACTTGTGAGAAATGTCCAACTGTTGGATTGAAAAATTGATGATTCCTCAAAATTGATGTGGTTGATAGGATAAGAGGTATGGTTAGTTTCTTTTGTGGTCATTTGATAACAGTTAAATTGATATAAGAAAAATGGATTTTTGAGTTATTATTAGTGAATTTTCTAAGGAATGAATGTGACCCAATGTTTATGGTAAGAAAATCATGGTGGGAACATGCTGGTGGTGTGATCCCATAAAAAATATGTGAGCAAGTGGACTAGGTGTAAGCATTGATCATTGTTTTTTGTGAAATAAAGGTAATCCACATCGGCTATGCACGATTCCATTTTGTTTTGTATTGGTTTAATGGAGAGTTTTTGTTTAAATTATGAATAAATCTTTTCATATTAGAAGAATTAAAGAATGTTATGGAAATGGTTCCACAGAGGATGTTAGTGAATTTATTATTGGTATAGAGTCATGATGTGTTATTGATTTTTGTTAGTGAGTTCCTCTGAATTGTGGTGACCACGAGTTGATGAGGTGATTGAGATCAGCGAGTTACAACATATTTTTTGTGGATTAATATTTCCCTAAATATATAGGTGACAACTTAAATGGATAATTTTATAGTGGTATTCATTAGTGACATCTAAGTGTACTTGTAGTTTATAAATGATCATTTCCAATATCTTGACATCATCCTGAGTATACTGAGAGAGAATCAGCTATATTCCATGTTTTCTGAAACATTTTTATGGTTAGTGGAAGTGAATATCTTGTGGTTGTGCAAGTGGAGTGTTGTATGTGAGTTCATGTAGTTGGAATTTCTCCATTAGTCATTAATTAGAAAAGTCCTTAGGATGGACTAGATATTGATGGTTTTTGGGGGTGTTATACTCAGAATCTGTGAATTTTTAATAGTTTAATTTTCATTATGTCTCTCATTTAAGAACAAGGCATCCATTTCCACATCTGGGTTAAGTTTTTATTTTCAGTATGGGCCATGGTGGTTGGAGTTTCTTCATTCATATAGTGGAAACAACCCCCCTATGGTGGGGAGTGACATTTTGGTCATGGTAGTATGACCCTCTTGCTGGATGGGTCACGGAAATGAAAAAATGGTCATGGGTTGGTCATGGTGGCACTTAGATGCCAGTGAGAAACTGATAAGGTGCATGCATAAAATATATATGTAATGAAAATGAAAAAATGGTTGTTGTATGATTGAGTCAAGAATTTGATTCAGTGTTACTGTGGCCATACAAATAAGGTTCTTTTGTTGGCGGTGCACTAGTGGGTTCTTCTGAGCACAACAATGATTTTAAGATAGTGTAGTATTTGACTATTGAGTCACCCTTTAAGTCAAGCATAGACTCTAGTGGTTGTATTTTAATTGTCATCAAATACCTCTAGGTGCAAGGATATCATAGACAGAGATGTGAGGATGTTCCTACTTTGGGGTCATGGTGTTTTTAGTATGAGTCAGATAAGGAAAATTTGACTTTAGTTAATATATTAAACAAATAATCTTAAATGAAAAAAAACTAGAATGTCTTCTTGGAGAAGATGAGTATGCTTCAGGAATGGAATCAATCCTGTTATAAAAATCCATAATGTTCTCAATTCCTGCACATATGCAGGATATGCATTCTTTTTAGTAGGTTTTTAGAAGGTGAGGAAATGTTCCAATGCTTGTTGGTGTTCTCATGGGTGCTTAGGCATGGTAAGATGGGAACCGCATTAGAAAAATTATGGTAGGACCTATTAAATGTTCCATTGGGATTATTAATGGCATAGGTCCTAAACATCATTAATTGGTGGTTGTAAGCTAATGCTTACGGTGGGAGCACCATTTCTCTAGTTGGTAATTATAGGATGACCTAAACATTGTTTTAGGTATATGGGCTTGGGTATCTGCCATATTTGTTTGATATTTTTAATTATGGGTGTTGTCATATGTTTTTTTTAGTTAAGAACCCTGAATTAGGGATAGTTATTTTGTTATATTTTAGGCTTTTAGAAGCTAAACAAGGTCGCTGGCTATAACTAGTTTCTGATGTAGGTTGGTTGAAGTGGACCTATGAACATCGAGACTTGTCAAGGAAAATAACTTATATGGAGAGGATTGGAAATATTATTACCCTTTGAGAAGTTATGTTTTTTTATTTTGGTTTAACCCCATTTAAAATGATTCATGTGATGGCCGGCAGGAATGTTGAAGGTCCCTGGGGTATCCCAGGGGTTTGGTACACAAAATAGAGAGAAGAAGGGTTATACCGTGCATGTTTCATGGTTGGCATAAGGTATAGTGAACCAAGATTAACATACATGAATATTACACCATTTTAGATTAATATTTTTACTACATTACAACAATACATGCCTGAGGACCGTAATAATTTAGTGTCTTTGAAAACTTGGAAACAAAATATTCTATCTAGGTGAAAGATCTTCAACATCTCCCATAAATATCTCCACCTTTAGTATTTATACCTAAAACCTTTCTTCTTAAACTGGGTAAAGGAAACAAAATAAAGGGGGATCTCAAATGTTGAATAAGGGAAAACATGGGAGATATATATGCATAATCATTATCATAAGGGTACAAGAACATGATCATGAAAATAGATAATAATACCCAACATATCAAAAATCATATACATGAATCATTTCCTAAATAATGGCAGTTCATAAGACACAAATCAAACCTAAATATAGATCATTATCCATGAAATCATAACATATGAATAAAACATAGAATCGTGACAGACACATAAACACATAATATGATTTCTATAGTAGCCAAGGCATTACGACCAAGACCATCTTGATGGTATGGGTAAACTCCCCATACCATCGTGGAAATCATGGTTCACTCCCATATCCATGTTATTAGCATGATCTCATTCCTCATACTATCTTGGTAGTCATAGTCCAATCTTATGTCCATCTTAGTAGTTAAGGTTTATTACTAAGACCATCTTAGTCTATATCATGAGATATAAATAATTACCCAATTCATTGGAGAGAGATATAGATCCCACCTATATCATAATGAAATCATACATACTTATTTTACAAGATCATAAATAATCATATAATAACCAATTAAATGAAATGGTTATTATAAACCTTTAATCATATCATAGCCTCTGGAAAAAAATAGGTTTCATAATCATTTCATCATAAACATAACCTATGAAAAAAAGTGGGTTTCAAAAGAATATAACCTGTGAAAGAGAAATGATTTTTAAAAATACCATGAAATTAAGAATAACACATTAATAGAAAGAATATTAATGTAACCTTTAGATCCTTTTCTTAAAGGACATGAGTAACATCAACATATGTCTTCTTAGATGGAAAATAATTTTGAAATACATTTTTAAATTGTTTCTTGAGGAAAATATCATTTTTTCTTTGAAAATTTATTTTCAATACATAAAACCATTTCAAAATAATTTGCACAGAAAATAATTTTAAAACATAAAAATATTACATGAAATCATTTGAAAAACTTTTTCTTTGAAAACATATAAAACAAGTTTCAAAAAAATTTCAAAACCATTTTCTTTGAAAACAAATTGAAACTTTATAAGGAAAGAAGGAAAACCATTTCAAAACCTTTTATTTGAAAATACATTTAAAACTTATAAATAAATCTTGAAAATGTTTTGAGACCCATTTTCATTGAAAACTTATAAAATATTCTTGAAAACTTTTTGAAAACCATTTTTCATGAAAAATTTCAAAGGAGCATGAAAATGTTTTGAAAACCATTTTTCTTGAAAACATATAAAAGGAGATTGAAAAAATTGTGAAAATCATTTTTTGAAAATAGTATAAATAATATATTAAAAAGTAAACCTTTAAACATGTAAAAAAGAATCATAGAAATGACGACGGGTAAATCCTTACATGTCTTGCAAGTTAAAATAATATTCTTTTTTCATGGTAAAAAGGTTAGAAAATTTTCTAGATATGAATGAGAAAAGAAGATTAATTTGGAAATTGATAAAAGATAAAAATTTTAAAATTTTAATTTAATGATCATAGGATATTATAATAATATTCATTGAAACCATTTTTATAAAACATTGTTTTTAAATAACATAGATTTCTAACAGATGAGAGGGTAAAGTTAGGATTTCCTTAAAAAACTTTATTATCTATATAATGTACCAAAGAGTAGAAAAATGATACCAATAAAATATTATATTATAAATATCTATAGGATTAGAAAATTCCTGATTTTTCTAGAGGTATGGATCATAATATATCATCAAAAATGCATAAACATAAAAAATCTTGAAAAGCAATGACATTGTTTCAATAAACCCCTATAACTTGGTAACTTGGGATCATACTATCCATGTAAGAAAAAGGAAATTAAATTAATCTTAAAATATCATTAAAATTATTATATTCCTGATATAATTTGTAAAATGTATTTATATACACCTCTAAAAATAATTTAGGTGCCTAACAAAATAGAAGTCTCAAAGGATGAAAATTGAGGCAAACCTATTTTACGAATTTGGTAACTTTTGAAATTTAAAACCCATAAAAGAAAGTTCATAAAATGGATTTTTTTATTAACCATAAATTCAATTATAATATTCCTATAATACAATAATTTTCATTAAATACACCACATAGAAGGAAAGAGTGGAGAATAATGCATCTATCTCATGACAATAAAAATTCAGATGAAATCCCATTACCTTGGGTCTTGAATTTCGTCATAATAATTCAAAACACCTATATAATAAATATTAATTTATTAAAAAACATTTAAATAAACTTATTATTAAATATAATACATTATATGGTTTGATTAAAAACTTATATTACTCGCTTGTTAACAATCTGATGTTAAGGTTTCAGTTTGGGTAATATTCGCTTTATTCTTCACATGTGTCTTAATTTGTTATATAAATGGTATTTATAGTTTTTATCATGATTTAAAAAATCTAAAACACGGTAGAAATATCATTTATATACACAATATGTTTATTATAATAAAATAAATGATATATAAGTATGAAATGGAATACATCGTTCATGGAGATGGTAGGCCGTACATACGCATGAACACTATTTTTGTTTAATTATTGTGTTGAATGACTTAAAGTAAAAGAGATATATGTATATATATATATATGTATCATCATTAAATTATATTTATGATATCATATATTTTTTATATATTCAAAAAAACCATCAATAATACAATCCATGTACTGTATGAACAAATCATATCTCTTTGATGGGGTGGTAGTCCACACTTTCTCAGACAAAATTTTTATATTAACACCAAATGGAAAGTAAAAATATGAGTCAAAAAAGAAAAAAAATAATCTTAATTAAATAATAAATATAATATATGAAATTTATAAATAGATTTTCCATTATAATTTCCACCATTGGAGGCGGTAATGAAAATTGAACAGTCATCGTTTAGTGAGGTGGTAGTTCACCGTACACATAAACAATGTGTTTGTTATCCATTAGATGGTGGTGTGTGTAATTTTAGGTTGAAACATTAGCATAAAAATATAATATAGTAATAATGATACTGGTGTTTTTATTCAATGATGGAAAATTTAAATTGGAGTGGTGGATAAAGAAAATAAAAAAAAAAGGAGTTGAGAGAAGACGTTACATCTTAATTGGGTATCTCTTTTTGGTTTGATACAAAAGGCTTCCTTCAGTTGACTTATTCCCAATATAAGAATTATAGGAATAAGGGAGGATTTTTGGAAAGTGTATTGGGTAGGTATTGGATGAACTTAATATGGTTTAGAGGTGGGAGTAAGAGGGAGATGTGGTGGCCTTTTATTGGGAAGGAAAAAGACTCACATGGAATTTTTGAAAACAAATTAGTTGCACACATGTTCTTATCTAATCAAAGTGAGAAGAAACCAAAATAAATAAATAATATAAGGTTAATGGACAAATAATGTCCATCAAATAGGTTTTTCACAAGTGGATAGGTCATTTTTCCCCCTAACATTAAGGTTTAGTCCCTAATAAAGCTTAATTTGACCTTAATCACTATGATAAAATTTAATCACTTTTACTAATATTTTTGGTAAAAAATTAATTTTATATTTATATAATTTAAATATTATATGGATTAAAAAAAATTATGTCATTTTTTATAAATTCAATTTTTAGAAGCCTAAAAATTATTATTAAGGCCAATCCCACAAATAGGACGAAATTACAGGGTTTTAAGGTAGAATGAAGTTCAAAAATTTATTAATTGTTTATATTCAATTTCAAAGTGAAATTTATTATAATGTCACATATTGTGTTAATAGATTTATAATTTATCTAATGTTACCTTAAAAAAATAATATTTCATTTATCATTAATAATTATTTAAAGGAAAAGGTAGTTTTTAACTGAAAAATGAAATTTTTCACTATTTCTCAAAAACTTAATCTGTCAAAAAATAGAAAAAAAATCACCCTAATCTAATTCAAACCTTCTAAATTAAAAAATGAAGTTTATTTTATAAAATTAAATTTATAAATATTTCTGAAATTAATTTTATTATTAAAATTAGTTCATTAGAGAAAAAAGTATTTTTAAACTTAAAAATGACTTTACCAAAAATTTTATCATTCGTTATCAATATGTATTATTTATATAAAACCATTATGAAAAATATTTAAAAATTAGTTATTAATATTCATGTCACTATGTTTAATGGCTCAGTTATACTTATATTATTTAAAAATTATAATAAAATTATGTTTTAAAAAAAACTCATTGTTATGTGTAAAGCACGCCAAGTCGGTGTTGCATGTAGTGCAAGCCAAGTTGGTATTGCGTGTAGTGAAAGACAAGTTGGTATAGCGTGTAGAATAAGATAAGTCAGTTCTATGTGAAAGGAAGGTTTGGTTTAATGTTCTAATATATATATATATATATATATATATATATAATTAACTATTTCCAATGTCGCATGAAATAAAAAATATCAAAAATATAAATTAATTTGAAAAAAATAAATTCAAAAAATTTAAAGGTGTTACATTCTACCCCTATTAATTACTAAACTTTAAGGAGAAATTGAAGAATGAAAATCTGTCATCCACGAAGGTTCT
The DNA here is from genome assembly GCA_963277665.1 of Viscum album. Classification (NCBI taxonomy): domain Eukaryota; kingdom Viridiplantae; phylum Streptophyta; class Magnoliopsida; order Santalales; family Viscaceae; genus Viscum; species Viscum album. The sequence goes on along the minus strand of OY728146.1, from coordinate 1,261,581,985 downwards.
AAATTGGCACTTCACAGACGATGATTTCATTTTTAAAATAAAAGAGAGAGAGAGAGAGAGAGAGAAAGTAGTTTGATGAATTATATACCATTAATATGATATAATTCTAAAATACATATGATAGTAGATTTTTTATGATCATTTTTATATATTAGGTGAGGGGATAATAATAAAACAAAAGAACTTGAAAGGAAACTAAAAGGAAAAGGAAGAGGATTTTACCTCTAGAATACTCCTTCTTGGGAACCTCCTTAAGTGGATTGGTTTGTCTCTTTTGTTAAGACCAAGATATTTTTGAAAGTAGGTGCCCTATACTCAACTTATATTGTGCTTGGATTACTGTTACATGTATTTAGGTTGTTTTATACAAGTTTTTATCTTGACATGATAGTGTAGATACTTCTACATCCATTTTATTAATGGCAATGTCCTTAGATTACCTGTCGCATCAAATGGTTATAGCAGGTCCCAGGCTATAATGAGAACCCTGAGATGCCATGACAGTAATCTTAAAGTAACGTCCTATGGTCCAGTTACATCATTCTGAAAGGACACGGATGATGTGTGACCATCAGGTGTTGGGGGATCATAATCATTGAGACTTCATCTCATGAAGTTCGCACTTGATGATCTCTAGCTATCGAGATCATGAGGACAGACCCGCTTAATAGGAACACCACATGTTTCTGGTGTCATTGGTCGTTCCTATCTACAGACATGTGTAATGGTCTCCTGAATTGAGATCATTATCAATGAATGTCATTTAATTATGTACATTTGATATAAGGCAAAAACCATGGCGACAAGTAGTGGTGAGGTAGTTTATATCGGGTACGTCATTAATGGCATGGAATTGATTGAATAATCAATAGAGGATTTGTCTCTTCCAAGTTTAGAAAGAGATATCTCGGGCCTAGTTGATTAGGATGGTTTTACCTTCATTAAATCCATGGCCATGGTAGTATAAGGTAAGACCGTCCAGACAAATCAACAAACAAAATAAAGCAAATAAAGAATGATGACACTAAGTATGCATTCTGCTTTATTGAGATATCGATGACGAAGAGATTATATTACACGGACTGTGTTCGTAGGAAGGCATTCATTGCTTTAACTTTGACTTATCTCTATAGGTGCCTTGATGGGTTTCTAGACCCCGCTCTAGGTCGGTGATATTATTTACTGCTTTTGAGATAAGGGCCTAGAGGGTCACACACAACAGCGCTTTGAGAATCTTCCCTATTCTGATGGATAGGATTATAGGACTTGGTGGGCCCCACCATGGGGTCTGGGTATTATCCAAGTCCTAAAGATCACCAAGTAGAAAATAAATTCTTTTATTATTCAAGTTTGGAAGAATTCGTTGAATTTATTTATAACATGTATTTACGAGTGATTAAGTAAATACGTTGATAAATATTAATCGGACAGATATTTATATCTTGGGTTCGTTTAATATTATCAGGAGGTGCGAGTTGAGTTAGACTCATGTTTATCATGTAATATATATATTTATATATAATGCAGTTCGGTGATAAATAATAAATATTATTTATGGCATAATTTAATTTTTCATAAATAATTATTTATAATATATATATAGTGAATGTTTAAAACACGGGGGTCGGGAACCCTTACCGCGTATTTTAGATATTCCCTATATATAGTAAGAGATAGGATCTCCCTTGTACACTATTCATCAGTTGGAATTGAGAGCCCCTCTCTCCTCATGAGTTCTAGAGAGAGACTCTCTCAAACTAGAAAGTTCTTCAAGTTCTGCCTTCACGGATCGAAGACGCTAGTTTTGTGGTGATCATCGCTGCGTCGAAGTGTGCGTCGAAGATCTGCACTAGCACCCGAATCTTTACGAATGGCGCATGAGAAGATTTGTGAGGTGTGTGTGGACGATCTATAGGGCTTCAACATCGGAGTCTTCGAGCAATGATCATCGGCATCCTGCACGTCAATTCTAAACAAGGTAAATTTTCAAGTTTATTTTTGTGCTCCTAAAGAACCTTGCGAGATCCTCGGACCAAGTCGGGACAAGATCACTAGAGTTGACAGGGTTATGTCACTCCAGTTAAGAAGAAATAATTTAAAATCCCATCCCACCAGATTCCGCTGCGCAGTCCTGGTACCCAACCGTGGTATCAGAGGGAGCACAAGGTTTTTCTGAGTCAAAAACATTAAAATTCATTAAATTTAATTGTGGGGTGTTAAAATGGTTCATTTGGATTCGACTACACGTCGTTTCTATTTTGAATGATCAAGATACGATCATTTGAAAATTTTTATCAGATCGACATCGCAAGTTTTCGGTTCATTTGGTGTTTATCTCAAATTGAGAATTAACATCAAAAATTATTTTTAATTATAAAATTTTATAATAAATATTTTATTATGTTTATAATAAATATTTTATTATAATTTTATAATAATAAAATATATATAAGGAAGAAGACCAAGACCCCAAAATGGGGGTCTTCCTCCTTTTAATTAAAAAAAGGAGAGTGGAAAAGACCCCAAAATGGGGTCTTCTCTTTTTGTTTAAAAAAAATAGTGGCTGGAAATTTTTGTCTAACAGAAAAATATAAAAATAAAAAAGGGGTAGGAAGACCCTTATGGGTCTTCTCTCCTGTGGCGCACCAAGGGAGGCCGAAACCCTAGGACTCCCTTTTTCCCCTCCGCTGGTCCAGCTCCATACCGCACCACTGCCGGCCGGCGACCCACCTCACGCCGACCTCCTCCCCTTGCATCGGCCTGCTCGCCTCCGCGCCGTGCACGCCAGCCGAACCGACCCCAATCAGATCAGCCTCCAGCCGGGCGCTGGCCCCCCCTTCGCCGGACTGCCCTCGCGTCGGCCTCCCCTTCGCCGGACCGCCCTCGCACTGGCCTCCCCTTCACCAGACGCGGTCCACGTTGCACCGGCTCCTGCCGACAGCTGCCAGTCACACCAGCGATCCCCCTGCTGGACCTATTTGCAAAGCCCGCTCCCCGAGCCCTCGCCGGACTTTCTACGGGCCACGCCGGACCGGCTCTGTCTGACCACCCCGGACCTTCACCGGAGCAGCGGGCTACCGGGAGATGCAGCCGTCACGGGAATCGTCGGACACCGTGGTCACGCCGCGGTCACACCACAGTTCCAGGACGATATCCTGCGGCAGTATGAAGTCCCGACGGACTCCTCTCCGGCTAGATGTAACCCTGCACTGAATTAATTTTAATTAATTTAGTTTTTTAAATTAAATTAATTGGAATTAATTTATAGGTTTAAATTATTTTAATCCGAAAAAAATATTAATTTAATTTAAGTTTAGAATTAAATTAATGGTTTAATTTAATTTAATTTTTTGAATTAAAATTAAATTAAACAAATGGAACCGATAACATAAATTATTTGAATTTAATCAAATTAATTTAATTTATTAGAACACCCTCACATAATTTTAATTTATTGCAATTTAATTTTATTGCGCTTTCACCCTGACTGGTCTTGAGCTATTGACCGACCTGTGTATGTCTGGAATGTATTTATTTATTTAATTATTTATTCAATTCATGCAGTGATTGTAATATTTAATTAGATAAATAACGGTCTGCGAATCATCTTTTAATTCAAATATGTATAAGGGACTGCGTGTCCATCGCACCACTTGTATTTTATACCCCATACCCCCTCGCTTGTGTGTGAGTATATTTTTATTTATTTGGTGATGATCTGAGAGGCAGACCCCACCAAGATAGGGCGGTAGTCCAGACAGGAGTTGGACGCTTTGCAATGGGGCCATCAGTGACACGAGTCATGTATCGACTCAGGTATGGATGCCCCTAGGTGATGATTGGTCAGTTATCGATCAATCATTGTAGAATGCTCAAGACCTGTCAGAATGCATGATTTACTTAATGCAGGTTTATTATTTTATGTGACTGCATGATTATTGCATGATCAGATAGGATAGTAAATAAGAGAAAAATTCATAAAGTTGTGATGAATAAATTTTCTATTGCATGTTCAGTTTTGAGCACGAAAACCCTATTTGAACATAATAAATGGAAAAGGATTATATTCATCAATTGATATTAATAAAAAAAACCCCTCAAAGATATATTAAGTCAAAATGCCTTCCATTTCTCACATCTAAACAAAACCGGCTGTTTGGGTGCTCATCAGCCTCAATTGAGAGTGCATCTTACTACAAGGGCATTTCCATAAGAGGAAAGGGTCGACTTAACTAAAGTGAGTAGTCAAGGATTAGCCTTAGCTAACTTGCTATCACTTTAGAGGCAAGTGGTTGAGGGAATCAAGTTCAGATTCCAAAATCTGGGACATTACTCAACTGCACAAGGAACCACAATAACAGATGGTTGGCCAGCATAGCGCCTACCTTGAAACCCTCCAAGTAGTGTTGTAGCCCTAGCTTGTAGACTACAAAGGGGTTTCAAGGTTCCTTTCCACTAGAATTCTCAAGCGATAGATTATTTCTAATCTAACGGTGAGGGCTATTAAGGATTGTTAAAATAATGGGAGACATTAAATGATATAATAATTTATTAATCATAAAAATTTCAAAAGGTAATAAAGACAAAGTACTAACTACTAAATGTTTATCTGATGTAGATTCAAAATGGAAATCACCAACACCACTAGTATTTTATCACTACAATCGATCTTGGATAAAGAAAATATCTTGACCGGCAATAACTTCCAGGAGTGGTACAGGCATTTGCGCATAGTACTACGCCAATAAAGGAAGTTATATGTGCTGGAATCCCCAATTACTGCTGAGACTCCTCATGGAGCAAGCAAGATGGAAAAAGATAAGTGGAAAAGCATGTAGGTGATGCACTTGATGTACAATGCATCATGTTGTCATCCATGTACAGCCAATTTCAAAAAATGCATGAGGAAGAGGATGCCTACAAGATGCTTTCACATCTCCAAGAACTATATCAGGAGAGGGCTAGGCAAGAAAGGTATGAGATCTCAAGTGCGCTTTATAAGTGCAGGATAGCATAAGGGCGCCAAGACGGTCCTCACGTACTCAAGATGATTGGGTTTATTGAGAGGCTTGAAGCCCTTGGGTTCAAACTGAACCAAGAACTAGCAGTGGATATCATTCTTGCCTCTTTACCGTCAAGCTTCTCGACTTTCATTGTCAATTATAATATGAATGATAGGACAAAGTCACTCCCGGATCTTTTGGCTTTAGTTCACCAAGCTGATAAGGAAATGAAAAACACCAATACATATGTCCTTATGGTGAACAAGAAAAAAAGGTCTAGGCAAATGGGTCTAAGGCCAAGTCAAGGCCAAAGACACCAATGCATCGTCCTGCCAAGAAGCCAAAGATTCAGAGGCAAAGTAATGAGCAGGAAGTTGTCTGCTTTGGATGTGGCAAGAAAGGCCACTGGAAAAAGAATTGCAGAGCTAGGAAGAAGAAGCAAGTTGATGCTTCTACATCAGGTATTTTTGACATTGAATGAAATCTATCTTTATCTACAAGTTGGGTATTGGATACGGCATGTGGCTCACACATTTGTATTCATATACAGGAACCAAGTAGGTTTAAGAAGATTTCAAAAGGTCAAGTGGATCTTCAAGCTACAAATGGTGCAAGTCTGGCCGCCTTGGAAGTGGGAGACTATCACTTGACTTTACCAACTGGTTTGGTTCTTGTTTTAAACAATTGTTATTATGTACCATTTGTTACCAGAAACATTATCCCTGTGTCATGTTTAGACACTATGGGTTTTTATTTCAAGTTTGGAAATAAAAGTTTTCTCTTTTATAAGGATAACGTATGATATGGTATGGTACATCTTAACAATGGTTTATATATACTAGAACTAGAAAACTCAGTAATGGCTATCAATGAAAAAAACAACCAACATGACTCAAATAACACCCACCTATGGCAATTTAGGCTTGGCCACATAAATGAGAATCGATTACAAAGATTACATCAAGAAGGGTATCTAGACTCGGTATAGTTAGAACCCTTATATGTATGTCAAGCTTGTTTATAAGGAAAGATGACCAAAGCACCTTTCTCAGGAAAGGTAGAAAGAGCCAATGCAGTACTGGAATTAATACATACCGATGTATGTGGTCAATTTTCAGTAGAGGCAAGGGGTGGTTTTCTATACTTAATCACTTTTACCGATGATTATAGAAGGTATGGATATATCTACTTAACGCGGTATAAGTCAGATTCCTTTCATTTCTTTAAGGAATACCAAAATGAAGTACAAAACCAAATTGGTAAGAAGATAAAAGCACTTAGCTCAGACCGAGGTGGAGAATATCTTAATCATGCTTTCATTGATAACTTGAAGGAGTGTGGGATAGTATCCCAACTCACTCCTCCTTATACACCATAATGGAATGGTGTGAGTGAAAGGAGGAATAGAACATTTCTTGACATGGTCAGATCAATGATGATTCATAAAACTCTTCCTTTATCCTTTTGGGGATACGCCTTACAGACAGCAGCATATACCATTAACCGAGTACCAACTAAAGATACAGATGGGATTCCATATCGATTATGGTATGGAAAAAACCCAATCTAACACACATGTGTGTGTGGGGGTGCGAGGCATTTTTCAAGACTTTACCAAGTGACAAATTAGCATCCAGAAGCACTAAGTGCATCTTTATAGGTTATCCTAAGGAAACTAGAGGATACTACCTATATAACCCTTTATATAGAAAAGTCATTGTGGAAATATACACCACATTTCTAGAAAGGGATCACATTTCTACTGGAAATAGTGGGAGAAAGATTGACTTTGATGAAGTTAATGCTCCAGATGCACAAGAGTTGGTAGAGGAACAATCTCCACAAGAGAAATTGGATGAACAAATTGTTCCTGAGACACAGATACTGCGTAGGTATACATGAGAGTTTAGAGAACCAGAGTTTTATGTCTTTCTTGTCACCGAGTCAGGTGACACCATAATCCTTGAGGATGATGAACCTCTAACCTACAAGGAAGCAGTAGAAGGAAAATAAGCTACAACATGGAAAGAATCCATGAATTTTGATATGGAGTCCATGTACCAAAATCAAGTTTGTATTTTGGTAGACCCTCCAGCTGATGTAAAGCCCATTGGTTGCAAATGGGTATTCAAGAAAAAGATGGACATGGATGTTAAGTTTAATACCTTTAAAGAAAGACTAGTTGCAAAGGGTTTTAGACAACGTCAAGGCATTGACTATGATGAAACCTTCTCACCAGTGGAAATGCTTAAATCCATCAGAATATTTCTTGCTATAGCAGCCTTCCATGATTATGAAATTTGTCAAATGGATGTCAAAACTGCTTTTCTAAATGGGAAGTTGGTTGAAGACATCTATATGACTCAACCCGAAGAGTTTGTTAATTCAAAGAATTCCAATAAATTATGTAAGTTGTAGAGATCCATTTATGGATTGAAGTAGGCATCAAGATCATGTAATGTACGCTTTGATGAGGCCATAAGAGATTTTTGTTTTGTCAAAAATGAAAGCGAGCCTTGTTTCTATAAAAAGGTTGAAGGGAATGCTATCATTTTCCTAGTTTTATATGTTGACGACATATTAATCATGGGAAATGAGGTGCAAGTCTAACAGTCAGTTAAGACTTGGTTAAATGAATGCTTCTCCATGAAAGACTTAGGTGAAGCAGCCTACATCCTAGGTATCAAGATCTATCGAGATAGATCTCAAAGGATGCTTGGCCTAAGTCAATATACATATATTGACAAGGTACTCAAAAGGTACAATATGGAACAATCCAAGAGAGGATTGTTACCTATGTCACATGGTGTAAATATCTCCAAGAAAATGTGTCCACAAACACAGGAGGAGATTGAAAGAATGAGTAGAGTCCCTTATGCTTAGGCAGTGAGTTCTATCATGTATTCCATGCTATGTACTAGGTTTGATGTTGCCTTTGCTTTAAGCATAGTGGGTAGATATCAAGCTAATCCAGGGGAGCTGCACTGGATAGCTGTTAAAACTATCCTTAAGTATTTGAGGTGTACTAAGGATATGTTCCTGCTGTATGGATGAGATGAGGAACTAGTTGTGAGGGGATACACTGATGCCAGTTTCCAGACAGATCATGATGATATGAAATCTCAGTCAGGCTACATCTTTTTCCTGAATGGTGGTGCAGTGAGCTGGAGAAGCTCAAAGCAAACTGTGGTTTCTGATTCTACAGCAGAGTCCGAATATATTGCGGCTTCCAATGCAGCAAAGGAAGCAGTCTGGATACATAGATTTATCTCAGACATTGGTGTTGTACCTAGTAGTGCAGACCCTGTTCCAATATATTGTGATAATACTGCTGCAGTGGTGCTTACCAAGGATCCCAGGTCTCACCAGAGGACAAAGCATATTCTTCAAAAGTTTCATCTCTTGAGGGATTTTACTCAAAGAGGTGAAGTGAAAGTTAGCAGAGTAGCCACAGAGGACAATGTGGCAGACCCCCTAACTAAATCCATTTCTCAGCAGAAGCATGATTCACATGTGAGAGACAGCGGATTGAAACCTATTAGCAGTTGGCTCTAGTTCAAGTGTGAGTGTTGAAAGTGGGTGCCCTAGACCCAACTTATATTGTAATTGGATTACTTTTACATGTATTCAGGTTTTTTTATACATGTTTTTATCTTACCATGATAGTGTAGATACTTATGCATCCATTTTATTAATGGAAATGTACTTAGATTACCTGTCGCATCAAATGGTTATAGCAGGTCCCAGGCTATAATAAGAACCCTGAGGTGCCATGACAGTAATCTTAAAGTAACGTCCTATGGTCCAGTTACATCATTCTGAAAGGACACATATGATGTGTCACCATCAGGTGTTGGGGCTCATTATCATTGAGACTTCATCTCATGAAGTTCACACTTGATGATCTCTGGCTATCGAGATCATGAGGACAGACCCACTTAATATGAACAGCACATGTTTCTGGTTTCATTGGTCGTTCCTATATACGGACATGTGTAATGGTCTCCTGACTTGAGATCATTATCAATGAATTTCATTTAATTACGTACATTTGATATATGTCTAAAACCATGGTGACAAGTCGTGGTGAGGTAGTTTATATCGGGTACTTAATTAATGGCATGGCACTGATTGAATAATCAAGAGAGGATTTGTCACTTCTGAGTTTAGGAAGATATATCTCCGGCCTGGTTGATTAGTATGGTTGCACCTTCATTAAATCCATGGCCATGGTAGTAGAAGGTAAGACCGTCCGAACAAATCAACAAACAAAATAAAGAAAATAAAGAATGATGACACTAAGTATGCATTCTGCTTTATTGAGATATCGATGACGAAGAGATTATATTACACAGACCATGTTCGTAGGAAGGCAGATGTTTCTTTGACTTTGCCTTATCTCTATAGGTGCCTCTATGGGTTTCTAGACCCTGATCTAGGTTGGTGATATTATTTACTGCTATTGAGATAAGGGCCTAGAGGGTCACACACAACAGTGCTTTGAGAATCTTCCCTATTCTAATGAATAAGATTATAGGACTTGGTGGGCCCCAACACGGGGTCTAGGTATTATCCAAGTCCTATGGATCACCAAGTAATAAATAAATTCTTTTATTATTCAAGTTTGGAATAATTCATTGAATTTATTTATAACATGTATTTACGAGTGATTAAGTAAATACGTTGATAAATATTAATTGGACTGATATTTATATCTTAGGTTTGTTTAATATTATTAGGAGGTTCGAGTCGAGTTAGACTCATGTTTATCACGTAATATATATTTTTATACATATTGCAGTTCAGTGATAAATAATAAATATTATTTATGGCGTAATTTAATTTGTCATAAATAATTATTTATAATATATATATAGTGAATGTTTAATACACGGGGGTCGGGAACCCTTACCGCTTATTTTAGATATTCCCGATATATAGTAAGAGAGAGGCTCTCCCCTGTACACTATTCATCCGTTGGAATTGAGAGCCTCTCTCTCTTCCTGAGTTCTAGAGAGAGACTCTCTCAAACTAGCAAGTTCTTCAAGTTCCGCCTTCACAGATCGAAGACGCTAGTTTTGTGGTGATCATCACTGCATCGAAGTGTGCGTCGAAGATCCGCGCTAGTACCCGGATCTTGACGAACGGTGCACGAGCAGATTTGCGAGGCGTGTGTGGATGATCTAGAGGGCTTTGACGTCGGAGTCTTCGAGCAACGATCGCTGGCGTCCTGCACGTCAATTCTGAACAAGGTAAATGTTCATGTTTATTTTTATGCTCCTAAATAACCTTGTGAGATTCTCGGACCAAGATGGGACAAGATCACCAGAGTTGATAGGGTTATGTCACTCCAGTGAAGCAGAAAAAATTTAAATTCCCAGACCATCGGCTTCCGCTGCGCAGTCCCGGTACCCAACAGATATACCAGACATGGGGAAGATACTAGGTAAGAGTATTTGGGAATAATTTTGAAAATCTTCAAGGTCTAGAGGTGTATGGAGATGAGGGGGTGATGGGTGGTATTTATAGTGGAGGAGAGAGGTGATTTCTCATTATTTTGTTCATTATTTTATTATTTTGTTCAAGACAACCAATATTGTGGATTATTGTGAATAAATAAAATATTAAGTGCATTTTATTTTTAACCAAGGGTTCTCATTTCACCCCAACATCACATAGGACTCAATAAATCATGTATTTATTGGTTATCATAAATTATCTTATTTCACTATTCCCCAAAAATTCAATTATTTAAAAAAATCTTAAAAATTCACCCTAACCATTTTTTAAATGTGAATAATTCAAAAATTATCTCCAATTTATGAAAATAATTTTCTAAATATGAGAAATTTAATTTTTAATTGAAATCATCATTTACTCGAAAAATACAATTTGTAAAATTATAACTAATTTTATAACACTCTAAAAATTTAACTAAGGTCTCATTAAATTATTGTAAAATCATAATAAAAAATATTTATTTATGAAGATGATTTATGAAAATGAATTTTATCGTAAATAATTTTATTAATTATAAAATTTTAATTAAATATTTATGACTTACCAAAATAAAAACAATTAATTTAATAATTCTTAAAATATTCCTTCACTTATACTATGATATAATTTTAGAATACTATAATTTTATTTATACTTTCATGGGTGGTGTTACTATTCATTAGTCAAATTTACTATTCATAAGTGTCGTATTACTATTTATAAGGTCAAGTTACCATTTCATTGGTAATGGTTCCTTAACTTCTAGAAATACCTCTTATTTCATTCATTCTTCGTTTATGATGTTTGTATTGTGTTCTATAAGTGATTTTATGTGATCTATACAATTTGAAATAAACATAAAAAGGGAAATATCATTCTATAATTCTAGGTCGTTACATTCTTTCCTCCTACAGAAATTATGTCCTCATAATTTCCAGATTGTCACCCCACAAAAATATTTGGGTAGTTCTTCGTCATAAGCTCCTCAGGATATGACATCACCTCTTTAATTTTTTTGATTTTCTCAAAGTTCCTATACTAGATGAGATTTTTGATTCCTCAACACCTGTTCTTTGGTGTAAAAAATCCATATAGGCTCTTCACTGAATGATAATCCAGGTTCTGATTCTATTCCTTTAGAATTGAGTATATGTGTTGGGTATGGAATGTACTTTCTTAATAAGGTGATGTGGAATACATTATGTACCTTAAAATTTCTACAAATCATTTCCAAATGATAATCCATAGCTCTGATTCTCTCCAGAATTTCAAAAGGGTAAATATACCCATGGCTTGGTTTCCCTTTTCTCCCAAATCCTATAACACCCTAATATAGAGTTTCTTTCAATAAAACATTATCTACCCCTTTAAATTTTGAATCTGTAAGAACCCGGATTTTCTTTTCAGGTATGTTTTTATTTTTTCTATTGTTTTTGTGGAAAAAGGAGTTTTTAGAAATTTTGGAAGTACACGCCATGTACTTTATAAGTATACATCATGTACTCTGTTGTCGCTCATAGCCGTGTGCTGGCCATGTAACGGCCAAGCACACCGCCGTGTGTGGTGACCTGGAGGTCACCTAATGTGGGGGTCGGTAAGGGAAAGTACACACCATGTACTTCTAAAGTACACACTATATACTTTCTTTTTATTTCATTAAACATACCAGGGTTGTGTTTAATTGGCATAAAGCCCTCCTTCACAACCTAGTTCGTCCAGGAGAGGCTGTATGGCCGCAATCTTTCCCTAAGCCCCCGATCGAGCATCTGATCTCTGATTTGACCACCGTCGATTACGTTGGGATCACCTCGGTAATATCTTCATTCTTATATATCTTCGTTTCCTGATTCCTTCTCTTTATCAAGTTATCTTTGATTAGGTGTTTTTAGCGGTTTTGTAGATCTACGGTGTTCTTGGGAGATTCAGGGCTTGAGGTTCAGGTATAATGATCCTACAATGCCAAGGTAGGTGTTTTGTGCCTTTCTGTTGAAATTATTTGAGTTATATAGGAAATATTTTCCAATACACTTGATCGGGTTGTTGCGTGTTTACCGTTTTAACCATGTTAATTGCCTGCTATGCTAGTATGCATGAGTAGAGGTTAATTGGATGCAAATAGGGTTGATTTCTATTCTTTGGAAGTATTTTCCCATGCATGTTATGTTTATGACTATTTGGCCTTGTTTATCTTATTAGGTTTCCTTGATGTTTTCCCATGCCTAGTATTATAGGATTAAGTGGTTATTTTATCTGACATTCTTGATATGTTGAAGAATGTTTATGAAAGTATTTCTTGAGGTTTACTTTGTCTATTTTCCATTACTATTCTCGTTTGACTTACACAGGTCCGTGAGAACCTGGTGTAGTAAACTATAAGGGGAATTGACTGTGTGAGCTTCCTTAGAGAGTCTTTTTCACTTTTGACTATAAGGGGAATTGACTGAGATTGCTTCCTCACAGAGTCTTTGTAGTATCCTTATAATTGAACCAGAGGGGATAGGCTATGTGTACTTCCCAGAGGGTTACCTTCTTTGATTAGATCCTTAATTGATATGTGGAGTTGAATGCTTTGAAACTATATAATTGTTACAATTGAGTACTTCCTTGTTTACTTATCTTTTACTTATTTCCTACCATATATATTCATTGACTGTTAGGTATAGATCTTTTGGTGGTTTCCTACTAGGATTAGTCTCACACCTTTTTTGGGTCATGCTTTTGGGCCCAAATAGATTATATTGCTGCATGTATAGATAAGGGAAAGAACCCTTCTACTACATGATTTTGACTACTTTGGAGCTAGAGGAAATGGGAACAAGCTTAGGCTTGTGATGTTGTGGAGCTATTACTGCTTTTCTTTGTACATGGGTTTTGTACTGTATTTCAGCATTGTGAATTGTTTGGATGCTTTCCTAGACATATGTATCATTCATCATAAATATATTTGTGCTCTAGTTTTTTCTTTCATCAGTCTTCCATTGTTACTATTGTTTAGTATGTTTACTTATTCCGCTATTGTATATCTGTTTATTACTTCCACTATGTGATCTGCCAATGAGAGCATAATTTCCCCACTATCACACCCAAGGCCCTTGCAGCTGGTTAGAAACCTCTAGCATTCAGGGAAATGTGATTGAGGCCATGTGACCAACTGGGTACGGGGTGCCTCTGGCTTCTGGAACTGGGACGATACAAAGTGGTATCAAAGGAGGTTTTTGTTCTTGACTTACTGTTTGGAGCATATTGTCAAGGATAGGAAGGAATAGGTACTTTGTAATAATCTATGTCGAGAGTAGCTAACCCATGTATAGGGAAAAGCCAAGCTACCTCGTTTAATGAAACTTTTTGGTTTGCAATTTTACAGTTGATTTGATTTCACCTTGAGTAATTCACATGTTTCGTGTTGTTACCGTTGATGTTATTGAGGTTCTATTTCTATCACAACCCGATTGGAGGAGGGTATTCCATATCATGCATCATATAGTCACTTACTATAAATCACATGTCATGCATTCTTTCCATGCCATTTAGGATGCATTAGTGATTGCATGATGTTGTGATAGGTGTGTTGTTAGATATTCATGTTGTTGTGATAGATGCCTTCATAAAATACATTTTGTTTGATAAGGTATTGTTTGTGCAAGGTTTTGTTTGAATGAACTCCAAACTTTGGTTCTTGAGGTGTTATGGGCCCTCATGGACCGGAATTTGGTGGATCATTGACTTGTTATCCTTGTATATGACATGTATAAGATGCCAAGCTTCGATTTGCGGGGAGTATGGGCCCTCATGGATCGGAATTTGGCCTTTTCAATGTTCGTTTCAGTGTTTTCTGGGTTCCGGAGTAGTTTATGAGGCTTATTGTCCAGAAAACCCCCGAATACACGGCGTGTGATGTTAAATATACGCCATGTGTTCTTATGTTCGGGAAGAAATAGTTTTTCTTAAGTACACAGCGTGTATCGTATATACACGCTCTGTAGTCTCTAACCATGTCTTAGACTGTGTGGGTAGGGACACGGGGTTTGGGGAATTTGTTAGTAAAACACACCATGTACCAGATGTACATGTTGTGTTGTAGAACCGTGTAACTGGCCATGTCACTAACAACACGGGTCGGTTGAGTCTTTTCTAATACATGTTGTATCCAACAGGAACATGTCATGTAGTGTAACCCATGTATCTGGTCGTGTAGCTAACAACACGGGTTGGTACAATCTTCCTAGTACACACTGTGTCCATAGGGAAAATGTCGTGTAGTGTAAGCCGTGTATCCGGTCATGTCACTAACAACACAGGTCGGTGAAGCTCATCTAGTTCACGCTGTTTCTGGAGAGAACACGCCATGTAGTCTTCTTCTAAGAGAACCGTGTGGTTTAGCCGTGTAAGATAACTTGGGCCGGGGAAGAAAAAGAAAAGTGCACGCCGTGTGTTAGGACAACATGTCATGTGTATGGGGTGTTACATGACTAGTTTTGGTAGAAGTACATGCCCATGTGAAAGGCTTCATGGAACACACTGTGTAATCATTATACATGTTGTGTATGCATGTTTTGGAAAACATAATTGATTTCTTTCTCTTGTTCCCTTCTTACACTTCTAGGTTTCATTCCCTGTCAATATTGATCTAAGGTGTGCACTTGACCTTGTAGAGTCATGCCACCGATATGTCCTCTGGTTTTATGTCAGTTATAAGGCGGTGATCAAACACTGGATATGGCTGATCAGGGACTGCCGGAAGATCCTCCAGTTGTGCCAGTCTTGGCACTAACAGATATACCTGACACAGGTGTCTCTGCACAGTTCAGGGAGGGATTTCTGAGGATTATGCAGACCTTCCAGGGAGTGTCGCCTCTTGCCTTGTCGATGGCAGAATTGATGTGGGTCTTTTAGCAGCAGCATCCTCCCACTTTCTTAGGGGATGGAGGACCCCAAGCTGCAGAGTCATGGCTAGAAGCCATGTTGACAATCTTTGATCATCTGGAGATGCCTCCAGAGAGGAGGGTCAAGCTCGCTACCTACATGCTTCGAGACTAGACTAAGAGGTGGTGGGATGTGATCTCACAGGCGGGCGCCAGCAGAATATGGCTTGGGATGAGTTTCAACGCACCTTCTCTGATTACTTCTACCTGGAGACCTTGAGGGCTGAACAATCATGAGAGTCCATAAGTCTAGATAATGGTACACTTTTTATTATGGAGTATCCTTCTCGCTTCACCGAGCTGTAGCACTTTACACCCTTTCTAGGGGGATATGAGTTGTTACTTGCACGGAAGTTTGAGGATGGTCTCAGGCACAATATCCAATCTTATTTGAAAATATTCAGGTTGACATCGATATCTTCTACATTCAACCAATCGTTGATTACAGAGTGTAATCTGAAGGATTCTAGAGCTATGGACCAGGGCGGTTCAGCATACAGGGTTAGTGCTTCTCCGGTCGATATTAGGAAGCACCACAGGGAGACTGCACGTGGAAATCTGAGTAAGTGGGATGCATCTTCTTATAGCCAGGTGGTGTGCTTCGAGTGCGGGAAGAGAAGGTATATAAAGCCACATTGTCTGAGGTATCCAATGGAGTGCTGATATTGTGTCAAGATGGGTCATCTTCAGTGCTTCTGTCAGATATTCTCACCAGCAGTTGGTTATAGGGGTTCTTCAATGACTCCATATTCAGGAGTAGCACCACCAGTTGCTCACCAGTTAGGTAACTAGAGTTCTTCTGGACATTCAGGCTGAGGTGGAGGTCATGGCTATGGTAGCCAGTCTTCAGTTTTTCAGCGACAACAGGGTGGATCAGCTCAGAGTGGTCAAGTAGGGTCATAGGGTCGCGATGTAGGCTGGACTTTTTTAGTGGAGCAGACCCAGCAAGAGAAGGATCCCAGACCCTCAATAGTTTGAGGTACGATCCTAGTAGCCTCAGTTATAGATTCTTCTATTTTTTATACAGGGGCTTCCCATAGCTTTATATCTATTGCTGTTGTGGAGAGACTTGGGCTCTTTATATTTTCTCTTATTGATATCATGATGCTAGACACTCCATTGGTAACTAGAATGACTATTGTACGTCAGTGAAAGGATTTCCCTCTAGATGTTGGTGGGTGTCACTTCTTATGGGACCTTATTGTCCTAGAGATGACAGGATATGATGTCATTCTCGAAATGGACAGGTTAGTTCCCTACCAGGTAGTCGTTGGTTGCTATCACCGCAGGGTGAGTTTCATGTCAGCATAAGGTGGATCATTTCTTCATAAGGGAGAATGGGATGTCTAGGCGAGCAGAGCAGGACCCGAGAATCATGGGTTTGGAGGAGTTACAGTCCAGATTTCTATTCTACATCTGGATGATGGTGGGACTTCACAGAATGACTTTCTTCCAGTGGTGGATCATTTCAGAGATGTCTTTCTAGAGGACATTTCATGTTTTCCTCTATAGGGTGAGGTAGACTTTCCTATTGATCTTGTACCTAGGGCAGCACCAGTGTTCATTCCTCCTTATAGGATGGCTACACCAGAGTTTCAGAAGCTCAACAAGAAGTTGGAGGAGTTGTAGGAAAAGGGTTTCATCTGACCCATTACTTCTCCTTGGGGTTCGCCTGTTCTGTTTGCGAAGAAGGAAGAAGGTACCCTCAGACTTTGTGTAGATTATCAGATGCTGAACCAGTTGATGGTCAAGAACCGATATCCCTTTTTGAGGATTGATGATATCTTTGATTATCTTCAAGGATCCTGGGTGTTCTCAAATATTAACTTGAGAACCGGTTACCATCATTTTCATGTTATACCATCAGATATACCTCTTATGGCCTTTCGGAGCAGGTATGGTCTATACGAGTATGTGGTTATGTCATTCGCTCTCATGAACGCACCTACAGTCTTCAAGGAACTGATGAATCGAGTGTTCCATCCATACATGGATTCTTTCGTGGTGGTCTTCGTGTATGGTATCTTGGTGTACTCTTACACTCGACACGACCATGCTACGCATCTTTATATTGTTCTGAGTACACTGAGAGAGCATCATTTATATTCTAAGCTCTCAAAATTCCACTTTTTTATGGACCATATTAACTTCTTGGGTCATGTTATCTCAGAGACAGGAGTATCAGTAGACCCATAGAAAGTGAGAGCAGGAGTTTCCTGGGAGCAGTCGAAGAACCTCTTTGAGGTACAAAGTTTTCTAGGGCTGTCTGGATACTATATACGTTTCATATAGAACTTTCCACGTTTAGCAGTACCACTGACGGGTCTGACTAAGAAGGGAGCAAAGTTCTTGTGGTCAGATTCTTGTGATTAAGCCTTTCAAGAGTTGAAAGGGAGGTTGACTTCAGCACCGATACTAGTATTTCTAGAGCTGAGAAAAATATATAATGTATACTGTGATGCATCAGGTATCGGTCTGGGAGATGTGCTTATACAGGGAGAAGGATTCGTTGCATACGGTTCTCGGTAGTTGAGGCCACATGAGAGGAACTACCCGACGCACGATCTTGATATGGCTATAGTTTTTCATGTTTTACACTGTTGGAGACACTACCTCATGGGAGGGAATTTTTTTTCACCGACAACAAAAGTCTCAAGTATATATTCACTTAGCGTGAACTGAATTTGAGACAGTGAAGGTGGGTTGAGTACCTTAAAACATTTGACTTTGAACTTTCCTACATGCCTGGAAGGGCAACGCGGTGGCTGATGCATTAAGATAAAGGACTCAGGTATAGGTAGTTCAGGAGGCCAGTAGTGAGTGGCAGCTTATGACTCCGTTTTATGAGATGAATTTGGAGGTGCATGACAAAAAGGGGCAGACGTTTCTAACTTCTATAGTTGTTACCTCTACTTTTCTTGATCGAGTGCGAATAAGGAAGCTATCAGATTTTTAAGGCCTAGTCCTATGGGAAATCGTGTCAGGAGATGACCCTATTATTGGATGGAAAATAGGTGAGGATAATATCTTGTATTTTTAGGGGCGTGTATTGGTTTCAGAAGACATATGCGAGGAGCAGATGTGGGACTTTAATTCCTCAGTTTGGGTAGTTCATCCTGGTGTAATGAAGATGTATTGTGATCTATACTGTCGGTTTTGGTGGCCAAGTATGAAGAGAAATGTTGTTGGGTTTTTCATGAGATGTTTCACCTGTCAACATGTGAAGGTGGAGAATCAGTGTCCTGAGAGGATTTTGCAGCAGTTACCCATTCCCTAGTGGAAGTGGAATGATGCTGTGATGGATTTTGTGAAAGGTTTGCTGAGGTCATCTCGAGGAAATGATGTAGTATGGGTTTTCATTGACAGACTCATGAAGGTTTCTCACTTATTGTCAATCAAGGAGACCTTCAGTGTTGATGAGATGGGAAGGTTGTACATTTGATAGATTTTACGTCTACATGGGGTTCCCCACTCCATTTTTTTAGACAGGGATGCACGTTTTACTTCTCAGGTCTGGCAGGGGATTCAAAAGTCTTTTGGAACATAGGTAATTTTGAGTACTTCTTACCACCCTTAGACAGATGGTCAGTCCGAGCGTATGATTCAGGTGCTTAAGGATATGTTGTGAGAATGCATCCTTGATTTTGGAGGTTCTTGGGAGAAGCACATACCTCTTGTGGAGTTTTCCTACAATAATATTTTTCAAGAAACTATTCAGAAGAAACCTTATGAGGCTTTGTATGGTAGGCCATGATGATCACCATTATGTTGGATGGAGGTAGGAGAGGTAGTTATGCTATGACCTAGTCTTGTCCCTGTGACCACGAAGCAGATCGAGTTGATTCATAAGAGGATGGCTACCACACAGTCTCGACATAAATCAAATGCTGATCAGCGGAGATGATCTCTGGAGTTCTAGGTTGGGGATTAAGTTTTCCTACGTGTCACACCAAGGTTGGGGTATAGAAGGAATAGGAGACAATGTAAGCTTTCGCTGAGGTACGTCGTTCCATTTGAGGTGTTGGAGAGATTTGGGCTAGTTTCCTATCAGTTGTAGTTACCTCAGAGGTACCGGGCTATTCATGACGTCTTCCATGTTTCTCAGATTCGACGTAACTTCTTAGACTCGTCTCATGTTCATCAACCCGAAGAGGTGGAGTTGGAGGTGGACTCCTCGTTTGAGGAGCATCTTATCCAGATTGTTGATTGAAGTTTGAAGGTTCTACATGGCTAGTCTGTTCCTCTCATATAAGTGTTATGGTGGCACGGGCGAGTATAGTATGAGACTTGGGAGAGGGAGGCCGATGTATGATAGTAGTGGCCAAATCTATTTGAGGTTTCTTCTTCTATGCCACCTTACTAGGGAAATTCAGGGATGAATTTATTTAAGGGGGTAATTTTGTAAGAACCCGGATCTTATTTTCATGTATTTTTTCCTTTTTTCTGGTGTTTTGGAAAAACAGAGGAGTTTTTTGAAATTTTTGAAGTACACGTCGTGTACTCTATTGTCGCTCGTAGTCATGTGCTGGCTATGTAATAGCCAATCACACAGCCTTGTGTGGTGACCTGGATACCACCTAATGCGGGGGATGGTAAGGGAAAGTACATGCCATGTACTTCTAAAGTACACACAATGTACTTTCTTTTTATTTCACTAAATGGACCGGGGTCATATCTAATTGGCAGTGATCCCCCGATCAATCATCTGATCTCCGATTCGACCACCATGGATGGGATCGCCTCATTAAGCTCTTCATTCTTCTAGAACTTCTTTTTTTGATTCCTCCTCTTTCTCAAGTTATCTTCGGTTGAGAATTTTTAGTTTTTTTATAGATCTATGGTGTTCTTGAGAGATTCAAGTATTTAGGTTCATGTATAACGATACTACAATGCCGAGTTAGGTGGTTTGTGCCACTCCGTTGAAATTCTTTGAGTTATATGTGAACTTTTGTCCAATACCCTTGAACATGGTGTTGTGTGTTTACCATTTTAACCCTATTAATTTCCTTCTATGCTGGTATGTGTGATTAGAGGTTAATTGGATGCAAATGGGGTTGATTTCTATGATTTGTAAGTGTTTTTCCATGCATGTTCTATTTATGACCGTTTGGTCTTGTTTATCCAATTAGGATTCCTTTATGTTTTCCCATGCCTAGTAATGTAGGATAGAGTGGTTATTTTATATGACATTCTTGATAAGTTGTAGACTGTTTAGCCAAGTATTTCTTGAGGTTTACTTTAGTTGTTTTGAATTTCTATGCTCGTTTGACTTACACGGGGCCGTGATAACCTGGTTTAGTAGACTATAAGGGTAATTGACCATATGAGCATCCTCAGATAGTCTTTATCACATTTGACTATAAGGGGAATTAACTATGTGAGCTTCCCCGGAGAGTCTTTATCACTTTTGACTATAAGGGGAATTGAATAAGAGTTCTTCCTCAGAGAGTCTTTGTAGTATCCTTATAATTGAACGAGAGGGGATAGGTTGTCTGTACTTCCCAGAGGGTTACATTCTTTGATTAGTTGCTTACTTGATATGTGGATTTTAATGCTTTGAAACAGTGGAATTGTTACTGCTGAGTACTTCCTTGTTTACTGCTCTTTTACTTATTTCCTGCCATATATATTCACTGACTATTGGGCTCGTATATTTTGGTGGTTGTCTACTGGGATTAGTTTAACACCTTTTTGGGACATGCTTTTGGGCCCAAACAGATTATATTGTTGTAGGTATAGATAAGGGAAAGCGCCCTTCTACTTCTGGATTTTGACTGCTTTGGAGCTGGAGGGCATGGGTCCAAGCTTAGTCTTTTGATGTTGTGGAGTTGTTACTAATTTTCTTTGTACTTGGGTTTTGTACTTTATTTCATCATTGTGACTTGTTTGGATGTTTTCCTAGACATATGTATCATGCATCATATATATATGTGTGCTCCAATTTTTTCTTTCATTAATCTTCCGTTGTTACTATTGTTTAGTATGTTTACTGCTTCCTCTATTGTATATCTTTTTATTACTTCTGTT
The DNA here is from genome assembly GCA_963277665.1 of Viscum album. NCBI lineage: Eukaryota > Viridiplantae > Streptophyta > Magnoliopsida > Santalales > Viscaceae > Viscum > Viscum album. Next base: position 1,261,560,534 of record OY728146.1, on the reverse strand, counting down.
GTGTGCTCTGACAATGAGGTCATAGTTTCCCCACTATCACACCCAAGGCCCTCACTACTAGTCGGAAGCCTCTGGTATTCGGGGAAATGCGCTTGACTCCATGTGACCAACCGTGTACGGGGTGCCTCGGCTTCCAGAACTGGGATGTTATATAATTGTTCCTTTGATTATCGGAAACTATGTATTTCCTATATTGAGATTCTTTGACATTTTTTTTAATAGTATTTACCTTCAAGGTGGTATCCTCTACTCGATCTGGGCTTACAAGCTTCCTTTCAACAACTTTATCCCAACTTGTTGGTGTACGACATATCATTCCATACAATGCCTCATATGGTTCCATTTGAATACTTGAATGGAAAATATTATTATAGAGAAACTATACCAAAGGAAAATATTGATCCCACATACCTTGAACATCAAGGGAGAATGATATCAACATGTCTTCTAATATTTGGATGGTCCTTTCAGAATGCCCGTCAGTTTCAGGGTGATAAGCCATACTCAAAAAAAAGATTAGTACCCAAATATTTCAGAAGACTTTTCTATAATTTTGATGTAAATCATGTATCACAATTAAAAAAATAGGAATAGTTTCTCTGTAAGGTCTTGAAAAAACATTAATATAGACTCGTGTAAGCCTATATAGTAGAAAATCCTCCCTTATAGCAAGGAAATGTGCATATTTGGTAAGTTGGTCAACAATCACCCATATTGTATCATTATTTATTGGTTTTTTTGATAATCCAGTGACAAAAATACATAGTGATGTCATCCCATGTCCATGTTGGAATAGGGAGGGGTTGCATGACACCACTTACATGTTTTCTTTTAACCTTCACCTATTGAAAGGATAAACATCTTGATACTTAATCTGAAATTTCCCAGTTCATATTATACCACCTTAAATGTTCCTTCATATATCTATACATATTAGTCCTAACAGGGTGTGTATATAAATTTTAGCTATGGGAATCATTTGATAACTACCTTTTTAGCCTGGGAATAGTGGGAACATATATTCCCCTCCCAAAGTTCAGAATTCCATCCTCACACATGATGTTTTGAAACATCCCATCATTCATAGATTAAATTTTCTTTTGAAGATTCTCATCATCACACTATGAAATTTTAATTATTTTAAATAAATATGGTTGGACAACCATATAAAAAAGTATTGATGTTTCACCTTCTTTGACAATTCCCATATCCAAACTTGCTAGATCCAAGTACATAGGATCCTTTTCAATTCTCATTTTGTTCATAACTCGATGATCTTTCCTAGTGAAATCATATACAACCTTGTTTTCCTTCCCTGGGTGGTAGTGTATTGAACAATCATAATCCTTCGGTAGCTCAAGCCATCTTATTTTTCTCATGTTGAGTTCTTTCTATGAGAATATATATTTCAAACTCTTATGATCCGAATAAATATCACATATTTCACTATAGAGATAGTGTCTCCATATATTCAAAGAAAATATTATAGATTCTAACTCAATATCATGAGTTGGATAGTTTTTTTCATGATTTTTTAACTGCCTTGATTCATAGGAAATAACTCTTTCATTCTGCATAAGTAAAAAAACCAATTCCTTTATTTTATGCATCATTATAAATAAAAAACCCACCATTTCTCAATGGTAGAGTAAAAATAGTATCATTCACCAATATCCTCTTTAATTCTTAAAAACACTACTTATATTCTTTTATCCATGTGAAATTAACCACATTATGAGTATTACTAGTTAATGGGTTTTCTAATCAGGAAATGTTCTGAATGAAATTCCTATAATAACTTGCTAAACCAATAAAACAATGTACCTCAAATATGTTTGTTGGTGTAGTCCATTCCTGAACTGCCTTTTTTCAAATAATAAATCAATATTCCATCCATTGAGACAATATGGCCCTGAAAAGAAATTGATTGAAGGAAAATTCACACTTTCTAACCTTACCATAAAATTCATTTATTTTAAGAGTCTTTAAAACAATCTGCAAGTTATTATCATGGTCTTCATAGATTTTTTGTTATACCAAAATATCATCAGTAAATACCATAAAAAATTCATCAGGATATTCCTTGAAAACTCTATTCATTATATCCATGAAAATAAAGGGTGAATTAGTAAGTCCAAATGCCATTACTATATACTTTTAATGTCCATACCTGGTTCAAAATTTTGTCTTTAGAATATATTCCTTCCTCACACTCAATTGATGATATCCAGATCGAAGGTCAATATTTGAAAAGTATTGAGCTCCATGAATTTGATCGAATAAATCATTAATAATAGGAAGGTGATACTTGTTCTTTATTGAAATAGATTTCATTTCTCTATAGTCAATGTAGAACCTCATGGATCCATCTTTCTTCTTAATAAAGAGAACATGGGATCTCCATGGAGAAATACTAGGGTGGATAAATACTTTATAACTCAATTACTCTAGTTATTTCTTAAATTAGACTAATTCCACAATCTCCATTCTATAAGGAGTCTTTGATATATGCCTTAAACCAATAATTAAATCAGTAGAAGATTAAATTTCCCACTCCAGAGGATATCTAGGTAAATCATCTAGAAATACATCAATGTATTCTTGCATAATAAGTATATCCTAAAATTGATGATTTCTTTTCTCACCCATTGATATCGTGTTCTCTTCCTCCCCGAGAACTAAATTTTGTAGAGTTACCGAGGTGGATCAAGATAAGAATCAAAATGTGAGGTTTCTACTCTAAAAATAAGGGAGTCTACATTCTTATTAGAAATTATAACTTCCTTGATCATATAATAGATTTTACCATCATATTTTGAAATCTAGTCCATATTAAGGATTATATCAAATTATTTCATAGACATGATGATAAAATAGGTAGATAAATCATGTTTATATTCCATAATGGGAACTTCCTAATACATCTTTGTTGTAATGAGACTTCCCATAGGGGTTTTGATGGACAACTCCCTTGTTAAGAAGAATTAAAAAAAACTAATTTTTAAATTAAACAAGGAAGATATAAAGGAATGAGATAATCAAGAATGAAATAATGCTTTAGCTATATTTGAGGTGATTATTAATATACATACAACCACATGATTAGGAACTTAAATCCTAGCTGTTGTGATTGTATATACTTATCCTTTCTCCCATTTCCTTTTTTGAGGAAACTTTCCTTGTTGCTTCAGACAATCATTTTCATAATGTCCCATCACAGTACAATTGCTACATTGAACATTGGTAGCTTCCTTCTTTCCCTTGAAATCATAAGTTTGGTGGATTTTTTCTCCACACTTGTAACAAACTCATTTTCCTTTTAAACGTGCAATGGGATGTTTCCCTATACAAGTATCACATGTTATAAAACTCCCTTTTATATTCTTCTATTTATCTATGCTTTCCTACACCAACCTATTCTTTTCATTGTTTCCATTAAATTCATAAGACTTAGTGAATTATTTCTCAATCTTGATAGAACATGAGACTATATCTTCGTATGATAAGGAAGTTTGGGAAACCAATTCCCTTCAGAGGAATGGTATTAGAAAATAAAAAATCAACCAATATTACTCATGATATTACGTATATAATCTAATTAATGCCTTGTTAACCTTGTAAAGTTGGATTCATTCTTGGAAACATTCTCATCGTCTTTTTTCCTTAGAATCAAGAATTTATTTTTTATATCCTCTCATTTTCCATTAAGAAAATATTTTTCAAGGAAAATTTCTTTAAAATCCCTCTATTCAATATTTGTAATTTCTACCTCCTCCTTTGTGTTTTGGATTAGTGACCACCATTGGTCTAAATCTCCAAATAGATGATAAAATTCCATGAAACCTTCTCTATTTAGTTACTTCCCAAAGTGAGAAATTCCTTCTCTAAGGAACTTATCCACTGGTTAGCTACAAATTTGTTTGTAGACTAATTTAATGATGGAGTTTGTTGTCTCATAAAGAGGTATAACATTTATCCTCCATGTTGTGGATCAGGATGCTCCATATGGGTAAGTTTATTATTCATAAAATGACTCATCTATCCTAGTATAGTTATAAGTTTCTTAGCAGCAGTCGCAGCTCTAATACCGACATCATTATATTGCATAGGGGTAAATCCCTACATGAGATATGTGCATTGATACAAGTTTAATTTCTTCCCCTATACACCATTTATAAATAATGTAATAAACAATATTAGGTTATGAAACATAATGGATAATCTTAAACCTAAAAAATACTTAACATAAATTTAAATTTTATGCATAGTTAATCTCATAACCAGAAACATGATTTCTTTGGGGACATATTTAATTTTAAATCCTTCTATAGTGGTTTTTATAAGAAATTTAAATTATACTAAGAATATCCCTTGGGAGTTTCAAACCAGATATGCAGTGAGGCATGTTGTCGTAAACCAGGTCACACAAAGTCATGTCTGGGACACCATATCATAGTTGTTACTCATAGGTTCATATGTTCCAGAACTACATTCACGTGTAATATCCAGACAAAGATGTATTACTAGAGATATCCACATAATCACTAACATACCAAAATTTTAGGATGTTTCTTGGATGATTATTCTCAATTTTTATATTAGAAATATTTTTTCTAATCAATGTTTTTTAAATCTTGTTTCAAATGTTCCTACTAAACATACTTTGATACCAAGTGTAAGGACCTCGAACCCAGAATCCTAGAGCCAATTCCTTACTTTATTACATTGGTATGATTTTAAGTAATTCACATATATAATGATAGACTAGTTTAGTACTTTTGTAAAACCAAATAAAAACACAATATTTATATTAAAACATTAATATAAAATACAATATATGAATTACATTAGATACATCCATAACTCCAAGATTATCCCTAGAAGTCTTTCACAATAATATTTATCTTCACATCCTGGGGAAAAATAAAACATAATAAAGTTATTAGATTATATTATCAGTAAGGTTAATTAAAAAAGTGTAAGTTATCGTAAACATAAACATTAATCATGGTGAATAACTAAAAACACAGGAATTTAAAAAATAAACTTGAGCATAAGATGGCAGGAATGAAAGCTGAGAAAATAAATCCATATAACTGATCAAAAAAGAATTAAACTTAATCATACATATTATACTAGTAAAATATGAAATGGTTTATAAATTAATAATATCATAATGAGATAATTCATAATTTTATACATCTGAAATATATAGTCAAGTCATAATCCAAGACGTATAAAAATACTAGGGTAAGGTCGCGGCCAAAACTATATTATGTTTTGTCTCATGAGATCTACCGATGCATCAAGGGGTTATAGAAGGCCCCACCCATCACTTGATAAGTCCAATTAATTCCTCATATTAATGGTTATAAACATAAAAAAGATGAACATATGAAATTTAAATAAATTTCTCCAATCTATAATCATAATCACTAACCAATCTAAGTATCATGGTGAATGGTATCAAGATAGTACATCCCCAGTCAAACTAGTCATAAACCATTTAATAAAATTTGGTATATGAAAAAAAATAGGATATAAATATAAATAATGAATTAAAATCAATATAATTATTGAAATAGTTCAAAATACTCTATTAAAATTGTCAATGAATTCTTGAGAGAAATACCCCTTTTACTTTTCCAGGAAGAGTTCTTTTGAAAAATAATTTTATTTGTCATAAATTTTTTTATAAAATGAGTAATGAAAAAATATATTTTTAAGGGAAAAATTAGTGATTTTTTAAAAAAAATTGTCTTAAAATATATTATGGATGATACTTGAAAATAGGTAAGAAATCGAGATGTTCCCTTTAATCGGTCTTGCGTATTGGGAAGAATTGAGAAGAGAACCTTGATAAAAACATATATTTCTTATAAATGAAATATAAACTGATCTAGATACATGAATTTTTAATGTATGAAAATAATTTAGAATAATTAAATAAAAATAATGAATAATTACATTGGTGTATAGAGGAAGGAAGCATAACTCGAATGAAAATGGAGGTTCGAGAAGAAAAACACATACTTTATGTCTGAATGTGTTCCGCACTTGAAATTAACATCCTGAATAATAAAGTTAAATCCATTAATTAATTAATTAATTAACTTATATACATGTTTTTTATTTATTATAATTTTATTATATTAATTTATGACCTTTTTGATGAGTTATAAGATACAATTTTATTACCTGGGAACATTCGTTTCCATGGTTTTCACGATTGATGTACTTGTATATGAGTACGGATATTCATGGGGAATGAGTATAATTCCCTAGAATTGAATTTATATGATATTGATTAACATAAAATAGTGTAATTGTTTATATATATCATTTTTTTATATGTTATGAGGTTGAATCATAAGATTAGACATTTAGTGGTAGTCATTTCCATTATTACGGTGGTTTTTTATCATAACAAACTCATTCTATTTTATCATTAAGTAATATATAAATATGTTTCATAAAGAACATTAGAAAGGTTTTAATACATATATTATCTTATTTTTTAAGCATAAAAATGGTTTAATTACCACCCTTGAAGAATAAATTGAAGAATGAAAATCATCGTCCATAATGGCTATAAATTGGAACTTCATGGATGATGATTTCCTTTTTAAAATAAAAGATAAAGAGAAAAGAGTTTGAGGAATTATATTATATTAACATAATATAATTATATTATATAGATTATATTAGAGTTATCATTCTCATTTGGATATTATAGTTAAATAGAGAATAATAAAAGAAAAGAACTTGACAAGAATCAAAAAGGAAAAGGAAGAAGATTTTATGTAGAGACCTAAAGCTTAACGTACATGAACATTACATTACTTTTTCGGAATACTTATTACATAACAAAAACACACACACAAGGACCGTAATATTTTAGTGTCTTTGGAAACTCGGAATATAATCTTCTAATCGTGGTGAAAGATCTTCAACATCTCCCATAAAGATCTTCCCATTTTTGTTTCCTTACCTAAAATCTTTCTTTTAATCCCGGGGGAAAAGAAAACATAAAAAGGGTGAGCTCAAATTCTCATTAAGGGTAAGCATGGATAAAACATACCATATACATTTGAACTTAAAAAAACATGAACATTAAAAATCTTGAGCAATGACATAAAACATGGAAGTATATAAGGCATAGATCATAATGGAACATAAATCATGATAAAAGAGCATGGGAATAAAACATGTAATTGTGGCATCCATTAAGCACATGTAATGATTTCCATAGTATCCAAGGAATTGCTGCCAAGACCATCTTAGTGGACAAAGTCCCTTTCTGAATCGAGTTCACTCCTCGTTCCAGTCCTGTAATACTGAATCGGATTAACTTACCATTCTAGCCATGTCTATCTCATGGGATATAAATCTTTACCCAATTCATTGTAGGGAGATATAGGTCCCACCCATCTCATAATGAAATCATTCTTACTTGTGCCACAAAATAAACATACATCATTCATAATAACCCAATAAATAAAATGGGTTTTATAAACATCATCACATAATCCATATAAAAGAAATGGATATCCTTTCATAATAATAAAAGTGAAACCATGTAAATCATAGAGACATTATACTTGAAACATACACATATGAAATAATGTTATCTTAGATGAAAGATGGTTTTGATAAAACACTTGAAATGAATTCTTGAGGAAAATATCCTTTCTTCTTCAAAATCATTTTCCTTTCACAAAATGTCATGAAATTTTAAAATAATAGGATTTTTTTTAAAATAGTCATGAAATATTTTGGAGGAATCTTCATAAAAATAAGGCTTTCTAAACCTGTAAAAATCCTTTCATGCCGTATACGTTAAAAAACATTCTTCTCGTACTTTGTCGGAAAAGTCAAAAAGTACCTCGTAACGTAAATAAAAGAAAGATTCCTTACATACCATGTAGTAAAATTCAAGAATGGGTAAAAAGGATGGAAACAATTTTATAATACATGGACATGGATGATAGAAATAACCCCAGTAAATACTTACAAATAAGCAATCTCAGATAAAAATGAGATTAGCAAAATTATCCCTTACCTTAGGTCCGATTTGCTTCATAAGTGTCCGAACCTCCTATATAATGATTTAAATAGTGTTATTGACTTATTAAAGAGTCATATTAATTGTTATGATATCATATATGGTTCACTTATGACTTTATATTACCCGTTCTTTTGTAAATTCAATGTTAAAGAGCGTTTTGGGTAAAATCGTTTCATTTGTCATCCGTGTTTTGACTTGTAATTATACATATGATTACTTAGATCATGATTAATTACATCCAGAATGTAAAACATGATTTATATATAATATATATTTAGAATATACATATATATAATAGATCCATAAACGGAAATAAATACACCGTTCATGGAGACGGTAGGTCGTACGTACGCATTAACGTTGTTTTCGTTTCCTCATTGAATTGAATGGAATTAATTGGATGACATAAATATATATATATACATAAATCCAATATCATTATTATGTCATATATTTCATGATTACTTATTATATATACTTTATAATCATTTATGAATGGTTAATCATTGAGAATGAATCTCATCGCGTCGTGGAGACGGTATTCCGTACGTACGCACGAGCGATGATATTGTTCCCATGATCGTGGAATTTTATTGGAGTGTATGTATACTATTACAGAATCAATATCACTTTATAATAATCATATATAGTTATTATTTACACCATTATACCCATCCAAGTAAGGTGGTGGTGGAAAATAGATTACACCACGGCGTGGAGACGGTATTTCGTACGTACGCACGCGCGGTGATTTCTTTTTCCGTAGGATGGATAGATGGTGAAATAGGGTTTTTTCATACATATAATAACATATTTGTATATTATTTATACTTATTTTATTACTTCATAATGAAACAACCTAATAAGAAGAAGTGGAAGAAGAAATAAAGTTGAAAGAATCGGTAACAGACATTACCTCTTCTTTGAAGCGCCTCTTTGAGACCTCCTCTTAGGGCACTAAAATTGGTCTTTTAAGAAGACCATGACCTCTTGGATGTTTATAGGGAAGTGTGGAAGTGAAATGGTCAGGGGTTGGCCGAGCTTGAAGGCTCAAATTTGTGTGAGGAGGAGAGGGAGGAGGTGCCCTTTTATAAGGGAGGAGAGGGGCACCTTTGGAATTCTTAAAAATATTAATTTATAATATATCTAAACCCACTTAAAAACCTCCAAAAATGACTCATATCCGAGGATTATATGGTATAGGGTTGTAATATAATAAACCAATCAAATTTATACATGTTAGGAATTTATTTTAAACATTATCAACTTGATTTATCCTTATTTAATCAATTTAATCTTATTTATGGTAATAACATTCTAAATTTTAAATTATAACAAAAAATTACTTATTTGTTGTGAATTGTCCATAATTGGATACTTTAAAACATTTTATACCATATAAATTTAACTTTATAATTTTTAAATATTTTTGTGATTTTTAAACAATTTTATAATATGTTATTTTTATAAAATAACAATAGTTCAATTTTGACACTATTCATTTATTTGAATTTAAATAAAATATATACAAAATATATGTTTGAAATAAAATCTTTAATAGATTCATAAAAGGTCATATGTATCTATAAAATTAGTGGATCACATTAAATAGTTCATATAATAGTTATTTTATTATTTTTAAAAACCATTTATTTGGTTTATCTCTTAATAAAATAATTACTACCACATTTTTGTATAATTCTTTAATATACTTATTTGTTGCATAAAAATTAAAACTAAAATCCTATGATGAAGATAAATCTATTACCTTTCACAATAATACTTTTACTAGAATTTATAATCTTCAAATCACAATATTTAAATTGTTATATTATTTAAATTATGAAGGTGACAACTTTGGCATCATTTAAAATAAAATAATATAAGTGTAATAATTGCCTTAATAAGGATCCCAATGGTCAAAAATTCTGCCAGTGGATGATTATGGTTTTTATATACACTAATAATAAGTTTTGTGCAGTTTTTTGGGCCTTTTGATATATATTACTATTTCAATAAAAACTATATTATTGATTTTTCACTAAATAAATAATTTCTGCATCATTAATGTATCACTATTAATGACAATTATTTAATCCCAAAAAATTCTAAATAAATTATCAGGACGTATATAATTGTATTATCTTTCCGGAGACTATTCATGTTTGAAGTTTTATGATGTTTATCACTAAATTAAAATTATTATACTTATAAGATTTAAGAGAGTGACATGTTGTCACTTTCTTTGGTTTTAATTATAATTAAATTATTTTCATGGTCAAAAGTCCATAAAATAAAACTATTCCGACCCTTAGGTGATATGGGTATACTTTTAGCCATCCAATAGAATTTTTACATGTGGTAGGGTAATTTTATAATATTATATTTACCCTTAATTACCCGATTTACCTTCAACTATGGTAAATAAAATTTACCGTAGTTACTATTCATAATTCCCAAAAATAAAAAGTATACTATTAACATAATTTGGACCCACTGATTCCAAATATGGAATCCATTTTTTTAAATTCAATACACAGAAGTTCCAGAAATTAAATTAAAATTAATCCCGTTTTCGAATGAAAACGGGTTTTTGTTTGAAACATTCCAAAAGATTGAATTGATTTAACCTATGAATTCAATGTAAAATCAATGCTAATGACATAAATTATATTAAACGGTAAAAATATATTCTATTTATACTTTAAAACCACTCAATATTATAATTTAACCATATAAATTATTACGATGAAAAAAGTTGTTTTTAATTAAAATATAGCGTGTTTTTACTATTCATTAAAATATGAAAGTTATCAGAAAAATATCAAAACTTTATGCAATGTAAATTTTTATATCCTGATTCAAAAGAATAATTTTATTTTGTCAAATTGAACTTATAAACATGTCAACAACTAGATTTAATGTGGGTGCGCCATCAAAAGGAGGCAAAACTGCATTTTTTTAAAAATACATATTTTACCCGAAAAATTTATTTTGTTCTTATACCATGTTCTAGAAAATGTTTAAGATGAATAATAATGTTATAAAATTAAAAATTTAGTTAATACTATTCATAATGTCTAGTTCATAATAATATTATAATAATATATCATTGTTTAGTAAAACCCGGTATTGCGTACAATACACGCTATCGAGGAAGGTCGTGATTGCGTGTAATGCAAGACAAGTGAGGGTTGTGTGTTGTGCAAGACTCCTTTATTATTTCGTATAACAGAATCCAACCATATTTCATTTATACATTTAATATATATATATATATATATATATACCCTCAATGTTGCGTAGAATGACTATTATAAAACGAACTTGAAATTATGTGTAACACAATCTAAGAATAGTGTTGTGTATACTTCAAGCTAATAAAGTGTGGCGTATAGCACCAGATAATCTTGTTGTAGCATAAAACACATGACATAAAATAAATTAAAGAGAATACTTATCATAAAATATCGGGTTGTTACATTCTACCCCCCTTAAAATGAATTTCGCCCTCGAAATTCGTCGGGGTTATAAATCGTTTACTATTCATAGAAACCCACATCGTAAAAAGGAATACTAAAACTTAATTTTAAAAACTAAAGTATGAAACGTAATGATTACCCAATGTAACTCATCACTGGGTTTCCACATAGGAGAATATAGGTGAAAATATGGATATGGAAGAAAAATCTAACCATCAAGTTACGATGGAGAGTGGTAGAGAACATGGCTATGAAATAGCCATAGATCACAAAGCCAAAAATTTGTGATGATCTAAGGTACCATCTGATTTATCGGATATAAGGGAACTAGGACAACATTTTTGGTTTTCAAGATCATTTCCCTAAAGTTGATGAAATTAGAATTAGAAGAAATACTTTTGTGATTTTGGTATACTCTCACCGTTGGTCGTTCTTTGGACAATTTCCACTTCATCTTTTAAAGAAATGAAGTTGAATTTGTCATTCGTGAAGTGTTAGCAGATCATGTGATAGAATTATGGGTCATCTCAAAAAAAAGGTTATAAAAGTTATCAAAAATACATAAGTCCATATATAGTGAGATTAATCATATATGGTTCCTAAAATGGACTTATACTTCATATATCATACTGCTTAATATAATAAAACTAGTTTCTACTAAACAGGGACTTCCTGTAGGCCAGTGGTAAGCAATAAAGGCCAGTCGCACTTCAGTTGTGGGTTCGATTCCCACAGCCTTGTCCGACGCGATGGGTTGTCGCCCGTCCTGCAGGTTGTCCTCTTTCTAAAACTACATTACTATAACATCCGATCAATAATATCGAAAAAAGTTCTATCCTTAAACAATACTAACTTATGTCCAACATAATCCATTACAATCTTTAGGCTTGTCTACAATACTTCAGTCCAAGCTCATAGTATAAAGAAAACGATTACTTAAAATATCATCAACCAAGCATGTGAATACCATCATTTATCCCCCATATATCTTGTTGGTCACATTCCAATCATGCGAATACCTTAATCATGTATTCTCTTGAAAAATGAATACCCATTAAACCTTAGTGAAAATATAAATTCTGTCAAAAGTTAACTCTTTCCACATACCAAAATCCAAAAATTCTATATACTCAAACCATGATATAACCTTCTCCTTATATCAGTCATGAGCTCATGAATACTATCAAACATTTAATTTTCTCCTTATCCCTTCATTATGCGCATATCATCTACTTTCCAAAAATATCTGAATAACCTTTCATGGTTACTGGTACCATTAATCATACACTTTCAAAACTTAAGGAAAGACAAAAGTGTAACAATCCTTAGATGTCTCTTTATTCCATTGTACCATGAGATTACTTATACAACATTACACTTGATAAACATGTAATCATTCCACTACCTTCTTAAACCATTGACTAAACTTCAACAATTATTTAATCTTACATATCATTTGTAGTCTCTTCATCATCAACAACATAAATACTACCCATACGACCGTACTGATTCTCTTCATGAGACTTTCCCTTAGGGCATTGGTTTGTATAATGCCCATACATTCCACATTTAAAACATTTAACCATTGTTGATGTCGTAGCAATACCATTATCCTCATCCATGGTGTTAACTGAACCTTTTTATTTGCACTTACTGGCTTTGTGTCCTTCTTTTCCACACCCAAAGAATCTTCCAGTTCCCTTGAAACATTCTCCTTGATTCCTCTTCCCACATGATTTACATAGGGTAAATTGAACTTTCTTTCCTCTATGATCATCATGATACTCCATCTTTCTCTCATTATCTGAGTCGGGAAACATACCAAAGTTGAGATTATTGATCATATTATGAGATTGTTGATTAGGCATAATAACGATGTTTGGACTTCCAAATCCTGTTTCATTTGGTTTCTCATGAAGAATATCATTCCATTGTCCGTCATATCCTCCATTATCATGAATCTTCATGTTTCCAGCCATTTTCTAAAACCCAAAAAGAATAGTGTGAGAGGAAAAAATCATGCTAGGGAAAATAACATAGTAAAGTGGAAGCACCCTAAATATCTAACATCTTAGGTTAAATTCTAAGATCGTTACCGTAGTTCTAGGACTATATCCTATATGTATACTTATCCTTAGGGACATCCCTAGACATACCTTAGAAATATCTCTAGGGATCTCACTAACGTTTTCACATCCTAGTTTCCAAAGGTTGACTAAACCTTTCCTCTGATACCAACTGTAGAGACCCGAAGCTTAACGTACATGAACATTACATTACTTTTGCGGAATACTTAGTACATAACAAAAACACACACACAAGGACCGTAATAGTTTAGTGTCTTTGGAAACTCAGAATATAATCTTCTAATCGTGGTGAAGGATCTTCAATATCTCCCATAAAGATCTTCCCATTTTTTTTCCTTACCTAAAATCTTTCTTTTAATCCTGGGGGAAAAGAAAACATAGAAAGGGTGAGCTCAAATGCTCAGTAAGGGTAAGCATGGATAAAACATACCATATACATTTGAACTTAAAAAAAACATGAACATTAAAAATCTTGAGCAACGATATAAAACATGGAAGTACATAAGGCATAGATCATAATGGAACATAAATCATGATAAAATAGCATGGGAATAAAACATGTAATTGTGGCATCTATTAATCACATGTAATGATTTCCATAGTAGCCAAGGCATTGCTGCCAAGACCATCTTAGTGGACAAAGTCCCTTTCTGAATCGAGTTCATTCCTCGTTCCAGTCCTGTAATACTGAACCGGTTTAACTTACCGTTCCAGCCATGTCTATCTCATGAGATATAAATCTTTACCCAATGCATTGGAGGGAGATATAGGTCCCACCCATCTCATAATGAAATAATTCTTACTTGTGCCACAAAATAAACATACATCATTCATAATAACCCAATAAATAAAATGGGTTTCATAAACATCATCACATCATCACATAATCCATATAAAAGAAATGGATATCCTTTCATAATAATAAAAGTGAAACCATGTAAATCATAGAGACATTATACTTGAAACATACACATATGAAATAATGTTATCTTAGATGAAAGATGGTTTTGATAAAACACTTGAAATGAATTCTTGAGAAAAATATCCTTTCTTCTTCAAAATCATTTTCCTTTCACAAAATATCATGAAATTTTTAAAGAATAGGATTTTGTTTAAAATAGTCATGAAATATTTTGGAGGAATCTTCATAAAAATAAGGCTTTATAAAACCATAAAAATCCTTTCATGTTGTATACGTTAAAAAACATTCTTCTCGTACTTTTGTCGGAAAAGTCAAAAAGTACCTCGTAACGTAAATAAAAGAAAGATTCTTTACATACCATGTAGTAAAATTCAAGAATGGGTAAAAAGGATGGAAAAAATTTTATAAAACATGGACATGGATGATAGAAATAACCCAAGTAAATACTTACGAATAAGCAATCTCAGATAAAAATGAGATTTGAAAAATTATCCCTTACCTTAGGTCTGATTTGCTTCGTAAGTTTCCGAACCTCCTGTATAATGATTTTAATAATGTTATTGACTTATTAAAGAGTCATATTAATTGTTATGATATCATATATGGTTCACTTATGACTTTATATTACCCGTTCTTTTGTAAATCCCATGTTAAAGAGCGTTTTGGGTAAAATCGTTTCATTTGTCGTCCGTGTTTTGACTTGTAATTATGAATATGATTACTTAGATCATGATTACTTACATACATAATGTAAAACATGATTTATATATAACATATATTCAGAATATACATATATATAATAGATCTATAAATGGAAATAAATACATCGTTCATGGAGACGGTAGGCCGTACGTACGCATGAACGTTGTTTTCGTTTCCTCATTGAATTGAATGGAATTAATTGGATGACATACATATATATATATACATAAATCCAGTATCATTATTATGTCATATCTTTCATGATTACTTATTATATATAATTTATAATCATTTATGAATGGTTAATCATTGAGAATGAATCTCATCGCGTCGTGGAGACGGTATTCCGTACGTACGCACGAGTGATGATATCGTTCCCATGATCGTGAAATTTTATTGGAGTGTATGTATAATATTACAGAATCAAAATCACTTTATAATAATCATATATAGTTATTATTTACACCATTATATCCATCCAAGTAAGGTGGTGGTGGAAAATAGATTACACCACGGCGTGGAGACGGTATTTCGTACGTACGCACGCGCGGTGATTCCATTTTCCGTAGGATGGATAGATGGTGAAATAGGTTTGTTTCATACATATAATAACATATCAGTATATGAGTGATACTGATGTTATTACTTCATAATGAAACAACCTAATAAGAAGAAGTGGAAGAAGAAATAAAGTTGAAAGAATCGGTAACGGACATTACCTTTTCTTTGAATCGCCTCTTTGAGACCTCATCTTATGGCACTAAAATTGGTCTTTGAAGAAGACCAGTACCTATAGTATGTTTATAGGGAATTGGGTAAGTGAAATGGGCAGGGTTTGGCCGAGCTTGATGGCTCAAATTGGTGTGAGGAGGAGAGGGAGGAGGTGCCCTTTTATAAGGGAGGAGAGGGGAACCTTTGAAATTCTTAAAAATATTAATTTATAATAAATCTAAACCCACTTAAAAACCTCCAAAAATGACTCATATCTGAATCTTAGATTGGATAGGGTTGTATTCTCATAAACCAATCAAATTTAGACATTTTAGGAATTTATTTTAAACATTATCAACTTGATTTATCCTTATTTAATCAATTTAATTTTATTTATGGTAATAACATTCTAAATTTTAAATTATAACAAACAATTACTTATTTGTTGTGAATTTTCCATAATTGGATACTTTAAAACATTTTATACCATATAAATTTAACTTTATAATTTTTAAATATTTTTGTGATTTTTAAACAATTTTATAATATGTTATTTTTATAAAATAACAATAGTGTCAATTTTGACACTATTCATTTATTTGAATTTAAATAAAATATATACAGAAGATATGTTCGAACTAGAATCTTTTATAGATTCATAAAAGGTTATATGTATCTATAAAATTAGTGGATAACATTAAATAGTTCATATAATAGTTATTTTATTATTTTTAAAAACCATTTATTTGGTTTATCTCTTAATAAAATAATTACTAAAACATTTTTGTATAATTATTTAATATACTTATTTGTTGCATAAAAATTAAAAATAAAATCCTATGATGAATATAAATCAATTAACTTTAAAAATAATACTTTTACTCGAATTTATCATCTTAAAATCACAATATTTAAATTGTTATATTAATTAAATTATGAAGGTGACAACTTTGGCATAATTTAAAATAAAATAATATAAGTGTCATAATTGCCTTAATAAGGATCCAAATGGCCAAAATTTTGGCCAGTGGATGATTAGGGTTTATATATACACTAATAATAAGTTTTTTGTTGATTTTTGCGCCTTTTAATATGTATTACTATTTCAATAAAAACTATATTATTGATTTTTGACTAAATAAATAATTTTTTCATCATTAATGTATCACTATTAATGACAATTATTTAATCCCAAAAAATTCTAAATAAATTATCAGGATGTAGATAATTGTATTATATTTCTGTAGACTATTCATGTTTGAAGTTTTATGATGTTTATCACTAAATTAAAATTATTATACTTATGAGATTTAAGAGAGTGACATGTTGTCACTTTCTTTGGTTTTAATAATAATTAAATTATTTTCATGGTAAAAAGTCCATAAAATAAATCTAATCCGACCCTTAGGTGATATGGGTATACTTTTAGCCATCCAATAGAATTTTTACATGTGTTAGGATAATTTTATAATATTATATTTACCCTTAATTACCTGATTTACCTTTAACTATAGTAAATAAAATTTACCGTAGTTACTATTCATAATTCCCAAAAATAAAAAGTAGCCTATTAACATAATTTGGACCCACTGATTCCAAATATGGAATCAATTTTTTTAAATTCAATACACAAGAGTTGCATAAATTAAATTAAAATTAATCTCATTGTCGAATGAAAACGGGTTTTTGTTTGAAACATTGCAAAAGATTGAATTGATTTAACCTACGAATTCAATGTAAAATGAATGCTAATGACATAAATTATATTAAATGGTAAAAATATATTCTATTTATACTTTAAAACCACTCAATATTATAATTTAACCATGTAAATTATTACGATGAAAAAAGTTGTTTTTAATTAAAATATAGCGTGTTTTTACTATTCATTAAAATATGAAAGTTATCAGAAAAATATCAAAACTTTATCCAATGTAAATTTTTATATCATGATTCAAGAGAAGAATTTTATTTTGTCAAATTTAACTTATAAACATGTCAAAAAATAGATTTAAAGTGGGTACTCCATCAAAAGGCGGAAAAACTGCATTTTTTGAAAAATACATATTTTACCTGAAAAATTTATTTTGTTCCTATACCATGTTCTAGAAAATGTTCAAGATGAATAATAATGTTATAAAATTCAAAATTTAGTTAATACAATTCATAACTTCTAGTTCATAATAATATTATAATAATATATCGTTGTTTAGTAAAACCCGGTATTGCGTACAACACAGGCTATCGAGGAAGGTCGTGATTGCGTGTAATACAAGACAAGTCAGGGTTGTGTGTTGTGCAAGACTCCTTTATTATTTCGTATAACAGAATCCAACCATATTTCATTTATACATTGAATATATATATATACCCTCAATGTTGCGTAGAATGACTATTATAAAACGAACTTTAAATTATGTGTAACACAATATAAGAATAGTGTTTTGTATACTTTAAGCTAATACAGTGTGGCGTATAGCACAAGATAATCTTGTTGTAGCATAAAACACATGACATAAAATAAATTAAAGAGAATACTAATCATAAAATATCGGGTTGTTACATTTTACCTCTTGAATACTCCTCTTTTAGAACCTCCTTATGGGGATTAGTTTTTTTGTTAAGATAATGATCTCCTAAACATGGTAAATACACAAGTTAAAGGTATTTAGGTATAATTTTGACAATATTCATGGATTAAATACAGGAGTATAAGAAGGGGTGAGGGGTGGTATTTATAGTGGAGGAGAGGGGTGATTTCTCATTATTTTATTATTTTGTTGATGACAAAAAATAGTGTTGACTCTTATGACTAAATAAAATAATAAGTGCAGGTGATTTCAATCCAAGGGTGATTACATCAACCCAAAAACACCTGTGACTCAATAAATCATGTATTTAACATTTATCGTAAATTATCAAATTTTACTATTCACTAAAAATTCAAGTATTTCAGAAAAATCCTAAAAGTTCACCCTAATCATTTTTTCATCTTGTAGAATTTAGAAATCAAATCCATTTTATGAAAATAATTTTCTAAATTTGAGAAATTTAATTTTTAATTAAAATCATCAATTACTCAAAAAATACAATTTTTAAAATTATAACTAATTTTATAACACTCTGAAGAATTTACTAAGGTCTCATTAAATTATCCCAAAATCATAAGAAAAATAATATTTATTTATTATTACATTTTATGATAATTAATTTTCTTTTAAATAAGTTTATTAATTATAATATTGTAGTTCAATATTTATGACTTACAAAAATACCAACACTTATTTTAAGAATTTTTAAAATATTTATTCACTTGTACTAGGATATAATTATATGATAATTTCATTTTATTTGTACATTATTGGGTGATTATACTATTCATTAGTCTGATTTTCTATTCATAAGGTTCATATTACTATTCCTAAGTTCAAGTTACTATTTCACCAGTACAGGTTTCTTAACTTCTAGAAATACCTATTATTTCATTCATTCTTTATTTATGATTTTTGAATTATGTTATATAAGTTATTTTATGTGATTTATTATATATGAAATAAATTTAATAAAGTAAATATGATTGATAGAATTTTGGGTCGTTACACTAGGGAAATGGAAAATATATGAAGGGTGGAATCAAATACTATGTATGGGAAAACAAAAGCATTAAGAATATAATTTCCTCAGTGAGGATAATATGTGGACAAGTTTATGATAACATAATCTCAGTTCATGATGATAATTTTAGAGAATTCATAATAATAAAAACATAAATCATATATCATGAAGCATGGAATAAAGAATTGACGTAAGAAAAGAGTAATGTAATTCAATAATCATAATCCATGTGAAAAAATATTTTAAAAATACATCCATTAGAAATTCATAGGAATCATAGAGAAAAAATGTTGGTATCTTGAAAAATAATTATTATATCACTATTACAATCAATTTTAAAAATGGAATTACCTACCTGGTAAATTATAACATTCTATTTGGAAAAACCTATAACCTGTTAACTCTATTTTCTAACAAAATGCATTGCATGGATATAACAGACCCACCAATCATTGGTTTATAACATAACCAGGCATCATTAGTTTAAAAAACAACCCATAAGTCATACATATATATTTCCAATTATTATAGAATGATTAAAATAATTATAAGCTTTGAGTTGTTAATATAACAATAACTATTGTTCATTCATAGCCTTATTTACGTTTGGAAAAGAAATAGATTTCAGGAAACTTTCTTACAAACAGTCATAATATATCTAAATAACGAATATGGATGGTATTATTACAAAATATAATCAATGTATCATAATAAAATTGATGGGTTATTGTAATTGATGAATATAAATACCGTTAAAAGATCGTTAAAAACATTATTATGAAAAATACCATTTTAATTTTGAAAATCATTTTTTAAAATGAAAAAAAAATCAAAAATGGAAAGGACAAAATTTTATTTAGAAATAAAATTTGAAAAATTAAAAGTGATATTTAATGAAAAATTATTCATGATGAAACAAAATGGAATTAAATATGTATATGTTAAAATAAATTATTTCTTTAACACTTTGGTAAATAAATTTATAATGTGTCCTACAAATAATGTTAAAAATATTGTTTAAAAAACTATAAATAAATAAAATGTAACTTGAAAATTAACGTAATAAATCATTTATGTGTGAATAAGGAAATTATTGAAAGCATTTTGGAAAACATGGATATGAAGTGAAGGATTCTCATTCAAAAATAAGTTACTTGTTATTATCACTTACAAACAGCTTTCTTGGTGTTTCATTAATTAACAATGGAGGAATTGGTAAATAAAAATGTAAACAACATTTATAACTATAGGATAATAAAAGGAGTTTTTTAAGAATATTGTTGAATATTATCCATCTAAAAGGTAATTTGAACATAGACAATCCTGAAATTATATGAGATTGTATCATAAATGCCTAAACATTTTGATAACTTTTAAATCTTAAGCCTGTGAAATAAATGAATAAAAATGAATATTTAAATATAATTAGTATAATTATATTCATTATATAACACTTAAATGTGTTGTATTTACCCCTTATATAATAATATAGGTGCATAATATAAACATACATCTCAATGAAGGAAAATTTGGGATGAATAATCCTTACAAAAATCATATCATTGAATTGAGAAATAATCAATGGCGAGATTACATGTAATGAATGTAAATCCACAAAAAATGGTAATAAATCATAAATCAAACAAGTTTAATTTCATACATAATTTTGGAATATTATAATCATTTAAAAAATGATATAACCCAATGAAAGGAATTTATGTTATTAAACCCCCTACATCGAGTCCATATTTTCTATGCATGTCTTTCAATAACTATATAATAACATTATATTAATTGTATAAATTTTTAGAAATATCATTACGAATTTAATTTATCATTAAAATATTAATTTCAATAATTTCAATGACATTTAATTAATTAATCGGTTATGTCCACGTTGGGTGTTTTTAGGATGTCTGGTTCGTAATTTCAGAATGAATTCGGTATGTTAACTATGGTCAAGGATATCATTATCAAATAATATATATAATAATTATACTATAATAATTATAATTTTATACATTAATTATAATTTTATAACCTTCAATTTATTGTGATTTTGAAGAATTAATTACCCTCCAACACGGTGACAATAGTCTGCACGTACGCATGAGTAACGTTTCTATTTTTCAATGAAAATATTGAAAAGAAGGTAAGTTTAATTTAATAATTATAAAATGATTAAAATATAATAAATAAAATAATATATATTTAAATACACTTATATAGATACAATCCACATGAGTCAGTGATGAAAAAATAATCACATCTCTTCATGGAGGGGGAAATCCATATACACGCATGAATGACATTGTAATTTTTCAATGGATAGAAAGTAAGAAAATAGATGATATATTAACCTTAAATAATTATAATTATGTAATTAATATCATATATATATGTATATAAATTTAATTTATCATCATAATCATACATAATAGGTGGTTATGGGAAAAAAATTAACATTATTTTGCGAGTTGGTAGTCTTCCATAAACACAAACAATGGTCTCATTCCCCATTATATAAAGAAGGAAATAGATTAAAGTTAATAAATAAACATTATAAAATATAATTACATTGTATATAATGATGTTATTATATCATAATGGATTTATTATTTCTGAAGGATGTATAATAAGAAAGTAAACTATAACCTTCGATTAAAAACTATGCCTCTTCTTCAGAAAACCTCTTTTGTTTTGCACATTAATCACTCCAATATTTCCATTGTGAGAAAATAAAACCTCTATGACATATTTATAGATTTTATAAAGGTATTTTGGTAGGTAATGGCTGATAAAATTGATCTTTAAGTGTGTAGAGGATAGGGGAGGGGGTATCCTATTATATGCGGGGGAGAGGATACATTGTGATTTAAAAAAATTAAAATATATTAATAAATTAATAAATTAAATTGCTACAAAATGGAATATTTTATAATATTAGATGATATAGGATCTATATAAATAGATAAAAAAATATTTAGGCCACTTTTTAGGCATTTTAACCTTTATAACTATTGTTTAACCCCCAATAAACCTGTTTTTACCTTAAACGTGGTAAAACAATTTTACTGTTTTTACTATACATTATAACCAAAAGATAAGTTGACCTTATAAAATAATATCAATTATTGTTATTCCTAATATTTAATACATTTTAACAAATTCATTTCACATAAGTTTAATAATTTAATCGAAAATAAAACATTCAAAGTGTGATGAGAAGTATATTTTATGAAAAAATGTCATCTTAAGTGTAAAACATGTTGATACCAAAATCAGGAATCAAATTGATTAAAATGGTAGAAAATATATTATTAATAGTATAAATAAACTATTTTTTTTGAAATCATTTAAAAAATAACTCTATAAATTCTTGAAACAAAAAAGATAGTTTTTTAAAAAAAATAATCTTTTTCGTTATTCATTCAAAAAACAAAACTTTTCAAATTATTCAAAAAAATCATACTAATATAATTTTGAAATGATTAATCCAAATATTATATAAAAAAATTCAAATAAAATTTATAAAAAATTATAAATTAGTTATATTATCTGTATATGGAATTCATTAAAAACCATTTATTAATAGTGATTAATTCAGTCAATTGAGATATAAATACACTGCCCACATTAAATTTTTTTTACTGAAAATATTTCCTTTACCTTTAAATGATTTTATCTTCATTTCCAGAAAATTTAAATTTAATATACCTAACACCTTTATACAAACACAATCACACAAAAAATACCAATGTTCCCAAAACTATATTTATAATTGTTATATTAAATTCCTATATATATACCTTTACATGCTTCAATAACATTTATTCATTTACTTATCTCTCATCATGTCTATTGTATTCCTAAAACTTTTTTTTATTTCCATAGTTTTAGTTGGGGTTTAAAGGTTTTTAGTGAACCGTGGGGATAAAGATATTATATTTTTGTTAATTTTATATTATGTTCATTTAATTAAATTATATTATTCTTCATGTTTTTTTATATTTCATCCTCATAATATACTACTATTTATAATTCACTATAATAATTTATTTTAATAAAAGTATAAAAATTCATTTTAGTTTGATGGTACATGGGTTAATATCTATCAAAAATAATATTAATTTAATGTAAAAAAACATATTCAAATATTAGGGTGTCATATTCAACCCCACTAGAATAATTTGCATCCTTACAATTTTATCTTGTGCCTTATTTAATGGGATTAAAAAATTTTAAGAATCAATTACAATGAGTGGGAGATAAATAATATGATTATGAAAGGTAAACCATTTTAATATTTAAAAATACCTTTATTGACAACCCAAATCATGAAAAGGGATAATAAATGTTCATTTTAAAAATCGGAGAAGGGAAACATCAAATTTATCTACAATAACACATAACTGGATTCGTAAATAGATGAAAATTAGTGGAAAGTTTAAATATAGACATGGGTGAGAAACTTAATTTCCATATAATGGAAAGTTGCAAAGAATGTGTCCATGATAAATTTAATTGCCAAAAAACCCAAAATAAATAAGGTATTAAGAAGACCATTAATTTATTAGAAATATAGGTAATATGTCAAAACATTTATTTTAAGGTATTTATCCTAAATTTGGGCAATTACTTTATCATTTTGAATAACTAAATAAAAAATATATAATTACATGGTTTTATTCAAATACATAATTGAAATTTTTTCCTTTGGTTACATATTTCAATCAAATTCTACCTTTATCTCATCTTTCACTCCATATGATTTGTATGAATATTTAATTCTTAAAGAACTATAATAAACATCTCATTGAATGTGAGGTATATAAAATTATGAAAATATAATCTTAATTTATTTAATAAAACCAATGTTGTTATAACATGATAATAAAGTACCCAAACTAAATAAAAAATAAAACAAATAAATAATTAATTTAAACCAAAATTTACACAATATCATCAAAGGTTTAACTAAGATAATTTCAAAAATATTTAACCCTATATCCCAATTAACCTTGGTAACCACAACATTAAAGAATTTATGAACATTAAATTTTATATCACACCTTTAATATTATATTCCAGAAAATTTAATAGCATTCTTCCAAAATAATCTTTCATATTATATCACATATTCAATCTCATAGTTACGAATATATAATCCCCATTAAAAATCTCCAAAAATATAATTAATCTCTATGATAAATCACTATATAATAATATAATATAGTTAGATCTTAAAAAATATCAATAACCAAATTTAGATACTAACCTAAATGGTAATCTTTATCTTGACTACAAATAGTTCTAAAAATATCACATTATTATTGAATCACTTTTAGACCATAAATATTATCAATATACCACTATCCAATAGACCATAATTACCTTAACAAAAAATCATATTATAACCCAATGGATTATTTAAACATAAATAGATTAATCTCCCTAAAATCCAATAAAAGTTTCAAATTACCTCATGGAATAATCACATATGAACTTAAAAAAATAATTTTATCAATTGAATGTGTTACCAACCATAAAATTATTATCCCATGATAATGTCAATAAATATTATGTTACCTCACATGAAAACATCTTAATATCAGAATATATTTAAACCATACACTATTACCAACTTTAATTGCCTCAAACCTGCACTCTTATATATGATTCTAAAAACATAATCCTTACAATTATGAGTTTGATATTGATAAACATGTACCAATTTTATCCATCCAAAACATAAAACCTCAAAATAAGATACTTTATCACTTAAATATCCAAGTAAATTTTAGGTTTAGAGTTCAATATAAATATAAAAAACACTTATATAATAATTTTTATGTCTTCAAGTAACCATTTTTTTTAATAAGCCAAAATTTTCTTCATTCAAAATATGTCTTTCACATATCCCATTAAATTATTCATACACAAAACCCTTTCAATATATAATTTGTTTAAAATAATTATTTATAACCTAGTGAAATAGAAAACATAAAAAGGGTGATCTCAATTGTTCAGTAAGTGTAAACATATGGATTAACAGTTTCATGTTATTAGTGAGAATAAGATGCAAAAAAATATATAAATACATGATAAAATTCCATGGGAATTAGGTCATAGAATTCATTCTAATAAAACCATGGATATTAAAAAATGAATCATTGCATAAAGATTTAACATAAGACAATAGTCATATAAGTCAATAATCATGATCCATGTGAAAACAATCCTTAAACAATTGATCGATTAGAAACATTGAAGAAACATAGAGAAAACGTGTTGGTATATTGGAAATTCATTTTTATATCACTCTTACAGTTACTCTTACGTAGGGAATAATATTCTGGGTAAATTCTAATAATATATTGGGAGAAACCTATAACCGGTTAACACCATCTTTTTACCTAATGCATCAGAGGGTTATAATGGACCAAACAATCCTTGTTTTATAACATAACCACCCTTCATTACTTTTTAGTAAAACCAACATTCAATAATACATATATATTAAATTACCATATAGTGATTAAATAAATTCTATACATGTACTTTTCAGCATAACAATAATCATTGTTCATTCACAACTTGATTTACCTAAGGGAAAAATTAGGTTCCATGAAAATCTATTTTAAAAGTTATAATCCATATAGAGAAGAAAAAAATGATGATACCATTATAATGTATCTATAGTGGATAATAAGTTACATCAAGCTCTGTTGTCATTGATGTATATAAATATCCCACAAAGATCATTAAAAACATCCTTGGGGAAAATACACTTTTCACTTTGAAAATAACTTTTCAAAATTATAAATTTACAAAATATAAAGAAATAATTTTTCTTTAAAAATAAAATTTGAAATATCAATGTAAGATTAAAATGAAAAATATTAATTATTTCACAAAATATTGGTTGATGTGAATATATTAAAAGAAAACATTCCTTTTAAACTTTTCTGAAGACATTTAGAATGTTTCATGTGAACAAAGGTAAAAAATATTCATTTTTTAAAAACTTTGTAAATAAATTCAAAGGTACTTAAGAAATACATTAATAAATAATTTTATTTAAAATAATAAAATTATTAAAATATTTTGAGAAAATATGGTTATGAATAGAAATATTCCTGATCTAAAAGAATATATGAGATCTGTATCACATACAAAATGTTTTCATGATTTTTCATTAATTAGTAAGGGAGGAAATATGAATTAAATATTTAAACCACATTCATAACCATATTTGTAACAAATACATGTGGTTTAATAAAAATATGGAATATTATCCCTTTTAGAGGATAATTGAACAAATACAATCCTAAAATTTGATTAGATTGTGTCATAAAAATACTTGATGTTTTGGTACCTTTTGGATCCTAAGAATATAAAAGAAATGATTTAAAATTAATCTTAAAATATAATTAATATAATTATATAAATAATATTACATTTCAATGGGTAGTATATATACTTTATGTAATAATATGTGTCCATAACATAAACATAAGTCCAAAAGAAGGAAAATTTGACATGAAAAACCCTTATAAAAATAAAATCATTGAACTGAGGATTAATAATTGGAGTGATTGTGTGTAACAAAAAAAATACACTCAAAAAACTGAAAATGAATAATAAATAAAACAAATGTAATTTCATACAAAATCTTGTTGTTATATAGTGGATTAAAATTGATATAACCTTATAAAATTAAATTTATTTTAGAAACCCCTTACCTCAAGTCCATATTTTTTATGTATATCCTTTAAAATATTCTTAATAAATATATATTTAATATTTAACTATTTAATAAATATTTATATATTTATTAAATAATTATTTAAACACTTACTTTAATTATTTCAATGACATATTTAATTACATAATAGGTTATGTCTATGTTGGGTGTTTTGAGGATGTTCAATTCATAATTTCAAAAAGAACTTAGTTTGTTGAGCATGGTCAAAGTAATCATTATTCCATCACATAAATAATAATAATCCTATAATAATTACGTTTTTTATAAATTAATTTCACTTTTAGAACTGTATTTGTAATTTTCTTATGAAAATTGAATTATTTCACAACATGGAGATAGTATCCCATAAGTACACATGAGTAATCTTTCCACTTTTCAATGAACAAGAGGGAAATACGTAAGTGTGATATTGTTTTTCAAAAATTATTATTATTAAAAAAATATTATACTATCTATAAAAATATACATACATATATAAACCATACACATGATTTGGTGATGAAAAACAATTCACATTGCTCAGTGGAGGCGATAATCCACAGGTATGCCCGAATGACGTTATCATTTTTCAATGTATGGAAAGGAAAGAAAATAGATGACATATTATAATTTTATGATTATAATTATTTCATTTATATGACATTTCTACATTTAATCTATCATTATAACCACCCATGTGATGTGGTTATGGAAAACTAATTCCATCAGGTCATGTGTTTTTATATCGTTGTACACACAAATAATGGTTTCATTTTTATTTGGATGAGTAAGGAGAAGTATTAAAGTTAATAAATCAGTATTATAACTTCTATGTATATAATATATAATTATGTTATTATATCACGATGGTTAGAAGAGTTTTTAATGAGTAAGAAGAATAAATAAAACTAAAATGTTACGTTATAAGTTGTAGATCTTCTTTGGAAAACCTCATTTTATTTACACCTTAATCCCTCTAGGGTTGGTATTATTCACAAAATAATACCTAGAAGGAATGGTGAGGAATTTTATAAATGTATTTGGGTAGTTATTATCAAATGAAAATTTTTATTGATGTGTGGAAAGTAGAGGATAGAGGGTGTCCTTTTATAAGTTGGGGAGAGGACACCCACAAAATTTTTAAAAATATTATAATATAATAATGTCTTACTCACTAAAAATGGATAAAAATGGACCCTTTATGAATATTATTTGATATATGGTTTAAATATTTCCATATAATAGTATTAATACACGTTTTTTTCTATTTTAACCCTTATCACTTCAATTTAACTCCCCTAAGGTAAACCTATTTTACTTTAACCATGGTAAAATATTTTTACTATTTTACTATTATTTATGAAAAAAACATTAAGTTGAAATTATTACATAATATTAATTATTTTTATTTTAAATTTGGAATCCATTTTTTAAATTCAATCCACAAATGTTTCATAATTTAATTTAAAATTGTACGGGAAAATGTGATGAAAAGTGATTTTCATAAAGAAATGTCTTACTATGTATAACAAGTTTTTTCACAAAAATATATAAAAATATTTGTTATAAGGAGACTAATTATACTATTAATAATATTAATGACCTAATTTTACTTTAAACCCATTTTCAAAAAAAAATATAAGTTTGTTAATTATTGAAATGATAGGAGAGTTTAAAAAAATAAATATTTTTCACAATTCATTTGAAAAATAAAACATTTTATATCCTTCTCAAAAATTCATCATACGATAATTTTTAAATGATGATTTAAAAAATTATAACCACTTATTCATATAAAATTTATAAAAAAAATTTATATTAAATACATTATCCATACACAAAATGTAGTGAAAACCATTTTTGAAGAAAATGTATTTTTGAAGTATACAATGACTTTATTCTCACTCAATTCATAATAAACATAATTAAATGAGTATTAAATATTTAAATTGAATATATAAGATACTTATTTCATGAGTTTTATTTATCAATATTCATTAATTTAATATATTATGATAAAAATTCATGCACACATAAAAGCAGTTTTATTGAAAATATTTATTTTACATTCAAACGATTTTATCTTGATTTCCAAAAAAATGAATTTAAATATACCTAATGGATATATATATATATAATGGATATGTTTCCAATTAATATATATATAATGATAATTTTATATTTCTATATATAACCATAAATGATTCACTAAAATTTATTCTTTTACTTCTCTCTCATCATGTATATTATGCTTCTAATTCTATTCCTTGTTTTTATAGTTGTAGTTTGGGTCATAATATTTATAGATAAAAATTAGGATAAATATTTAATGTTTTTGGTATATTTATATATATTTTTATTTACTTCCCTTCTAATTTTATTCATGTTGTTTCATATTCCAAACACATAATGTATTAGTGTTTATATTTCATTGTAATAATTTATTTTAATAAAAGTATCATGGTTAATTTTAGTTTGATGTTGTGTGTATCACAAGATATCAAACATAATATTAATTTAAAGGAAAAATACTTATCTAAATATCTTGGTGTTATAGGAATTTTTGGGGAAATGGAATATATCCATAGATGGTGTTGGACATTGTCTATATAGTGAGGGGTGGGGATTATGACCATGGTCAAGGGGGCTATGGATATAGTCCATGGGGGGAGGGGATATAGAGACAGTTCTAGATGATCATGGAAATAGGTTATTGTTTGGTGGGATTCTATAGCCTTTATCATTTTGGACCACAATTATAACTTGTGGGGGATGGGAACTATAAAAATGTTGTGGGCCTACCATACATATAAGTTTTGGGGGTAGTGGATGTGCCCATGGTCATGAATGACCATGGATATATAGAATATGGTATATGGAGATATATCCATAGCCCGCTTAGAATCTGGATATAGGTAGGTTATAGCCAGAAGCATAGTCTCTCATGGATACAAACTTATAGTCTAGGGATATATTATAAATAATTAAATAATAATAAAATATATTCTTAAATACTTACATACATATTTATATACAGTGAGTATTATAATATAGTGGTAGAGACCTTTTTATATCAGTTCTAAGACCTGGTATTGAAACACGATTACAGTTTTCTTCCCCTAAAAAATGTTATAACCATGCACTGGGGGTTCATGGATATATATTGATCCATGTGGATGCACTTATATCCATGAATCCCCTCACATGGCTATATGTGACACATTAAAATGATTCCACATTGGTGTGGAAATTGGAATGGGTTATAACCACATCACATTCCCTTATCTATAACCCACTATGTTATATCCATGCCTGTATAATCCATCGATGTGGTTCCCATGGATATAAGTATTTTTTTATACTTGTTTGATTCCAACTAAAAGATTCCAGTTAAAACACTAAATTCACAACAATTAATTTTTTTAACAACATTTGAAACAAGTATCAATCACATGAACACTATCTTGGAAAAATTTAAACATAGAGAAAACACTCCCTTACCATCTATTTATTTAATACCTTTTTATTATATTCATCAAGATAATTGAAACCATCCAACCAAAGAAAGAAATATCATTCTACTTCCACAATATACACAATTTGGAGGAGCGCTATTTAATCCCCTTCCACAAATGGATCTATACAGCCCTTGCATATGATCAAGATGAAAATGGGGGACTAAAGAAAAAATCATGCAAGGGAGACCCCAATCAACCTAGATAAAAATGATTCTCTATAAAAATCACATCACAAAACTACCCAAAACCAAATACTACTACTATCATAGCTTTCCATATATAAGAAACAAGGATTTAACCAAGTAGAATGTGGTAGGAAATCACCAAAGATCACAAATAATTGATCTCCTAGATCCAAGGAAAAAATCCAAGTAAAGGTGGAAAATATCTTCGTAAAGTTATCCTGAATCACCCAAGTATTAAGAGAAATAAAGTAAATAGAAAAGAAGATGAAGGTGATTTTTAATTTTTACCTAGTATGAAAAAAGGCACAATGTATGGGGGGTAATAACACAATGGTTTTATGTAAAGTGAATCCAAAAAATCACTACATAGTGAATGTACATATATGATAAACCATATGATAATCCTAATTGAAATTATTATCCCTAAACTGTAGAATCCAATCCTCCAAAAAAATTAACAAGGACTTCAAACCAAGACAATATGAAACCCGACACTATATAATAATGACACACAAAAATAGAAGAACTCCAAAAATTAACACATTAGGGATCCTTGGCACAATCCGGTCATCCCCATTGAATTAAATCTTCCAATGAACTTGTATGGTACCATAAAAGAACCACACCACAACGATATTTAAAAGGGAATGACCATAAAAATCATCCTCTCAAGGACAAGCACCACAACCATTATCACTACACTACAATGTTCTTCAAAAATTTAGGACCACCAAAATCATCCACCCTTGGTAATATTCCCCAAACATCATCCCCACATCACAACTAGACCTTCCAAATTTCCTATCATAAAGAAAAACGTCCATATAATTTTTAAAACAATCTTCCAGCTGAAATTTAATCTGAAAATGGATTCATTGTGAAGATACTGATGAAGTTGAGTTAAAAGGAACAAATCACAATCTTGATCTATTTCTAGAGGGAGTGTCAACTAATAATCAACCTCACCAAAAAAATGTAACACCATGAAAGGACTAATAAATTTGGTAGAGAGATTAATCCCTCGAAAAAAACTATTTTACCCACAATAAGAGGAAAGATTCAATAAAACATAGACTCTAACTAGGAACTCCAACTATCTCTTCTTTCAACCCATATAAGATTTATAATGTTCTTTTATCCCTTCATCTTGTCTTGGATATTTTGAACCTTCTATCTCATTATTTGTACCACATCTAGTCCAAGGACTACTAATACTCAAAAACAATCCTACTCAATGAATACTAATAGGTACTTCCATAAAATTCCTCAAATGAGTGAAGGTAATATAAGAGTTGATTTTTTCTTAAAAGATAACTCAACTAAGGGAATTTGACTCGCCAAAAATCTACCAAAATCAAAGACACAATATTATCCTTTAATTTTTTAATAGTCTACTCTATCATCCAATCATTTTTGGGTTATAATAAAAACTAAGATGAAATATAAAACCAAAATAACATTGGGGACCTCACTAAAATTAGAAGGTAAACTAAAAATTTTGATAAGAGATGATGGTCCTCAGTTCCCCATGAAGCCATACCACCTCATCCATATAAAATCTCTCTAAATAATTTATAATAATTGAATCTATAATCGTCAATAAATGAGATGACAAAAAAATGATCCATGTACACCCATGTCACATAACATAGTCCCTAGAATTTTTTGTAGGATAGTGAAAAAATTCACTAATATTTTCTACCATTTCCACTCAAGGCCATCTAATGGCTATTAAAAACTATCAGTAATGTGAGGCCCTACCTTCCCAAATTGATGACTATGAATCTTGACATAAAACATATACAAGAATATTTATCCCAAGACACCAAATATGAAAATTAAATGCATGGTAAATTCCAGATACAGTAGGATGCATGTCCACTTTATATCTATGAAACTTATAAAGAAATTCCTCTCGAACTGCTAATGAAATATGATATAGGTACCGATGGATCGTTCGGTCACACTCAATGAGGGAGGGGTGAATTAGGTGTAACTACTTTTTACTAAATAACTTTAAATTAAACTATTACTTATTTTAAGTTGATCAATCCTTTATTTTCCAATTTATCTATCTTTCAGTGGTTTATAATTTTTCCTATTCTATATTACCTTTTTAAATCTCTAGAAATACCACCTCTATTGTCACTACCCCAATTGTGGTAAATTACATCTTATGTATTTATTAAGGATGATATTATCTAAAATGAGGTTGTTGATACCACTTGAGATAAATTCCTCTATAATGGATTTCTTTCAATAACTATAAAACAATTTTTAGGGATTTTAATCAAGGTATCCCAAAGTATTTCATCACATTTAGTTATATTTACATATAAGAAAATCATAATTTATGTAGGAATAAGGTGGATCAATGAATTGTAAATAGTTAGATAAATAATATTGAGAAGTGTTTCTCAACCCCAAAAATCTATTCACATTGCTTCCATTTTTATTAATGAAATAGAACTTAGTTTTCCAAGAATATATCTTATTTGCATTCATGGATTTCTTCAATTTACATTTTTTTCTTCATGTGGAGATTATTATTTAAGTTATTTTATGAAGGAACATGAAAACTTATTTTTTTCCTCTTTCTTCTTCCAAGACTATTACAATTGATCTGGACATAGAGTTATGAAAACCATAAAAACATGTTATACTTTTTCCTTATACTGAGATCTATTCCTTATGGAACACTTTATAAAATGCATATTATATGATTCTTGATTCCCTTTTTACCAAATTCCTCTACTATGTTAGTGTATTCATAAATTTCTCAAGAGTATGGCATACCATCTAACTACTCCAGCGTATCTTCTTAACTTTTTATGATTTACCATTTTATGGTTTTTTTTGAATTTAATCTCTTCATTATATATATATTTAATCCATCCATTATTTATTATTTATTTCTTCAATTAATTTTATTTTATTCTCAATATTACTTTCATTATTATAAAAATTCATGACTTGTTTACAACTATCCATGATGTGGAATTTACTTATATAAAAGAATAATATTTTATTTATCATAATATTTTTTTTACATTCTTATTGGATGAATACTATTTGGTAGCCTCTGATTCATTACACCCAAAGGAAGACTTTTCATATTTATTTAGTTTTTTATCCTTTAGCTTTTATATAATTATTCCATTAGTTGCAGCTAAATTTTTCTTGGTAGAAATGAACTGACATTCATCATCAAAAAGAACAAAAAAAATCAATATTCAATGAAATTGTAAAGATATTCAAATCTATTTAATTTCAATACATTTTCCTTCTCTAATTAAAATTTGATTAACTAATAAAAATTACGTTCAACTTCTATTATGGTCTTCATTAGTTCGGGTTTTCTATACTTTCAATACCATGGTATATTATGCTAAAAATCAAAAGAAATGTGTTTAAATGTTCCAAACACCAACATTTCACAACATCGGTAGTTGTTTATAAGACTTGGATTCTTCCATAATATTGAAATTTAGCTGGTGGGTATACCTTCATGATCTTCTTCATTATAAACATCTTGTGGGGAATTTTTTTTAATTCTTTCATTCTTCTACATTCACAGATTTAGTGGGTTTTTCCTTTACCTACCTATATTAGTGTAAAACTAACATTTTAACCTTTAATATTTAACAAATTGGAGTTATTGAAAATTATTTTTCTAGATATTGGTGTTACTATTATATTTGATCTCTTGAAGATACTTATTTTGAATGATTCAAGTTTCTTCTACAACTAGATTGAGTCTTTTTTGAAGTAATAATTTTATTCGAAACCTTTATGGAATAAAATATTTATTATACTTCATTTGAAGATAAAACATGAGAAAATTATTTCTTTCTTTCATTTATCACTAGCTATAGAAATTTTAATTTCAAAAGTTTTTTTCTAATATTTAATAGATTTTAAATTAATTTTATAATAAAATTTCATTTTTCAAACCTGGTCAAAAAAACTCCATCTCCTTTAAGTTAGAGTTATCAAAATCATCTATTATTTTTTATTTCATCACTAAATGGGAGTTCTTGACATTGATTATAACATTCGATACATGAATCTATTCTTTAAAAACATTTCAAAGACCACTTTCTCAACAACATAAATTTAGATTTTCTATTAGTATAATGAAAATTCCTATTTCAATGTGATTTTCATTGTCCCTTTTCTTTCATGAGTTCAATGAGAGCTGTATATTTACTAATAATCATGGAAAATTCGTCCTCAATTCCATTAGATTTCGATTCCATCTATTATTTTTATTCCTATAGTCCCTTGATGGATATAAGTATGTATTTTTAAAATTTAATAGTAATATCTTACTTGAAATCCAAGATCTTAGAGAAAAAATAATCAATCATTTCAATAAATTCATACTCTTTATAGTATGAACATTATTTTTTAAAATGATTAAATTTATTAAATTTAATATAAATATTATCACACCCTTTATATTCCATTGGTGGTTTCCTTCCTTCTAAAATTAAGAAGATAATTTTTATTTCTTCCAAGCTACTATCTTGTTCAATTTTGGCAATGTTCTGATTGAAACCTGCATGATTATAGTAGCTACAATAACTTTTATTTTATTAATCTCAATCATAGATTTATTTTCTATCAGTAGAGGCATCTATATATCTTATGAAAATTTCCACTTCAAGTAGATAATTGAAAAAAATGAGGCAAAAATTTAGATCCAAACAAAGTAAACCTGGTTACCCCTAATATAATTAATAAGTCCTAGTGAACCATGTAGTCACATTGGGGGGAGAATTAGGTGTGACATCTTTTTTCCAAATAACATAAACTTAAACATAATGGTCCTTTATGTTGATAAAAGCTCTATCATTAGTTAGGATTTGTTGAGTTTTAAATATTCTTCCCCAACACTTACACCTAATTACAAACTAGGAAAATATAATTGATACAACATAGATATATTTTAATAAGGATCAACCCCGATGTCAGAAACATACTCCATGTTATGTCTAGTTATTTTCATAAGATGAATATTTTTACTATTCTCATAAGTGTCAAAATGGGGTAAGTTATTTTCCCTTATCCAATAGAATAATTTTTATCTTGAACTCTGATTAACATAATATTATACATGTGGTTAGGTTTTCTCTAAAAAATCACCATCTCTCATTTTATAGGGATGGTGATATTATATATACCAGAACCACCAGTCTTCAAATGTTCTCCATGAACTTCCTTGTGAAAAGTCCTTAACTTCCCTATTATTCCAATGAAATGACATGAATTTCAACATTATTATAAATTTGATGAACTTAATTATATATTCCTCACATAAGAACATCAACATACAATTTTTTTGTGGATCACCACTGGGTATTTTGTCTTACACTTTATCATCGAGTTTTCTAAATCCATATAACTCCCTAAAATAGTTAGAACGCCATTTTTTGGTCTTATAAATTCTTCTATATTACATATATCTCATAATATACTTGTTTGTCCGCTCATTCAACATTATAGTTCTCAATAGATTCATTTTATCTATTAATTATTAATCACTCATATTTCTTTAATATTTATCTCTCTTTATATATCCATTCCTATACTTATAAATGTGGGGAAATACTTGCTCCAATTTTGACATTCTTGTGAACTCAAAGACTTCATTAAACCACCTTCAATGCTTATGAATATATCAAAATTTGACTTATTTAATGATATCACTAAACATAGTGTCAATCTTCTTCAAAAAATATAAAAATCATTACTTGAATCGTGAACATGATTTCATAAATATTAGAACATTGAATCAACATATCATCATTAAAACAAAGGTTGTGACTTGACAATGATTATGTGAAGTTACTCGACATATTTTGGTAACCTAACTTCTGTAGTCTTCAGTCACTATTTTTACTAGTTATACATCTACTTATACTAAAATAAATATTCTATAGAATTCATTACATTTAATAAATAATTCATGAATCTTTTACTTCTTGTGGTATGAATACATTACAATTACAATATGTTATAACTTTGTCCTATAGATTCTATTATTCAAATAAAATAAAATTCCAATATTTTTTTCATCTTTATCATCCCATTAGTTTAATATTGGAAGTATCTAATTTGTCAATGTTGCCTTAAATTTATTTTCAAACTTATCATCATCTATGGTCACCATCTTTTTCTAAATTTTTCTGATAATTTTTCTTTCATTATCACTTTGAGTCTATGTACTATATTCTAATTATCTTTATAACTTGGATCATTCATTCATGATTTTATATAGTGTCCTTATAATCTTCCAAACACATAAACATGTCCAACTATAACATATTTTGGTGCATCAACTCTTGGTTAATCTTCTAAATTTTGATCAACCTATATGTAAATGTTCTTAAGTACTACCTCGTCTTCTAGTGAATTCACTTTATCCTCTTGTTCTATTGATCTAATTTCTAGTGAATTCAAAAATTTATTTTCTTTCCTTTCGACCACATGATACCAGATATTTCAATATCTTCCTCTATTAATATATCTTTGGTAAACTTATCTCTTGATTATATCATATTTTCAAATTATTGATTATCTCAAAATCAAGAAATTTAAAGTTCAATAGCATTTTATCCTTGTAATTTTTATGCTTCTAGACATAGATTATTTTAAACCATGAAACGCTTTCCATTAAAAAATCAAAGACTATATTCTATGACTCCTGATTTTTTGGGTTCTTCACTTAAATTAATGATTCCATAAAACATCACTTATTCACTTCCTCAACTTATGGTAATCAACTTATAAGGATCTATATTTTGATGAAATAAAAAATACTTGACACTTCATGATCATCCATGACTAACAGTGTGTGAGCCTTTTTCAATCACAACTAGAATTAGAATTGATCCTCAATTCACCATGTTGTATTTTCCATTGAAATTTAAACGTAGCGTCATATGAAATGACTTTATAGGTATTTATGTTATCTTATTCTTTAATTCATTTTACAACATCATCTTCTGGTGATATGAATTTCTTAACAATTAATTAGACTACACTACACTTTATGACTTTTCCATTTACTTAGAAACACTCTCTTTTTATAATAGATTAAACCTTATAGTCATCATAGTTAAATTTATGAACTCAAGGTGATTTCTCATAGACATTAATGATTCTTAAGCTACATCAACTTTTGGAAATATATGTTATACAAACCCTGGTTTCTATTTTTTTTACTAGACTAACTTTTAATGGTTGTACCTTTGATATAAAATTATTCAGAAGTTTATCTTGTAAATTTTGGTGGTTTATCTATCAGTGAACTCATCTTTTTTATGCAAATTAGCTTCACATCCCAAAAAATCTTCTACCTTTATAAGATAATTTCCTCTTCTTGGAAAACTATAATCATATAGAATTATTTTGGTTATTTAGATATTTAATATTCTAGTGGGTATATATTCAATATCTATCTTTTATATTCTAAATATTTCTACAACTATTTTATTCAACACGTTAAACATTCATTTTCACTTGACATTTTCTTAAGGAATAGTTTTATAATCATTGGATTTATAAATTATTATATATATATATACATATATCCATAAATTCATAATTCAACCATCATCAACATTCACTCCACTTTCCTTTCTTATTATAAAGACATGGATATTAGAACTTTTTTATTTTTCATATAGAACTACTTAAGTGACTTCTACCGGTAGTAGAACTTACTTATACTGATATCCTATTTTTATATGTTCTTATTATTGATTCTCCTTCTTATATATATACTTTTTTAAGAATTATATTTAGAACACCCATAGTCATCTTGAACATCAACATGCTACTTGAATTTTCTATAATCCATTGAAAAAAATAAAACACTCCATCCTCATGATCTAATGGGATCTTCATATAAAACCTTACTCAAAATATAATTTGATGTTGACCATCATTGGAACATCCCTATAGAGTGTCATCATGGATAGAATGGTCCAGCATATCCACTACCTCTTATGGGGAGTTTTTAGCATCCCATTACCTTGATTGGGTATGTTTTCCCTTTTTTCTAAGATCCCTTCTGGTTTTTAAAATCCTTATATATGTTTTTCTGGGTTTACTACATACTATATAATAGGTACACACCATCAACCTTAAGTATACATCATGTATTTGGTACTGGTTGAGTGTCGTGGACTGGGATATTATGTTGTGAATGGGGAGATCATGACGTGAGATGGTACACATGGTGTATCTTAGGTACACATGGTGTATCTTAGGTACAGATCGTGTAGGGGTTAAATATAGGATTTTTAACCCCAAGAGATGGGTTTTTCAGTGTAACTTATCTAGAGTGGACTACACATCATGACCAAGGGCACACGTTGTGACCCAGCCTATGCCTAGGTTTAATTTCAAATGTTTTACTATTTCGCTCATACTTTTTCTTCCCAAAACTCTTCTCTCTTGACCCTAAACTGCTCCTAGGTGTTTCTCAAAGTCAAATCACCCTTGGAAATATACTCTATGTCACACTTAGGATGTCCAAGGTATGAATTGTCCACTAGAAACATATCTTCATTGTAAGTGGAGTTATCCAAGTATCATCCTAAACTAGTGAAAACAATATTACATTGTTGTGGGATCAATATAATTTATGACTGATATACTTCTACTCCCACATCCAGATACCATGAGTCCCTTGTCATCTTCCTCCCCTTGAAGTGGATCACTTTTCACTCCCAAAGGATTCTATAACACTTAAAAATATAATCTACCTCCTTGAACAGATTGAGTCATTGGTTTCCTAATGGTATACTCACTCACCACACACAAATTAGTCTTTATACTTTCTTATATTATAGTTATTCCAAATCACTTATTAAGATAAAAACTCAAAATATATTCTACCTAGATTTTAGTCACTCAATAATAATCATTGAATATTTCTTAGTAAAATTCACTTGATCACACCAGTCTCATAATTTTCATTCACCCATTCATCATTGATACTTTTTATTATGGATTCTTTTTGTTATTATTCTTATTCTAGTAAAATGTCATCATTTATCTTAGATACTGAGATATTTTAATGTTCCAACACACCACCACTAACATCATTTTTTTCTCCTCTTCTTAGTCTCCTTAAACTGATGTGAATAGGTTACTATAATAAATGTTTCCCTTCTTTCTAAATTATAATAAATGGTATATTGATAAGTGAAAAACCCCACTAGAATCCCCATTAATGAGAAACCATTTCATGTTCCAATGATTTCTAGTGAACTCTTTTTTCATTACAAGTTGTATTCCTAGAATACACTTATTTAATGATCCTTAATTTT
The DNA here is from genome assembly GCA_963277665.1 of Viscum album. Lineage (NCBI taxonomy): Eukaryota > Viridiplantae > Streptophyta > Magnoliopsida > Santalales > Viscaceae > Viscum > Viscum album. The sequence continues at coordinate 1,261,520,153 of OY728146.1, read as the reverse complement.
GAAACACAACAAATAATGTATTATTTATTCTTCTATTATATTGGTTTATTATTCTCCAAAATATTCCATAAAATCCACACTCTAAATACTTATTGATGTATAAAAACTTTATAGTAATCATATCTAGAGTAGAAAATTGAATTTTTTTTTAAGTGTTGAAGCTTTACATTGGGGACTTTATAGACCAATTTATGGAAACAAATTATTTTCACAGTATTATTCTTATTGGAATAATTCTAATTATTATATATAGAAGAATTATTCTCTGTCATTTTTTAATTTCTAAAAATGTTATGGCCTTAAGATCGGTAGTGAATCCTTAGAGTTAAAATCTATGATTGTAAAATACATATGATCAATAGAGCTATACAATATAACTCCAAGTATTACAATCACATCAAATATTTATATTCATCCTCTAAAGCCTAATGTTTTGAAATAAATAATTTTGATCTGTAGATGAAGACTTATGTTCAATACGTAAAATGTTTTCTCATGAACTCTAAAGTTTTTATTTCTATAGGCATATTTTAAAAAGATTATTATTTTTTCCACTGACTCTCAAAAATTTCCAAATATCCATATAACGTATTACAATAATATATATATAAATTATAATAATTCTAGACTTTATTCTACTCATTTTGAATGTGTTGTAGTATATAAAACACTTCTATTAGAGTATTATAAAAAATATGTCTTTCATATCGACTATGAAACATCTATAATCATTCCTAAGCCATATATGTTTAACTTCAACCTTCATTTTATAGTCTATAAACATTAATTATAGTATCCAAAATACTTTATACTCATTGGATGGGTTATCTAACTTTAGGCTAGCACTCTCAAATACATGGATCCTTCTTTTCACTTATAATTCATAGGTTGTGAATTCTATTAAATATAGGTTCCTCGTCTATCTCTTCATTCTCCCTTAAGGTATATAAATACTATCAATCCTGTTATTTTAGGGCCCTTTGGTATTCTTCCCTAATATTTATTCTACATGGAAACAACTACTCTTATATAGATTTATAATCACTGTTTTAGAAAATACCCCATCGTTAGTTGAACTCATATCATTATCATGATCTTTGACAATAAATACAATAAAACACTTTCGGGTACATAAATCTCCCCCTTTTTTGTTTTAAAAATACATATAATTCTTGGTCAATGATATTCTCTCCCCATGTTGAAAATTAATGAAAATGGAAAGATTATATCCCCATTTTTAATTTACATAGAGGGTTAATTTATTCAATTTATTCCACCTCTTAAATGTTAAATATCACTTGATATAGATACCACTTGAAATACCTCATTGAGATCTAAGTAAAGCCTATTTTATAAATTCCTCTCCCTGTTATAATTTCCATCTTGGAGGATCTTAATATAATATTATCCTAATTTTATTTATACCTCATTTAAGTGATACAATAAACATCAATTTAAGAGAATAATTTCAGTAAGAATAATTTCATACCAATTTCATGTTATTGTAGGAACTATAGAACAATACTTTTTTTGAAAATTTACATTACAACATATTTATTTTAGAAATGTTCCATTGAAAAATAAAAACTATGTCTATAAGGGATGAAAATTTATCAAAAATAAGATCAACATGGTTTGAAAATTAATATGTCCATATTTTCACCACTTTTGATACCCATTTCTATTCTTCTCACTTTAGGGGTAGCACATATGGATTCTCAATAATTTTCATGAACATGCATTAAATTGAAAAAATATATCAATGCATTTCATTATCCAAATATTCACCACTCTATTATACAAACACCCCTTTAAAATAATAATATATATTGAGATGATAATGGGGGAAAGATATCCAACCTCATCATTTTTATTTTGAATGGTGTAAAAAAAATTCTAGATTCAACAGAATATATACATATATAGAATCATCACACATTTTTAGAGATCTCCTTCAAGTGATACTCTCCATAATTCACCACCTTCTATGGCCATAATTGAAGAATAATTAGAAAAAATGGGGAAATGGTGGATATTCTAGTATCTTCTTAACATGATAAATAGGGTTAAGAAAATTTTCACAACATGGGAAATCATTTTCTTATAGGTTTTAAGGGTCTAGACCTCTTTATTAAACCACTACTTTTTATTTTTTTTAATGTGTTCTCATTTTAGTTGTATAGACTTATCACATTTTTAAATATTCTTTATATCTAGGATATTCTTCTCTGCTTTATAAAATAGAGCATCGTATTTAATTTCATCTTGCATTATATTTCTTTCCAAATCCAACCAATCAAGCTATATAGTTATACAATATGTAGAAACATGATCAGATTTCTCTTTGGGTGTGTTTTAATTCTTTTCAATAATAGTTTTGGAAATTCATTTTGTTAGTGTATACCAATTTTTTAATGTTTCTAATAAGAATATTCATAAATTTTATAGCCTTATGTTCAACCTTGTTTTACCTTCCACACTCATATTTCTAATCTTCAATCCTTTCATTATTGGGAAGATTCTTATATTCTTTACTGGGAGTGTCAACAACCATACAAATTTAGATATCTATTTCTTGAATTGGATCCCTTTTAATTTTCATATATCTTCCATAATTCTTGAGATTCATGACCCCTTTTTCAGTAGTCCATGGTGTGGAGTCTATTACCAAAATTGGAGCACTTCATTCAAGTTGATCTGAAATCCTGATTTCCTTTCTTCATTATCTTCACAGGATTATTTTTGTACACTTATTTTCCATGATTATGATCTAGGTAAGATTCACCTTCTTTGTTTACCAAATTCATATATTTTTTGTATTTATATGGGTTCATTAGTAAGTAGATTATACCTTTCAAGATTTTACCTATATTCATTATAGTAATGACCACTAATCATACATAGATCACATAAGTTCTTTAGTTTATCAAATTTTTTCATTATAGATAGATTCTTCTTTATCTATTGTGGATTATATTCTATAGAAATTTTTTTCTTATGAATAGCTTTGATGCTCCTTGATTTAGATAATCTATGATTTACAAGTACTAAAATATTGTTCGAGCAATGAGTTTTCCTATTCCAAAAGCTTCAGCATCACTAGCATCTTCCAACAAGACTTGTTTTTTCACATTAGGTGTAATATATCTATCAGGACATGATTACTGTTTTTGGACTAAAACCCAAAACTTTTGAGCTACTTTTATGGAATAAGTCTTCTTATATATTATCAACTCTATCCTTTAAATATAGTTATTTTTTCAAGTATTTTTTTCTTCCATTTTAATAAATATTTTACGTCTTGTAATGTTATTATAGAAATAGTAGATTCATTGCAATAAAATTAGTTTTATCAATGAGATACCTTTTCCCATGATCTTATTATAAAGTATTTTCTATTTGATCTCAATATATTTGATCCACCATTGTGAGACTTTTTTAATCTAAAGTTTCAGTGGATACATACTTTTTTCCATTATATTGTGATGTTCAAGTAGTTATAGTTTCCATATTTCTCATATGGACTTCCAATACATGAAAATTCATGTTAAAGATATATTTTTCATCCTCCAGTGATTTTAAAAAGAAATAAGTTATATTTTGACTTTTAAATTTTATCTTAATGATTTTTTATTTTCTCAACTAAGGTTTTAACCATCTCTTTCACCAATTTTGACTTAACACCCATTTGGGAAGACTTAACCTCCATTGAGACTCTGTGAAGTTTCAAAAAATCCCAAAACACATCCTTTTCAATCTTCCCAAACACATAATTATCAAACTTATATCTCTATAATTTTTCACCAATTTCAGATATTCTTTCATTGAAAATAAAGAAATATTATTCCCTGGATTCTATTATATTAGTTAGAGTGTTATACATGCAGATTTTCTTTTCCATTACATCTTTTTCTGCATCATCTTCTTCCTCTAGCTATGAATTTGCATCCATATTTACATTAATATATGAATATATATATATATATATATACTTTTTTAAGAGACTTATTTTGGTAATAATTAACATCAGAAGAAAATTCATTAAGTGGCTGATAAAATTCATCTCCCCCACAACGTGAGCTTGAAAAATTAGAAGAATGTTCACTGGCTATTTTTTCATGAAATTTACTAATATGAGTACCTTTAGCTAATTGTTGTTCCTATTATTTCTTTTTTCACTTTCTTTTATTTTTCCTCTATATTATTCTTATTTCATGATGTTTTTATAGAGACCTTCATTTTCTTTCAGAAAATAAGTATTGTATATTATTCCCTTCAAGGAGATCCTTAAAATATCTAAAATATATGGTACATGTTTTCAATAAAAATTACTTGGAAAATTTTTTATTCTTGTCAAATTTATCTTTTAAATATTACAAAAATTTTTATAATTAAATAAATATAATTAGAGAGAACCTATTCATTGATACCACTTGATATTCCTATTCGACCATATAGACACACTTGAGGGGGTATATGAATCAAGTGTTTTCCATTATTTACCAATTCAATTTATGTGAAGACTTATAGATATTTTCTTTTCAAAGATTCATACAGTGTTATATACTATATTTATTGAAAGTAAAGATGGAATAAAATATTTAAAATGTTTGTCCCCACTCAAAAAATCTACTACTTACCATACTTGGGATGAAAAAGGTACATATTATACCCTTGAAATGTATCAACATTACAAGTGGGTTTTTTCTCGGTATCATTATGAAACTAGTTCAATCTATATTACATAGGTGTTGGATAACTATATTACAAAATGGATCTTCTACCACTCCCATAGGTTCTTAATAATTTTATCCAATGGGTTCATTCGTTTCTTCCTCTTCACTAAGTATATCACTCAGCTCCATCTGAGGATGTTTCAACACCTTCAAATATTATCTCATTCAAAAAATGTATAAATTATTTGAATAAATTTTAGTATACTCACTCAACATTTGAAAATTGGTCACTATAATTTCTAAGATTATAGTTTTTCTTTAGAATCCATCCTTTTTCCTTCTCAAATCAAGTCTTATAAACACAATCCATAATATATTCTATATGTATTTTAGTTACTTGATTTTAGTTAAAAATCTATCCTAGTAATATTCCCTTGATCACACAGGTTACATCTTTTTATCTATATTATTCCCCCTCACTAAAATTTGTAGTAGTTTCTCCATAATTATTGACACTCCCTTTTTTCACAAGAAAATGAGATGTTTCAAATGGAAATACTTGAAGGAAAATATAAGTCAAGAATACCAAGGGTTACACACTTCACCAAAGTCTTACTATGCAGGTCCCAAATCCCCATCACTACATGGGTCCAAATAGGCATGTCGAGGAGAATCGTTTAGATTATACTTGGGAGATGACCAGCACAACCCATTTACATAAGGTTATTCCTTCACCAAAGGTCCTAATATTTTATATAAATAGCACCTTGTGGCTCTTCATCCAAGATGACTAGAAACCCATAAAAAACATCAAAGATCTATTAGTGCAAGTCCTTCGACCAAGTCCTCAAAACTATTTAGGTAGACTTTCAAGACTTGAAAGAATAGAAAATTAAGGGGGGAAATAATATCAAATAGCTTGAGTATTTAAAACATACAACATTTATGTGATCCATATCCCCTATTTTAAGCACACTAGGATGAAGTCCCCTTATAGAGCCTAGCTCTCAAGCCCGGGTCTGAAGCAATAGTCATCAAAAGACACCTAAGTATAAACTTAGAGCTTAAATAAATACCTCGCCCAAGTGTTGTCTCCCAAGTTCCTATTTCCTAGAGATCTCATCAGATCCCCCATCCCAAACCTATTCGATTTATCCTTAGCTCACCCATTCCTCACTTGCATGATTCATATTCGTATCACCTAGACCTTACCTGTGTGAGCCTCATTTGGTCCCTCTCTTAATTCCACCAGTGGTAGGGAACCTTTTTCTATGTGATTCATCTCCAATAAATTCCAATTCAAAGCCTCCACTAAAGTCTCTAGGCTTGTACAACCATGGATAAAGACACACCAACATATATTCCATTTGTTTATGAATTACTTTGGTAACGAAGACCCAAAAAAATAGGTATTTTTCTCCTGATATTATAAATGAGATTGAGAGATTTTTTTCTCCTTTTTTCAACTCTTAGACACTAGGGTTAGGTCTTATTCCTCCCCATATCATCTCTGGGATTAGGGAAATTCTGTTTCAGATAGTGTGGAGGGTTACGATTACATTTCCCATTGAGAGTTAGTGGATTATCATACAATCTTTTATGGAATTGGTATAAGGGGAATACTCTTGGAGAAATCCAATGGTCTTTCTTATGTTCTATAGCTATATGAGTATCCAAATGTTCATATCCTAGTTATAAAAATGGTAGAGAATACATCCACATTGAAATATATTTCTCTCTCTCATCACCCTATCCTTATCCACCAGTGGATGAAGAAGATTGTGTTGTTTCCTAGATCTTACACTTCCTCTTATTTCACACACAAATCCTGACTCATGAAATATTAGAGTATAGTGATGATAATTGCATTCACATGATAAGATTCCTTTCTCAATAGAGAATAATTTTATGTACCATCCACTTTATGTCATTCAGAGGTCTTCCATAGTCATGGGTCTACAAATCCATGTATCCTACCTAAGATCGTCCTCCTAAGTGTAAGACCAAAAATACCTTTAAATCCCCATGTGTTGAGATACTCTTTATGAACCCCACTAAACTGGGTCTCGTATTTGGTATAATCTCCAACCATGTTATCGCCATATCAAAGGACCAAATCCCCTATGGGAAAAAGCTTTAGAGGGCCTCCAATAGCATGGTTCCTCAAAAATAAACTATATGGGTTGTGATTTCATTCCAAATGTGATATATAGGAATCCTCCATGAGGTTTAAACTAAACATCCCCAATATAACCCCAATTTCCTTTGGGTCAAATTCCCAATAGAATTTATCTTTCCTGAGAGGACACGTATCTTCCAGGTCCCTTGGGATACTCTAGAATAATTCCCACACCAAACCTTGTCTAGGAACATTTCTTTACGTGGTGTTTTCTATATGATGTTAGAATACACAGTTTTGTCCTCATCACTTGAATATAAAAGGTATAATGTGTCTAATTAAGTGGCACTGAACTATGCGGGTTCTGATCCCTTTCAAAGGGATACATAGGAATCCCATATCTTGGGCCCGATCCTGACATAAAAAAAATAAGTATATACCTAGATGATGATACATTCAAGATCACACCACATTTTTTATTAAAACAAGTATTGTAATAATAAAGGACCAAATAATATCCAATCTTTTCACAAAAGGGTATCATCTATGGGGAACCTCTGATTCATATAGATGTATCTATAAATGAAGATCCTCAAATACATGTAAATGATTATAAATTCATTACATGATAATTATTTATTTTTAATTCAAGGATAACCAATGTCACACTTGGAAAATAATAAAGTATTCATTAACATGTATTATATCTGTAAGAGGTCCCGAAGTAGAAAATAATTCCATCCAAAAGGGTGTGATGAGATTGACCTCCCATCCTCTAAACCAATGTGAGTCTCTAAGCATCATTTGAGTTATTCTCTAAAAACCACATGCCTTTGTAAAGAAGGTTAATGAAACATCTCAAACAATTGAACCATTTGGTGTTTCCATCTCTATGAACAAAACTCATTAGAAGATGTTCAAAAATGGTAAACCCAACAAGAATGATTGTGAAATCATTAAAACCCCAAAAATCAAATTGTTGGGCAACACATACACATTTTTATCATAAAAAAATGGTGAACCCAATTTTAATCCTTAACCAATATGACTATTTAATTCAAATTTCATTCCCCTTTCATACTCAAAATAAAAGTGGGTCAAATAGGGATCCAAAACAATCAATTACATATGTGTATATTTATTGAGATATTGATTTAAAAAGGCTTTCTTTTTTGTTTTTTTCACATATATTTTAGGCACCTTCAATATGGACCCACTTCAATCAAAATGGCATCATATCATTTTTAGTATATTTATATATCATATACCGCACAAGATGGATCCTCGAGAAAATATAGGATTCCATAACCAACCCAACATCTCCAACACTATGTCTGAAATGAACATTTTTGGGAGTACCAACTAAATGGTACCGTCCCACCCCTAGAGGTAACTCAAAAATCCCTCCAGATCATATATACCCTCCAATTGACAGATCAATAATATTTTGTGACCCATAATTAGATGAAAGAAATTTCCATCACAAATTATTTTGGAGTCTATTTCCATAACAAAAAAAAATCAACTCATACCTTATCATTCATAGGAAGATCAATAGGCCATTGATTACCTCATCCATATAGAAAAGGGGTCCTTATAAATGTCTCATGAAAGTATATTACACCACCAACGTCATTCATCTACAAACCCTCATCATGATGGGGTTGTTTTTATGTAGAGTTTGGGCAAGGTGGTTTAGATCTGGGCATGTAAGAAGGCCCACTGATGGAAGTGAATAGATGATAGGGAGTAGGGTCACAACATTGTTCCCTCCAAATAATCTCACCAGTAAAATTCAACAGTAATCCATGAGAAAGAACAAACACCTTACCACACTAGTTAAACCTTTCATCGTAGTTTGATAGCATCAATAGAATTCTGCAATAAAATTCGGTGGTAACCTATGAGAATTCACAAACCCCTACCCACATCAACAATGTCAACCAAGAAAATTCAGTGACAAATGGCAAGAAGGAACACACACATTTCCACCTCTATCAAGCCTTCCAATATACATGGGTAGAATTAATAGAAATAATCTATAAAATCCCAAAAACAATATGGGAAAATACTGACATATCTACCTCTGCACCTGGGTATTATGAGTATATCCTGATAGAAAATGGAGGATGGGAGTAGGTACACACCCCTGCTCCTACCATAGTATGGGAATATATCACCATTATATATGATAATGTTACCAATAACATCCTAATGACATTTAATGGGAATAAAAAAAATAATATCCATATCTTACAAACCATCCAGGATATAATAACAGAAGCAATAGTGGAGGAGGTGTGGACACACAACTCTACCCCCACAATTTGGGTGATTCATCAACATAAAATGAGAGCCAATCTGAAGAAATACACAAACCAATGATCCCATAAATGAGTTTACTGTGAAAAAATCCCCCATGATATACATACAACTAGATCGAGACCATAACCCCTTTTCAAATGGAGGACCTCAGTTTACCCTAGTGGTTATTTTGTTAAAGGTACACAACCCCTACCAAAATTTGAGAAACCTCTTGGAAAATTATGAAAGCGATACAATATCTAATCAAAAAAGAATCCGTAAATGAAATACACTACCCCCAATAATCATCCCCAATTTATAAAAATAAGTCACTGAAATATATGTCTTACCAAAGGAAATTAAAAAATGAAGAGATGATTTATGATCCAGATGTATTTAATTCCAGAGTTTTTGAAGACCTAACATATTTATATATGGAAGATCAGGATCCAAATATTATATTATGAAATTATAAAAACTGTAACAGTTGTTCTAGAGGTCCTCCCCAAACATCTTATCATGAAGGATTGATTCATGTCGAGAATTTGATCGATCTCAAGATCCTATCTTCTATTGAGTTCCATGGCAACCCGATGTGTGGCCTGAAGAAGAAATTGTAAGGAGGTATTCCCCTTTATATAATCTTCCATAAATTTCCCCAAGGGAATACATTTCAATAACTCTCCTTGAATTTAAATGTAAATATATGATGGTATTCCTCCCCATAATGACATTTCACTTCATCAAGGAGGTTGTCCCCTATATGATTTAATAATGAGGATTCCCTCTTATAGTGTGGAAGTGGAAAAAATGAGGTCATTCATGCTTGATGCCTCAGCATTGAAAAGTTAAATACTTTCTTATTTAGAAGAAAACCTAAAAAAGATCATTCTATTAATGAACCTTGGATCCAATCCCTTTCAATATGATAGATCAAGTTCCCAGTAATATTAATTTTTATAAAAAGAGTAGGGAAATATACAATTTGGTCAGACCAAGATGAGAAACCTATAGAGAATGAAGAATATAACAGGTTGAAAATTTGAAGAAAGGTTTCTAAATATCAAATACAAGTCATTCTCTAGCCTTTATCTAATCCCCAACATGGAATTCTATAAGAACTATTGAAATATTTTGTGCACGACATCTTCCTACATTTCTGGAACACTGTTGGTCAATTAAAATAAGAATCATTTTCATAAAATGAATATACAATCTATTTCATAGTGATATAAGGGATATATTTCTAAGTTTAATTGGAAAATATCATGGCTTCGCAACATTGGAAATTTGAAATACAGAAAATATCCACATAACACACATATCTTGACACATTAAAAAAATTGAATCATATGATCACAGACAACTCATCTAGTGTTGATATTAAAGGATGAGGAAAAAATGGGGAATTTTTTTTCATTATGTTCCACAATTTGAAAATCCCACAAAATAATAAATCAAGAAATGTTATAGCCTTAGGACGAATTCAAGGAATGGACTATGTTCTCACCAGATAACACTCTCATTAAAAACCAGTCATGTTCGACTCTCTAATTGGTTGATCCAAAATAGGTCAATCCATTGAGAAACTCTTTTGCTGAGAATCCAAAAATATTGGGAAATACTCCCACATAAGGGAGGGAAACCTTAAAACACCTCCAATATATTTTAAATCAGATAGCTTAGGTGATAACTATAAAATGAACTTAGGCTATATTTGAACACCACTCTATAAAATCAAGAAAGAATTTGCAGTAGTAGTTGCCATGGTAATGAAATAGGAACCACATACCATAGGTCTAGGTGATTTTTAACAAAACCATAAAATTTGTAAAATTATGAAAAAGGTTTTGTAAATGGAATAGGAACAACCCCTTCCCTAAAGGATTGGTTTTTTTACTCAAAAACCACTCATTAATGGAAGCCAGTCTTCTCCTGACTAGGTGGAATACCGTAGAATGAATCCTCCCAGTTCTTCCTATCCCATGAACTAGTGTCCTCTCTAAAATCATGCATGAAAATATTATTTAGATATTAAATTTGGATTATCATTCATCAAACCATTCTAGTAGAACCAGTGAAGGAGAGGATGATGCTCATAATGGGCATAAACTAATTTAATCTCTCAAAGAGACTGACAAAATGAATTCAATTCATTACACACTGATGAATTGAGGTAACATAACCATTGAAGATTCTAAAAACATGATACCAATACAAAGGGATGGTAGGAGGGAATTTTAGTTCATAATACGGTCTATACCAAAAAATTTAAGAAGGTGTGAATACCCGTAATTAGAGGCTTTCCCTGAATTTGGGTATTCCCAAAACCATTCCTTTACTACCTCCTCAGCATGCATCCACCAAAGAAATGGGTAAAGGTAATTTTATGCATCACCCACCTCTTGAATAGGTTGAATCCTTCATAGTCAATAAAATATTCTCTCAATATAAGGAAGATATGTAGTAGTTGAGAAGACCCAATAAAGAATTACTTTGAGGAAACATTCCTACTAGATATGTTCTACAGGAAGAGCCTTAACTCACACTCCCAACTGATGTACCTCACGAAGTAGGGTCCTCCCCAGGAACTGAAATTGAACTAGAAAATATGCTCATCATGTGGATTTTACAACCAATATATTTAGACCCCATAGTAGCGAGATATTACTAGTTGCATCCCTTGGTTAAAGATCCAAGGTTGAGTTAGACACACCCTTATAGACCAACCCTAGTGGGATACACACCGTAGGTACAAATTGAGATTCCATTGATGATTCTAACTTTTACTTCCCATTCGCCACCCCATTATCAAACAGTCATCCCTCAAGGTATCATCAATAATATTGAGTCATTGATATCTCAATTAGAAGTTATGGAAGAGACTTGTATACTAGTGTTTCTAGAAAGAAATCATTACCTTGAATGACATAATTCAGCCCCTCCCCAACCAAATTTTGGGATCCCTAAATTTCCAATATTTAATGGATTGGTGGATCTAAAATAAAATTTGATACATTTCATTTACCACTATGATCCCATAATGGGAACCCCAGAACAACAAGAATAAGTGGAACTCTAATGTTTTCTGAAAACACAACAAGGCCCACCCTTTGAATGGTACACATATTTTCTATCTCTATTAGTCGTAGGATGGAAAGATATTCATCTTTAGTTTCTCTTTAAATTCATCTCCACACTATAAAAAGAAAAATTTCTCAACCTCTCAAACTACAAACCACATGAGGATGAGAGAGTCTTTAATTTATTTTCTCTATGGAAAGGTTTTACCTACTACATAAACCAACAGTTTTCACAAGAGGGTTTTTTTATATATAAATAGAGAATCTTCATAGTGGGTTACACACACTACTCATCCCTGGAGATTATACAAGTATGTATTTGTATCTCATCATAGTTTCGTTAAAAATTAAAGATTTTGTTTTTAAAACCAAGGAAAAGTCATAAGTAATTCCATAAACTCAAGGGAATAGAATAGGGAAAGAATAGGTTAAAACATTCACACATTAGCTAGACACTACACCTACTCCAACTCTAAATCCCTTTTCATGTATTACATAACCTCCTCCTAAGAATCAACAACAATGATCTCCACACTAGGAAAGGTGAAGGAATAATATTCAAAACCAGTTTGAGGAACTAAATAATAATGTTTATTTGTTCCATATTGACCATGTTCTTGGATACTTCATAGCGTTTTTGGAAAAAGACTTTATCAAATTGACAAATCATAAGATGTATGATGAGTATAGTATCAAAGATCTCCCCAATTATTTTCCATTCTATCGGATGTTGGGACACACCATCCAAGAATGATTCATTTTCAAATAAATCCGAGAAAAATGGTAGACTTTGGACAAGTGAAGCTAGGAAAGAAACATTCACAAGTAGTATGTGTTTCTAATGCCATTACAGAGGAAGATTTTGAATGTAAGGGAGTCACTAAAAAGTTAAGAAAAAGTTAAATGATTGAATGATTAAAAAAATCAACTAGACTCATTCTATCCTCTGAGAAAAGTTGAAATAGCCAAATATTCCCATAACTGCTTTCATTATGGTACAAATGAAACCATCAGCACCATAGTCCTCTAGAATATAGTATCACATAAATAACATGGCTATAAAGGAAAGAAACAAATAAAATAAGATAAACCTTAACTAAGAACAATGTTGGATTTGACACTTTCAGAATTAATGCCTTCAGTTCAGAATCAATGGGTGTCTCCCCACCAAATGGTATAATGGGAATCGCCCCGCCTAATGGTTTCACGTGAGTTAACCAACAAGACAATATCCTCATCATATGGGGAATTGATATTCAGCTCAATTAATTGTATTAATTCATTGAATACCTTTCATGATCATGAATATAGTCCTAAAATTGAGTTCCTTAGATAATATTGGTGAATCATGGGAAGATTCCATAACATTCAAGGATACAGTGGAAGACACAGTCATAGAAGATATAAATTCTCAAGAAACATCCCCTCTCAGACTATGTTTATAGATGAAACTCATGTAAGAATTATATAGTGGGAATAAAAGTAGTAGAAAAGAACCCCCACATATTCTAGGGATTAACCTAACCCAATCATCCAAGAAGAAATATTAGAGAGGGTTCCAAAACACCTAGTTTACCTAATCCACCAAGGAAAAAAGTACCTACATATCCTATTCTAGTGACTGAACAAACCATGTTAAGTACTTAATTTCCTAAAGTTCCCATGAGAGAGAATCCTCATGCTAGTAATCACCTACCCATAGCATAGAAGTATTCAATTTTAAATCAACTGATCTTAGTGACATCCAAATTTTCAATCTTGGATTATCTATATCTATGAAAATACCTCTAAGAATTTCTCAACAAGTATTCTATAATCCCTCTTGAATTTTAAGATAAAGTTATTGTTTCTGAAATACATTGTACAAAGATTTCTCCAAAATAAGTGCATATGATCATCTCTTTGACAGAGAAATAAAAATATGCTATTATATAAGGACACATCAGACCCTTGTATGTGTCTAGAATCATAAATGAATTTGACTTCTAAAGAGAATTCATTGATAATTGTTGTGTGGTAAACCTCATTCCTTTTCAAATGCTCCACTATTTGGGTTAAAAAGAAGTTCATTTGTCCCATTTTTTTCTAATGTTATGGGTTATGAAAAGAGTGAGTATAATCCTCGCATAAGAATCAACACAAGGGCCTAGTTAAAGGACTTCATACGTAAATCATAATTTCTTATTGTTCGGAGAGACACGACATTCAATATTTTAATGGGAAGTCCTTGGTTACATCAATATGTAGAAATCCCCTCATCATACCACCAATTCCACTAATATTGCATTTATTATCAAATTGAGATTTTTATTATAAGAAATCCCCATTAGAATCCTACAAAACACATTATATTGATACGTAGTTCTACCAGAGGGAATGGAAAAAATCCACAACTGATGATGTCTCTAGGGTTACCTTCTTAATTGGTCTTCAAATGAACTAGGATGAACCTTTCAAACAACTCAATGAATAATTAGTTCATTCCATTAATCATATCAAAGTCATGGGACCAAATTCGTGCTCATGGTCCACAACCATCATGACATAAAAAATAAAAACATAGTCTAACATCACTGAAGAGGCTATAAACTCTCCAAATAGTTGTGAAATCTCATATGAAAATAACATCATTCAATCCACAATGATTCAATAAATCCTTACCTCATTAGTTAATACAGAATTAGTTGTCTTGAAAATAAAATAGAGTTTTATTATCATTATATATCCCCCCATATCTAGTTTTTAGCTTCTAAGAAACACCACATCATTAGTCTGGTTTGATGAAGAAAATTCAAGTTCCAGAGATATTGAATCCTCTCCCAACTTCGAGAAATTTACATCAATACCTACTCCTCTTAAGAGTGAGGTGGAAGGGATATGTTTATAAGAAGATGAAGAGGAGGATGACCTCAGGGTCCCCACAACAACATTCAAGGAAGTTATATCTACCATCATTGATGATATTAGAAAAAGAAATATGGCTACAGAGGAGGAACCACAAACCACGTTGACAAGTGAGACCATGTATTCCAATGAATAAGAGGTATATGCCTTCTTTTTGAAAAACAATTGTGACTTGTTCACATATAATTACAAAGAGATTCTAGGGCTCTATCATGAGGGGGAAACTCACCAATTGGGATTACCAAAAAAATCAACATGTTTATAAACAAGTATCCAGAAGGACACACCCCACTCATACTGGTAAAATTAAGGTAGTAGTTTTCAAGATTATCAAGTCCAATTTCATTCATGATGTATAGTATCTGAAATGTATATACAATATCATCCTGGTAAAGAATAATAATAGGAAAATTAGAGTCTGCATCAACTTCATATATCACAACTAGCACTTCATGAAATATGATATCCCAAACCTAATCATATAGATTCTGATAGATGTAATGGTTGGATATCAAGACCTAACCTTTATGGATGGAAAATAGGGATATAGAAGTAGGTTAATGGATGATAAATATAAAGAATCCACTAACTTCAGGTCCCCTTAATGGGTATTTTTTCTATCGGGTTATTCCCTTTGACTTGAATAATGTTGATGCTACTTACCAACATGCCATGCATCGCATCTTTTAACCCTTTTTAGGAATATTTTTAGAATGTTACATCAAAAACCTAGTGGTTGAGAATTGAAAAAATTCTAACCACCTAGATGATCTGGAGACTGTCTTTACCAAATTATGACAACAAAGCCAAAAGTCAATCCCCTTGAAATGTTCTTTTAGAGATACCTTAGGGGAATTCTTGGCTTTTTCATATGCCATTGTAGAATTGAATTCAACCTAGAGAAGAAAAAGAATATCCTAAATATTTCACAACCTCAAAACCTTAGAGATTTAACAGTTTTATAGGGACATATGGACCACATTCGGTACTTTATATCAAACCTCATAGTTAGGTGTTTTTCCTTAAACTAGTTGATGAAGAATGGAGTCACAAATCAGTGGAAAAGTTCCCATTAGGAAGAATTTTAAATCCATAATAAATATCTCATAAGTCCACTAGTGTTAATTACACCTATTGAGGGGAAGCCGATAATTTTTATAAGACGGATTTGGAAGGATCTATAGGTTTCTTCCTCGCACCAAATAATTAATTCAGAAATGAAAACAACCTTTATTATCTCTATCAAAACAAAATAAATACAAAGAATCATTACTCAAATACCATGAGGAGCTGCCTAGAGTTGATATTCACATTTTAAAAAATAATGAAATCCCTACTACAACAGAAGGTCAATTTGGTATCTCATAACAACCCACTCAAATATATCATCTTCTTTCATGTGTTGATTAGATTTTTGGTGTAGTGGGAGGTTATCCTGTAGTAATTTGACATTCCGTTTTTTCAATAGAAAGTGGTAAAAAGACCAAAATTATAATATTTCATTGTAGAAAATCCTTCTTTAGAAAAAAACTTTTAAATACTAAATTTTCCAATGAAGATATCTTCTATATTCCAAAGATACCCCTGGTGTGGTACATTTATCTCAATACTGTATCCAGAAGACCAATAGGGAAGAAAATGGAAGATTATAATCTCAATGAAGTTGGGTTGGGAATAATGGAAGAATTAACCTTGAAACCAACAGTGAATCACATCTCATGATCATAGAATAACTAGTAGATTCATAGTTTAATATAGCCACATATTTGGAAGATCCAGATTGGAATGAAATAGTTATCAAGATTTCATATCACTGAATGGTCTCACATTTTTTCTTTTAGTAAGAAAAAAATAGTGAGGCATGTCCCATCCCCAAACCAAATAGCTTTATAATTTATTGGATGATACCCATTGTAAACTACCTCCATGATGGAGATCTCTTGTTAGATAAATCCAGGAAAGATAAAATATGATAATGAGTGACGAACTTCACTCTTTATGAAAACCCAAATCATCCTAAATTTTTCTATAACTGAGTCTTTAATGGAAAACTTATTAGATTCATCAGTGAATAATAGACCACTACCATCATGAAATAAGTACTTACAGGATTTTGTGGTTCCCTCCAATTAGGGTTTATGCATTCCAATCAAATTCATAGGCTGTGATACCAATAGCTTTCAATGATGTAGGATTGTAAAAAATTACCCAAGAAGTTTCATTACTTCCAATTGAAATCCAACCCCATCCATCAACCCCCAAAGTTGATACACATATCCAAATACTCCTGGCTATTTTACATATTAAGAATGGATGTTGTGTGTCGATATAAACCTACAAAATCCAAGAAGTTTCAATACATCATCACTACTATTGAATTATTCTACAAATGGGATGTGTTAATACCCCTCACAGAATATGGGATTGAAATCATTGTTAGCTTCAAGAAATCCAATATCATTACATTATATGGTGTCTCTAATACAATACTAATGGATAATGAGACTAATTTCTATTCTGTTAAGATAGATAATCTATATCAGTAGTATAATATCGAATCCAACCATTCATCCTACTATCATGTAGAATCCAATGAAAAAATAGAGGTCTTTTACAAGACCCTATCAAAAATAATCCCAAATATAGTGGATAAAGACTAAAATTCTTGGACTAAAAATTTCCTGTATTAACAATCAAAACCACCACACATGAGAACCCTATTCAATTATATACATGGAAAAATAATTCCTTCCCATCATGGTCAAGTTTCCCTCACTTCAGTTTACCATCTATGATAAAATTTATTCAAATGTGAAATCAAGAAAATAATATTGTATGAATTGGAGAGACTTGATGAGAAAACAATTCATACCTTGAATCACTTAGAGGTTCATCAAAATATGATAAAACATGCTTTTAAAAATAAATTATTCCTCCACTCATTCCTCTAAGGTGAACTGGTACTATTCCACTGGACTCTGATGATGCCAGGGAAAAAACCTCTAAAGATTGGGTGAAGGTGGGAGGGTCCTAATTTCATAAACAAGTTCCACTCTAACAGAGAATATTCATTGATCTAGATGGATTGAGATCTTATTGCCACCCCTACCAATGCATGATTTTTCAAGAAATACTTCGTGTGATAAAAACACTTTCATTCACATTGAATGTTGAGAAACTTCATGAAAATATCATTTTTAGTGCACAAAACGAATCTTAATAGATTTTTTATGCACCACATAACATTAAAATACATAGTTTTTGAGAACTATAAGCATCTTGACATGCATTTCCATGAGATACATAGTGACTCCCTGATCATGCATCCTAGTCTATCCACTTCAAGATCAATATTCCCCTATAATTTATTTCAATATCCTTTATGTGGTGTAAGAAACCTTCACCACTCCTTGTTTCTCACACCCATCATAGCTCATGTGAGATAAGGTGTTTTGATAATGGATTCCCTACACAATCAAGGCATATCAATTCACATTAGGACTATCATGGTCTTGAATTAATGAACTTAATAGGAACCATATGTTCCTTATCATACAACTTAAAAGTATATGACATCATAGTCTAAGTTGTAATAATTTAAAAAACATATAATAATGTCCCTATAAAATTATGTTAAACTGTATCAAAATGTCCTCTCTGCATGATTTAAAACTGTTTGGGTTATGTTCGTGTTTCAAAATATAAAACTGTATAAAAATTAGATCCATGCTTGAGAAGATAATAATCTTTGGTTTTGGACTTTCACCACACCTCTATACTAGTACCACGTGTGGATTGATTCCTTCTATCACAAGATACATAGTGATACCCAAATCACTAATCCTGGGTCAATCTGCAACATAAAAATGTATTTTTCTCTATTTATGAGTTATACATGTACATGGATGTCTTTATATAAGAACTACATGAGTCTTGATTTCCTCCTCAAATGGGATACATAGTGACCCCTAGGCCCTATGTACTAGTCCCATCCATGAATAAAAAAAATCCCCCTCTCTTTAAAACAAATAGAGAACTATACAGGGGACCTTCAATCTAGTACCATAATTCATGATCCCATCATAGAAACAAAAATCTCCCTCACACCAATATCAGAAAAATATATGAATGGGACTCCACACTTGATGGAAAATACCATTCCAAATTCTTCCTTTATTCTTGGACATATTCCTTCCACACATCATACTCCTTTATTATGAAATTTTAGATCACCATAATCTTTCCTTGGCCTTCAATTATAGGATGTAAAATTCATGAGAAAATTGTGTTTATGAATATGTACAATATATCTCTATTTTCCTCTAAATAAGTTTCCCACCAATGGGAAAGATATTTAGAGAATTAATCTATATAAAAATGTTGTAATACGCCATATTTGGATTTGGATAAGTCTCCACCAAAATAATATATCAACTATAATCAAATTTGTTCTCAAGAGTGACCACTTCTACCTTTATAAACCTCAACAACATTATAATGGGAACTCGCTTTTCAAACATTGGTCCTCAGTCATTATTTTTTATTCTTTTCACATACCACTTCTCCTAGTCTAAGAATCCACATGATTTGTTTTTACAATTTCCTCATTCACATATGAAGTATTTCAGGACATCCTTGGTCCTGTAAGCCTTATATCTATCATTTTTTATGAAATATGATCCTAGTTTAATGACCTAAAACTGCAAGACACCATGTCATCCTATTCACATGAAGTTAAACTTTATGACAACATCTTCAACACATGAAATTATATTATAGTACTACCATATGTAACAATAAAAGGATTCCCTGGAAAACTATCCTAGGAATCCTCTTACAAAAAACATATTATTCCTCTCATTAAACTATTTTGAAAATTCTAGGATAGTGATAATAGGGATTCATTCTTTCGTTTTCAAATTAGGTAACCTTTATCCTTACCACATGTCATTAAACTACAGGGTTTATTTCCTCTCCACATGACACTAAACTATTCTGTTTTTGAGAACTATGTAAAACATGATTCCTATTCCAATGAGAAACTTAGCAACGCCCAGATCCCATATCCTAGTCCTTCCAACCCAAAATTGAAATAAACCTTTCCTATATTTTTATTTCTTTTTGTGGTGAAATAATCCCTGGAAACTCCATTTTTCTCACACTGATCATGACTCATGTTGGATTAGGAGTTTTGTTAATGGATTCCCAACATGATCAAGGTATATCAATTAAAATTAGGGTTATCATAGTCTTGGTCGCAAGACCATAAAAGGAACGCCAGTAATCCTTATTTCATCATGTTAAATTACAAGGTAGGTGTCTATCATATGATGTATTTTCATGAACTAGATGTATATTAATTCTTTATTTGATGAGATACATAGTAACACCCAAATCCTATATCTTGTTCCATCCACAAAATGATTAATGCTTCCAATTTCTTTTGTATGTGTAGGATAAGAATAATGGGATCTAATATGGGTTCTCACCTCATTAATGAGCCCATATTGAAAAAATATTCCCTTATCCACACAAGAATTAAATAAATTTGGGAATTATATCCGAGAACTACATGTGTCTTTATTCTTTCCTTGATGAGAGACATAGTGATGCCTAGATCCTATGTCTTGGTCCCACCCACTATATAAATAACCCCATTTCCTGTGTATGGGTCAAACCTATGTAGGGAATCATTTCTCACTTTTTTGGATAATTTTGAAATTAAATCGCTCTTCCATATTCATGCACTTATCTTCCACAAACCAAACTCTATGTCTAAAAAATCCAAATCACTATCAAATTTCATTAACCATAAGAATTTGAATGTTAGATTCCTAATGAAACCTTTATTTGACTATGAAATAAAATTTCTGAGTTTTTATTTTCATAATTCTTCCAAAAAATGGCCTTTAAGTTAGAGGATGCTGCTATTTGACTATGTGATAATACACCCCAGTTGGGTTTTCACAAGTCGCCCACCAAAAGTGACTATCAACCATATGCGTATTCATCCTCAAGATAGACCTATTCTATATCAATAAGTTCCATGAAAATTTTACTCCCATGTCACATTTTTTGATATGTAAACCCCCATATTACAGCTTACAATCTCCCCCCTTCATTCCTAAAAATGATGGAGCATTCTTAGATAAATTATAATGAAAGGGAAAATCACTAATATTACCTTAATATAAATGTGACATTAAAATTTATCCCTAAAATCCTTTATATAAGTTGTTAAACTACATGGTTTTTTTCTTAATCACACAACATTAAACATTGTAATGCTTCAACCCTTATTTTAGAGGATCATTTTCTCTTTATGTTGCTCATCCACCACGTCACCCCAAAATATTTTCATACAACTTGATACTCATTCCATCAAGACTTGTTGTAATGCCTATAAAATCCATTCTAAGAAAAGGTCTGATATAATCTAAAACATGTGTTTTTCTCTATTCATGGAGAGAACCTTGATTTGGGGAGAAAATTTTTAATTCTCTAAGGACCCCTCCTCTTCATGCCCTTAATCAATACAGGATTCTACCTCCTTTACATAAAACAAATTAATTTTAGAGTGGTTTCCCATTTATATCCAATTCCAACATAGATTCTCCCTTTATTATCATAAACATTCCCTTAACAAACCACCCTATTTGTTCTTGATAAACTTACTTCTTCACAAATTTCCTGATCATTTAAAAATTGAATGTTAGATTCCTAAATACATATTTGTATAATTATTTTGTAAAATTCCAATGTTTTTATTTTCATAAGCCTCCCACATAACGGTTTTATTATCTAGAGTCACATTGGTCCTTGGGAGAGACCTCATGTATCTATGTACACCCTAAAAACATTATATAGGAAACCTTTTTTCGAATTTGGTCCTTGGGAATCCATTGCATACTTGTCTCACATTATGTTTTAGATTCAGAGATAAAAAAATTGTGACTCAAAAATTCAAAATTATGTGTATATGAAGACTTTCATAACATTATTATCCATCAATACCTTCTTGGGTTATCATCCTATAACTCATAGTCAGATATGTTTGACCTAAAATACTAGTTTCATTAGTACAACATTCAAGACTATAAATTGCCCATGAAAAGAGGCATAAAACATGTTTGATTGAAAAAACTCAAAGGGAATCCTATAAAAATTAAATACACTCTCTATAATTCTTCTTTATATTTTACTTAGGAAAAAATCAAGGTTATGACACAAAATTCACAGTGTTCATAGGGACCTCTATGTGACCCAACCAACAATCTAACTTTTTTCTCTAGGTCCAAAAACAAATAAAACATTTGAGCACCTCCCTATCCCAATTATTGTTATTGAAACTCAATAACATGAAAAGGTTTTAATATAAAAATAATCTACAGTTTTATCTTATAGTTTCAAGGGAAAAAGGGAATAAGACATAGATTATTGGGAAGAAAATTATTTTAATTTAGAAAAGAATAAAATTAGAGGAACATCCAAAAAAATCACATCTCTCAATCGTGTTCTACAAAAATCCATCAATATCACTCTTTAAATGTTGGAGGGTATCGTTGGCCCCATAGATGGACTGTTGGAGCTCAACTAGTTGAATAATTTTTTCCTCCTCATCTAGGAATTATTCCTCTTCTACAGTCAAAATGGAAGTCGCCCCCTCAGTATGTACACCTTCCTGTAAATGGTGAAGTTTTATGAGATCCCCTTTGTTGGAATCTATCTCTTATTATGGTCATGATATTTGAGTGGAATTATCATCAAACCTATACCAACAGTCCATCAATTTCTTATCACGATTGATTTTCTCCTAGGATAGTACAACTCAAAGGTTATCTGTTTGGATGAGCATTCTCATCTTGATAATTAATTATTAAGACTCGTTCTCTTGATCCCTTCAGTGAATGATTTCATTCATGGTAGTGTAAATAACATGATATTCAAATCCACTATATCCCATAATACCGAAAATGTTTTATAGCTTAGTGAGTCTTGAAGGTAAATCTATAATGGTTGTCCTCGAAATTAGCTCCTAGGTATCATGTTATATGAGCCAATAAAATGTTCGGAGAGTATCCTGAGCTCCTTGTCTCACCATGGATCTAGTCATAATGGGAGGGGAAGACTATATAATTTGTTCTCTTATGGAATAATGTTTCATTGTACACCCTAGAAAAACGCCATCCTCTCCTTTTACAGTCTATTGAATTGGTTAAGAGACTTTCCCTTTGGGTTCATCTATTGAAACTATAGGTACTAAGAGATAAATCATTCACATTACGATATTGAAAAAAAGGAAAAAAAAATGGGGAATCAATTAATCTGATGTAACCCACCCATCGATAGATCATTGTATTTCTTGGATTCCTCTATAGAACCCTTAGTATCAACAATTTAGGCTTGGATTTACTACTAATGAACATTCCTAAGAGTTTTCTCAAGTACATGGATAGAAGGATCTTGTAAATCCCCCACTTCAGGGCCCTCAACCATCATTCCCCCAGAAGTAGGAGTCGTGTGGAACTCAACACCTATGTTATGGATTTCCATGGTGATGTTTTCTACATAAAGAGTCGTGTCAATCAGGATATTTAGTTTAATTCCTTGGATGTAAGGTTAGAATTGAGAAAAAAAGAAATTTGACACCCATCAAAATCCTTATTGAAGCCCAAAAACTCTTTAAGTGTGACTTTGATATCAATATCCAGAATAATTGTGTCCAATATTTAATTTTATATGGTCAAGTATCATTGAATACTCACCATTAAGGGTGTCTAAGATACTAGGCTCAACAATGAAATTAGCTCTACCATCAACATCATCTACTACCCTTTTATAGGGAACATCCCTTTTAGTCCTCATAAGATCAATATTATCACCCGCTCCATCATTGGATAGCCTAAGGCCCATGTTATCCCCTTTGGGAGAAATGACAGAAACAACATTGGTTATCATTTGGATTTAAAGTGTATGACATGGATCTGAAATATCATAAAAAATATAATTTAGTAATTGTAACATGATACCTTATAATGAAAATTTTACTTTACCATGATTTTCCTCCTTCTCCATAGTAACATGGGAAGATGTGGCCTGACCCTTGATGATTCTCTTTTTAAGGGAACAAACTCTCCAGTTGGAACCTGCACCTTATCCAAGATTTCCTCCCCATTTCTAAGAGAATCAGCTCTATTCCCCTTGAGAAATGAGAGGGGAGGGGATCCTATAACTCATTGGCATAATTAAGAATTTATTCTGAAAAAATAATGATTAAATAGTGTTAGGAAAACTCACCATATCTAATGATGTGCTTTCCCAGGCACCTAACTATCCTTCATTCCTTCACCTTTGATGGAGGAAGGTCGGCACTTGCCTCCCCAAATATAAGTATTAGAGGTTAAATTCGATACTAATATCCCTCCATATCCTCCTCCATCATCCTCTGGCATGAGGATATCTCCCCCAATTCAAGAGAAGATTCCTCAGCCTCTTTAAGGGATCCAGTCATGCCATATTTATATAAAGGAATCCTGGCTATTTTTCTCTCTACCCACTACCAATCAAGGTAGTCCTTTCCTAAGTAATTCCATTTTTCTATAAAAATGATAATTGGATAAATAAATAAAGAATGAAAAGAAAAATCTTACATCCTAAGGATCAATTAAGTTGCCCCATTCATCAACAGATAACTCATCAACCCCTTCATCCATCCACTATTATAGCATGTTTGTTACCCACTTTGTGTCAAAGATCTGATCATAAATGTTATAATTGAAAATATCCATATCCCAGATATATTTTCCCACCTTGATAGGCTAAATGTTAAACTGGAGTTAAGGTGTGTCTTGAACATCCACATTATATGGAATCCAAAACCCTACTTAAATAATTTGCTACAGGTCCTTAGCATTTAAAGGCATGATTATCCATGTTTGAACCACCTATGGATGTACAAAATTTTAGGTTCTTCCATCCCATTGTGAATCATAACTGACACTCCATGAATTTATTTATTTCCTATATCTCTCCATTATAGTTTAAGAGGGGGGAAATGGAGCTCGGGTTTCCTCTTGGTGGTGGTGGATGGATCATTTCATCTCAATAATAAAAATCATATCCTTTTGACCCATTATTATAGATTAAAATATGTAGGGGTCATTTTTAAGTGCTCAGGGAATCTTCACTACCATTCTCTATGATAAGAGGAGCCTTCCTATTATGATTCCCCCACACAACAGTCATTACAACACTAAATAGAGTAAAACCCTCTGTTAACACACCTTGGGGATATAATGAAATCCAATACTCATTTTAATAGGAGGTCAACCAAGTGGACACACTCACTGGATGTTGATTAATTAACTCTCGAATCACCAAAATAGCTATTAGAATGAAAAAAATTCAGTCTGCCATTGGGTTCCTCAATTATGGAATTTTTACAAGAGGGGATACAATTGTTTTCTATGGGAACTTGAATTGGTGTAAAAATATATATATCATGCTTTGGAAACACATATAACCTGAACATAAATTCCAAGCACCAGAACACCATCATTAAAAGTGATCATATATGGCCTCAATTCATCACCATTTTTTCCATCATCATTAAACATCCCAGTGGTTAGATAAAAATATGGAAATAAGTTGAATACCTTAAATAGATTAAGTCTCTTTAGCGATTCTACATGCTTCAGGGATAGGTGATGAATTTTACAAATATATAGAACAAATATTTGAAATATTTCCCTAGTATATTTGATTCTACTCAACACAATGTATGAAGGGAAATTTTCCACAATATATCCCCATAGTATTTGGTATGACCCTTCAATTATGAAAGAGGCCTTCCCTATGTACACATAAAGCATGAACTGTTGGGTCTTTTCCAGGATATGGATTTCCTACCCTACATTATTTTTTGCTGCTAGATTGGATGCTATAAAAAATGTTCCCCACCTCACACTACCATTTTAGTTGTAGACTGACAACATGTAGATTCTTAGCCTCATTTCTAAGAAGCTTACAAGATGCTTCTTGGAAGGTATGTTAGACTAGGTTTCATACCTCCATCATTTGTACTCTATGTTTTCCAATTTGATCCAAAATTTAATGGGAATTCACCACTTCTCCATTGTAGGACATCCCATGGGAAGTTTTCACATGGGTCCCTCCCCATTTTTATGAATTAAATCACTCATCCATGTTTTAGAATTAATATCACCACTTAGTCGAGGGTTTTACATCTTAATATCTCAAGCACTCTTCAACAACTCATGGGATAGAATATTCATTATTTCCATGTTATCCCAAGTTTATTTCATTGGGAAAAATTCATCATTCATATATTTGAGGATGGGATCTCCATATATCTTGTATAAATCCCATAGTCTAATGAAAACTTCTCCATGCATTAAATGGAAAGAGTTTGTTTGTGGGAACCAATGACTTAGAAGTTTGAGAATGATGCATGGATTTCTCTATAAATATGTTTGGGCTACCCATATAGTATCATAGATTCCAACCTTAATTGTATCAAAATTGAAATATGTCTATCATAACTAGTATTCCCACATCCATTCGTTTCTAACACTCCCTCCTAGATGGAGGTCCTAGTCCCCCTTACAGCCTTTCGATTAGACTATCTTGGCATCGCAGAAGATAGAAGTGTAGTATTTTATCTTTAACTCAAGGGTATGAGGTTTCAAATTTGGGGTAAAAATATTGTGAGGCATTACACAATTCATGTATGGGATTCCTTCATTGACTCATATACCCATGGAGAGATGATAACAGTGTTGAAGTTTTTATATTGTTTGTACCAAGAAAGAGGGGAATAGTTCTTCATCTTTGGGATATAAATATCGTTCAGATATCTATGGATATTTAGTGGAAAATATTTACACACATAATATTCATGATTATGCTTCTTCATGTGATTCACCATGTTAGGGGGTGCGGTTTCACATATGTGGTGATAATCTTGCCTGACGACATCGACCATCTTTCTGATAATATTTCCCACCTCTTCATGAAAAGTTTTATCCTTCTTAACAGTAATTGGGAATATTTAAGGAAGTATTTATATTTCATTATAGATAAATATATTTTTTTGAAAAAAAATTAGAAATTTATAAAATTATAAAAGTAATGTACTCGAGTAGGCCACTCTCCCAGGTGACCTCGTGCAAGGAACTTACTCAAGTGACCTTGAACAAGTCACTCACCAAGGTTTGTGTGGGGGTCAAGTAATTGCATACTAGGTCTGTGTGAGTGGATCTTTAGAAAAAGGACTAGAGAGACAATATTAATAACATAGTGACAACATTAGTCCGAGGGTGAGAAGGAATAACCATTGAGGCCCTAGCTACAATTTATAGACAAGAGGACCCCAATGTGGGATATGCACGTGAAACCCTAGCACGACCTACTTGCATGAATCTCCCTATCACTTATACCTTGAACAATATAAAATTTTTCATTTTCATAAACACTTAATTATAAAGATTCATGAACACAAAGAGGCCAAAAAATTAAGGATCCATAAAAATCCTTTTATTCTACCTGAGGATTATGCCATCTTCTTCCGATCAGATCCAATCCTAGGGGAGGGGGATTTGTTGACACTACCATTTTTCATGTGAAATTTTTTTGTTTCAAAGGGAAATAAATCATGTATAAGAGAGGTGAATAATTCCAAGGGTCACATACTTCACCAAAGGAATACCACAGAGGTTTCAAATCACCGTCGCCACACAGGTCCAGCCTGCATGCCAACAATACCGTGATTTTCCAAATAGGCATGCCCAAGAGAATCACGCAAGTCATACTTATATGATGACCAATAAAACCCACTACTTTGAGGAACATACTTCACCCAAGGTCCATATATTTATTATAAATCAGACCCTAGGTTTCCTCATCCAAGATGACTGAAAAATCATGATCTTCTCTCACTAGTCCTTCACCTAGTTCCTCAGAACCCTTCAGGTAGACTTTTGAACCATAAAACATGTGTAAATTAAGAGAGTTAATAAGATAAAATATCCCCCATTGTTCTAAACATAGAACACCAATGTGATACACCTCCCCTAGTTCAAGAATAGTATGGAAAAGTTCCATTCTCAATCCCAAGTATTAAGCTCTTGTCATCCAAATACACGTGAGGAGAACCTTGGATCATAGAGAAAGGCCCTTCCCAAGTGTTTTTGTATAGGTTTTCCATTTCCCATATATATCACCCTCTTTCCCAACCCTCGACTATGGAATCCATTGTCATCTCTACCATCCATTACCTATGTGATACATCTTTACCTCCCCTATCCATCACCTATGTGGACCTCCTTTGAGCCCTCTCTTCATGCCACCAATGGTAGGGAACATCATTCCTTATGACTCCCCTTTGAGGGATACCAAATAAATTATTCCATTGAATCCTTGATAATTTCACAACCATGGATAAAAGGAACACCAGCATGTGCCCATTCAATTATGCATTCTTTCATAAAGAGGTGTCCCATAGTTGATCTATGTGATAGGTAGGGTACTTAGGGTGTGTACAATTATGAATCCCTTCAGTAATGAGGACCCTAAACTTTGGAAAAGTTCTAGTGACCTTCTTGTCCCAGACATGAGGGATAGGGATTTGTTCTGCCCTTTTCATCTCTCAGACACAAGGGTTATAGATCTTCCTCCCCTTCTTGTCTTTAAGACTTGTGACCTATTGTTTTAGACTGTGAGGGGGGTCACATTTACTTTTTTTCTTGGATGTTTAGTGTATCATCCTCATGCCTTTTCTAGAACTCTGAGAAGGGAATCCCTTTTGGAGTATGTTTTTGGGCATTCTTATATTCCTTATCCATTTCTGTATAGAGATCTTCCTATATTGGTTCAAAAAATAAGATAGTAGATAGGAAAATTCAAATACATTTCTCTTTATTATCATCTCGAACATTTCCACTAATGGATGAAGTATATTGTGTAGTTTTCTATATCTTCCACTTCCACTTGTTTCTCACACTAAGCATAACTTGCGTGGGAATATAGGATTGTGATTATCATGAAATCCACACAATCAGGAGCATATATCATTTGAAAATACTTTTTCAGTTCTTCCACTCACCATCCTTTATAGGGCCTTTATAGGAATGGGTCCTAAAATCATTTTATCCAACCTCAAGGTATCCTCCTTGTTGTAAGCCCCAACCAATGATATAAATAACCATGAGTCGAGATACTTATCATGAACCCACTCAAATGGGCCTCATGTTCAGTATAATCCCCAACTACATTATCACCACCTCAAAGGACCAAATCCCATGTGATTCAAACCTTAATAGGGCCTCCATAGCTATGGTTTCTCCCAATTAAACCACTTGGGATTTGATTTCCATCTAAATGGGATACATAGATAGCCTACATGTGGTTCAAAACCAACACCCACAATATAACCATAATTTCCTCAGGGTCACTTTCCTAGTAGGGTTATATCCAGCATAGGATATATAAACCTAGGCTTAACATACATGGATATTACACCATTTTAGATAAATATTTAGTACATTATAATAATAAATGACCGAGGACAATAATAGCTTAGTGTCATTATAAACTTGGAAACAAAATCTTCTATCCTAGTGAAGGATCTTCAACATCTCCTATAAATATCTCCTCCTTTAGTACTACTTCCTAAAACATTTTTTCAAAACCTGGGGAAAGGAAACATAATATGGGGTGAGCTCAGATGTTCAATAAGGGTAAATAATGGAAATGTGTAAGCACAACATGAAAAAAGGTTATAGAACATGAGTATAACATTTTAGGATCATAACTTATATATTAGAGATCATAATAAATATTAGAAAATGTTTATACATGGATCATAATAGAGTTATGATCATATATCATGAAATCACAACATAGGAATAAAACATGGAATTGTGGAGACACATAATCTTATAATATGATTTCCATAGTATTCAGGGCATCACATCCAAGACCATTTTGGTAGTATGGGTTCACTCCTTATACCATCTTGGTAGTCATGGTTTACTCCCAAGGCTATCTTAGTAGCATGATTTCACTCCTCATACCATCTTGGTAGTTATGGTTCACTCTCATGGTCATCTTAGTAGTTAAGGTTCATTTCCAAGACCATCATAGTCAATATCATGAGATATAAATCTTTACCCAATTCATTGGAGGGAGATATAGGTCCCACCAAATCTCATAATGATATCATAAATACATGTGCCACAAAATCATAAACAACCATATCTTAACCCATGAAATGAAATGGGTATCATAAACATGTAATCATATCATAACCTATAAAAAAGATATAGGTTTCATAATCATTTCATCAAAATCATATCTCATGGAAGTGAAACAGATTTCATAAACATATACCCCATGAAATAGATATTTATTTCATAAAGACAATGACATTAAGAATAACCCATTCAGATAAAGAATATGAATAGAACATTTAGATCATTTCCTTGAGAGGGATCAGTAACATCAACAGATTCCATCTTAGATAGAAAATAACTTTTAAATATCCTTCAATAACGTTTCTTGAGGAAAATATCCTTTCCTAATTGAAAAAAACTTTTTAAAACAAAAAACCATTTTAAAAAAAATTATTAGAAAATACCATGATAAAATATAAAGAACACTTGAAATAATTTTGAAAACCTTTTTCCTGGAAAACTTATAGTATAATCTTCAAATCATTTTTAAAAAAATCTCAGAAAACACTTTGAAAAAATTAAAATAAATCATGAAAATGTTTTGAAAAAAAATTCATCAAAAATAATTTGAAAAATTATTAAGAAATATTGAAAAAAATAAAAACATTTTATTTAAAATAAAATTGAAAAGTTGTAAAGAAATCTTAAAAAATTTTGAAAACCATTCACTTAAAAACTTATGAAAGAATCTTGAAAATATTTTGAAAACATTTTGAAAACCCCTTTTCCATTGAAACCTTAAAAAAATTCTTGAAAATATTTTGAAAATCATTTTCTGGAAAATTATTTTAAAATAATATTCTTATAAATAAAACATTATACATAAAATAAAGCATTAAATAATTGATGGTGAGTAAATCCATACATGTCTTACTAGGTAAATAAAACATTTTTTTACATTGTAAAAAGGTTAGAGAAATGCCTAGATTGAAAAGCGACAAGAAGATTTATTTGAAAAGATTGGTATAAGAAAAAAAGAGTAAAATGGTATTTTTAATGACAATAGTATATTATTAGAATATTCTAGGAAAAAAATTATAAAACATGGTTTTGAACTAACAAATATTTTCAACTGAAGAGATAGGTAAGGTAATATTTTATTAAAAACATTTTCTTAATTATCTTAGGTAAAAAAGAGCGGGAAATCGTACTAATACAAGAATACATAAAGAATTAATAGAGGATAAAAAAATTAATGAGTTTTATTTAAATATAGAACCTAATATTTCATCAATTAAAACATTATCATAAACAGTCTCGATAAATGGTGAGGTTGTTTCAATAAACTCTGACCACATGGTAACATTGAATCATACAACCCACATAGGAAGATAAAATTAAATAAAGCTTAAAATATAATTAAAATAATTATATTAATGGTATTATATTACAATTTAATTTTATAAAACTCAAATAAAAATATAGGTTCATAACATGGAATGTGTCTCAAAGGATGAAAATTGAGAAAAAATTAATTATTCAATTTGGTATCATTTAAAACTTAAAACCCATTATTGAAAGATCATAAAATGGTTCTATAAATACCCATTTATTTAATTATAATAGGCATAGAATACATTTGTGGTCATTATATACACTACATAAAATAAGTGAGCGGTGAATAATGTTTGCATCTCATGGAAATAAAGAGTGGGATGGAATTCCCTTACGTTGTGTCTTGACTCTCATCACACTCGTTCAAACCAACTGTATAACACATATAAATTTTTTATACATATTTTTCATAAATAGATTATTATTTAAAATACCATATATGGATTTATTATGGCCTTATATTACCCTATTTTTAACCATGCTTTGTAAAGGTGTCGCTTGAGATAATATTCGCTTTGTTCTACGCATGTGTCTTAATTTGTTATATCATTGGTCCTTATACTTATATCATGATTCCATAATGTAAACTATGATATAAATATAATTTATATACAGTATATTTTTATTATAATAATATATAAAATATATAATTATGAAATGGAAAACACAGTTCATGGAGACGGTAATCCATACTTACACATGAATGCTCTTTCCATTTCTATTGTCATATTGAAAGAAAGAAATGAAATGAAATATATGTATATATGCATATAATATCATTATTGTATAATTATAATGTTATATATATCATATAATTTTACTAAACCCATCCTTAATACATTCCATATAGTGTGCGAACAAATCACATCACTTTTAGGGGTAGTAGTGCACACTTCCTCAAACAAAATTATTATATCTACACCAAATGGAAAGTAATCAGATATGTGTTGTAAAATGATTACATAATCATAAAAACATAATAAATATAATATAATATAATATATATAGAGAGAGATATATATTGTGTGTGTGTGTCCATTATAATTTCCACCATAATATATGGTAAGGAAAATTGAACCATTGTCATTTTGTGAGGTAGAAGTTCACTATACACATAAACAGTATGTAATTTATTTACCCATTAGAAGGAGGTGTGTGTAAGTGTAGGTAGAAAACATAGCATAAAAACATAATAGTATATTTTGGATACTATTTTTTTATAAAATCATGGAATAAAGAAAGTTTATGGGGTGGAGAAGGAGAATAAAAGAGAAGGATCTTGAGAGAAATTGTTACCTCTTAATCGGGTAACTCCTTCTGGTTTGTGCCAAAAGGCATCCTTGGAAGACTTTTATCCAAAAGGGAGTAATAAATGAGGAAGTGAGGGATTTTTTAAGTGGATTGGGTAGATAATTGAATACCATATGTAGTTTGAGTGGTGTGAAGAAGTAGAAGATTTGGTGGCCTTTTATAGGGAAGTGAAAGGGAACACATGGAATTTTTTAAAACAAGTCACGTGTACCCACGTTTTTTCCTAAAAAAAGTCATAAAAAACCAAAAAAACACAATAATGGAAGGTTAATTTCCAAATAATGTCTATAAAATGGGTGTTGTACTGGTGTCTAGGTCTTTTTGTGTCTTAAATTTTAGGTTCAGTCCATAGTTAAGCTTAATTTTACCTTAACTGATGTAATTGTTTTTAATTACTTTCAGTAATAATATTGGTCAAAACTGAGTTGAACCTATTATAAATTCTAAATTATTCTGATTAAAACCTTTTAATTAATATTTACAAATTCCAATCATAGGAGTGTCAGAAATTAATTTATAATTAATCCCACTGATGGGACGACACTACGGGGTTTTAAAGTAAAAAAATGATCAAAAGTTTGATAAGTTTTTATATCCAATTTCAATGTGAAATTGGTTCAAATGGACTAAATTGGATTAATTTATAAAAATATTGTCTAATTAATTATTTAAAATAATTAAAACATAAGTTATCCTCATAATTAAATTATATGAAAATGCATTTTTGAATTAAAATCCAATATTTTTAACTATTTATTAAAAAATGAAACATTACAGGAAAATAAAAAATATATTATCCAAGCCTAATTTTTATTTTTTTTATTTCAAATAGAATGTTTATTGTTACATATTAAATCTATTATAGTGAAAAATATTGGATTTAAAATGGGTTCTCTATTAAAAGGTGTTAAAACTACCATTAAAAAATATTGGGTTTTATGCATAAGATTAGATCTTTTCTTATCTTATATCTATCCAATCTATTGGATGAATACCCAAAATATTTAACTTAATATATGACATATATTTTAAATTAATATTACTCACCAATTGTAGTTAATTTAATTTATTACGGTAAAACATATTTGTGACCATAAAAAAATTAATAATTTTTTTTTATATGCAATATGTTTTCATATTCATTTCTAATTAATTTAAAATATATTAATTCATATTATATTTGTGTAAACCATATATTTTCATAAATTAGTTAATATTGTTCATAAACACTAATTTAACTACATGGTTATACCTTATTATATTAAATAAAAATATTTTCATAATAAATTATTGTTGGGTAAAACTAGGTCATTTATGTTATGCAAGCCATCAAGGAATGCCATTGTTGTGTGTAATGTAAGATAAACTCAGTGTTTTGTGTATAGGAATCTAAAATTTATGTTGTGTGTAGTGTATTATTAACTTGGTGTTTCATATAACATAATACAAACACATAGATTTAATATAAAATAAACTATTTTCACTATTATTTGAAATGAAAAATTTCACAAAGGTTAAATTAATTTGGAAAAAATAATACCCAAAATCTCAGCGTGTTACATTCTACCATCCTTAAAAAAATTCACCCTATAAATTTGAATGGGTTATCAATGATTTAATACTTTAAAGTTTCATTCATAGAAACCCACATCGTAAAAATGGATACTAAAACATCCCTTAAAATGGGAAATTTGGAACCATAACTGTTATCCAAAGTAACATATAATTGGGTTTCCACATAGTAGAACATAGATTTGGAGTAAATATTGTACATGGAAGAAAAGCGTAAATATTTATATGGAGTGATTTAGGTTATCAATCATAAATAATTGAATGATCAAAAAAAGTTTAGGGCCTTAAATTCATAAATCTCTAATAATTTAAAGGTCATCGGTTCAACAAAATTAAGGTATTAGGACAATACATTTTCTATTGATCATTATCATAATGTTGAGTAATTATTTTATTTACCAAGAATATAAGGAAATATACTTACTTGATATATTTCTATAAACATAATTTCATCCATTTTTTGTTCTTTTATCAATTTATAATTCATCCATTACTTCGTGTAATGGATTTCTATAAATTAACTTATATGTCTGAAGTGCTAAAATATACTTTTAGCAGATCTTAAGGCCCATAAAATAATTGAAAGTAGAACTATTTATCTATAAAATTTCCTAAAAATAAATATGGTAAATACATTAATATCTAAATATAGAAGTAACACTAATTTTTTCTCATAAATAGTTATTCATAAAAAATAATTTTACATTAACCAGGATATCACATAGGCCAGTGGTAAGCATGAAACTATCATCATCCTTCGATCATGGGTTTAAGACCCACAGCGTTGTTGGACATGATTGTTTGTCACCCAAAATACATGATGTTATTTTACAAAACCATACTAATATAATTTCAAGAAATAAATACAATGTAAATCCTTGAAATAATTATATTCACTAAGAATATTTTTTACTAAGGTTTTCAACACAAACTAAATGCATACATACTTCCTTCACAATTTAATATTAAATTTTAATGAATGATTAACCTTATAACCATTTTCAAAGATGAAAATACAAAACATTATAAAGAGATTCATGAAATCATTTTAACATTGATTCCCCATATATCACAAAGTATCTCTTAGTTGTCACATTCCAAACATGTGAATACCCTTGTGATAAATTCTCTTGGAACATGGTAACTATAACAACAATTCTTTTTATTACACACTTAAACCTGATTTATTACATAAAATCATCACTCGATACAATATAGAAGATTGAGAGGTCTAGTGTTTTTTAGGCTTATGAACATTTCATAACAGCTTAAAACATAAAACACACAACATCTTTATTGAAAAACTTCCTTTACATGACCACTACATTCCCTCGTACTTAGCATTGCATAAGATAACCTGAGGACATGCATAAGAAAAGGGTAATCTATGACTCCCAGTAAGATAATAAATATGGAATAACATGAGTAATAAAATACATGTTAGAAAATAGGCATATCAATGGAGCACAAGAGAAACATGAACAAAAATGCATGATAAAGCATGCTAATCATAACGTGGAAATGTTGAAACAACACTTAACATGGAATTAGCATGAGCCAGGGCTCATTGCACAAGGATCATGAGTAAACCCTCATTGTACATAAAGCATGAGTAAATCCTAGTTCCACTTGAATTAGCATGATTCAACACCCATTGCACATTAAGTATCATGATACTATACTTTACCCAATGCATTAGAGCGCTATCTGGGAGCACCCTTCTTAAACATTTCATTTCATGCATAAGTGTGCCACATGGATCATATAACATAGAATAAATCATCATAATTTATTCCATGATAAAGAGATGCAGAATACATACATGAAGATTTATAATCAATAAGTAAATGTTCATAAAGTTGAATACCCTTAATAGAGAAATGGGCATGGTATTCACTACACAATGACATTGGCTTGGAAAATCGTAGTGAAAATTTCGGCAGCATAACGGTGTGAAATAAGAACTCATAGAAATTGTTGATGAGAGATAAATTGGTGTCTCATATTATGTACATGAAATGGAAAGTAAGGGGGTAAAATAGATACATGTCCCAACAAACTTAATGGAATTTAGATG
The DNA here is from genome assembly GCA_963277665.1 of Viscum album. Lineage (NCBI taxonomy): Eukaryota > Viridiplantae > Streptophyta > Magnoliopsida > Santalales > Viscaceae > Viscum > Viscum album. Next base: position 1,261,483,521 of record OY728146.1, on the reverse strand, counting down.
CATAATACAAAAGGATTACTTGGATGTAAAAGAGGAGAGAGAATTGCCTCACAGAATTTCGGCATGGTAATGGGTGTACATGGGACGTATTAATGAGAGAGAAAGGGGTCTTCCATCATCCAAAAATAAATAGTAAAGTATAGGAGAGGTTCAAAATCATACCCCAACATTTGTAATTGAAAAATGTTAATACAAATTAAATAAAATTTGACAAAAATGAGAAAGGAAGAAATCCCTTACTTGGAAGAGTGATACCAAAGGCTTGGGAGAGGATTGAGAGAGTATTATTGGGAGCTTGGGGAACCTTGGTAGGATTCTAGAGATAGGATAGCAGGGTTTGGACGAACTCCAAAGGCTTTTAGTGAAGAGGAAGTGGGATCTTGGGTGGGTTTATATAGGAAAGGAGAGGGAATTCTTTATTATTTAGGTTTGGGTCACCACACATTAAACTAATCAATACTACAAAACAAACCATGGTTTTTGCCCATGGTTTTTTCCAAAGGGGAGTGGAAAAAATATTTTATAAGTCCAAAGGCTAGACTTCTTAAAATAATAGGGTTTCTTATGTGAAGGTGAGTCACACTCTTAAAGAAAACAATTTAAAAAGACAAAATGTTTTATAAGTCTTGGAGAGTCCACTAAATCTTTGTAAAATAAATCAAACAAATATAAAATAACATTATTTAAATTCCAAATAATATATTGGCCTAAAATAATGTTTATATTATTTTATTACATCACTATTGGGTCATTATGATGTCATAAAACACATTATATATTTAAACAGTATTTAATTTTTAACCAAAATATTCGACTGTCTCAGAAAATTATGAAAAATTCACCATTGGATAATTTCGATGTCCTGATTCCAAAAATAATATTCATTTTATCTAAATAATTTTATAAATATGTGAATTTTTAATTTTAAAATAAAAACCGACATTTATCGAAAATTCAAGGGTTTTGACAAAAATAGCTTTCAAACCTTAATAAAAATTACAATTGCATTCATTAAATTATATGATCATTTATATTTAATAAAAATTAATTTAATAATAATATTTTATTAAAATATTATTTAATTACAAAATCCATTAATTCATCAAAATAGATTTCTTAGTTGAATATTAACTAAAAATACTAGTTGTGCTTTAAAAACTATTTATAAAGTAACAATAATAAAATGAATGCCCATTATTTATACAAAAATAATGTACATAGTCATAGTGCTAGGGTCTTGTTAAATAACCCCTTATAACACTCTCATAATACTGAAGGGTAAGGTGTGCGATGGTGACACTCTTGGGGTGGCTCGGTTAACATTGCTTGGGTGGTAATCTCTATTAACTTACACTTCTCCCGTAGTCGGTTCTGCTCAAGCTTAATGTGTTTAATCTTGGTTTGGGATTGGTCATGAGAAAAGCCCAATGAATCCTCCTCCTTTCCCAGCTCTGAAAAATGGGCTTTGTATGAGGTAATTCTACTGGATGAGGCCATCGTTTCCTTTGTCTGAGTAAAATGGATTCGTTAAAGCCCTATATTTATATTAATCATGTGATCATTGTTCAATGGCTATATTAGCCATGGTTACAATTCATAATGGTATTTTAAAATATAGAAACATAAAACCAATGAAGTTTACATTTTATATAACCATAATAAGACATTTAATTAAATCAAGAGGAATTTCCATTAATGAAAGTTTGGTTCCTTACAATCATCCCCCCTTAAGAAATTTTTCCCTTGAAATTTCCTTTTTCCCACTTTAAAATAAATGTGGGTAACTTTGATTCATCACTTCCTATGACCCCCACATCGCTTATTCAAACTTGTGGTTTTTTCACAACACCTTGATGAGGGGTGTTTTCTTATTTCGTAGAAATTTTTCTCTATGATCTAAGATTTTCACTGGTTGCTCCTTGTAAGAAAGATAATCCTCTAGTTGTACTACCTCTGAAGAGAGAACATGTGAGGGGTCTGGTATGTACTTCCTTAATAGGGATATATGAAAGATATCATGTACTTTATCCATGGTAGGTGGAAGTACTAGTCTATAGGCCCCAACCCTAACACGATCAAGAATATCGAAGGGGCCGATGTACTTAGGACTTAACTTCCCTTTCTTTCCAAACCTCATGACCTTCTTCCACGAAGATATGCATAGAAATACCATGTATCCAACTTTAAACTCAAGGAATCTTTGAAGATTATCTGTATAACTCTTCTGTCGACTATAGGATGCCTTGATATGCTATTGAATGGTTTTTACCTTCTCCACCTTTTCTTCGACCATTTCTGGTACTCGTAGCTTATTCTCACAAACTTCATCCCAACATATTGGATTTCTAAACCTCTTCCCATACAGAGCTTCATAAGTTGCCATTCTGATGCTCAATTGGAAACTATTATTATAGGATAATTCAACCAGAGGAAGATGTTGATCCTACCCTCCATTGAAGTACATAGAACATGATCTTAAAATATCCTCTAGTGTCTAAATAGTTCGCTCATATTGGCCATCCGTTTATGGATGATAGGTCTTACTGAAGTTCATTTCAGTATTCAGAGAATGTTGAAGACTCTTCCAAAATTTAGAGGTGAATCTTGGATCTCAATCAGATACAATAGATAGTGGTACTCCATGCAGCCTTACCACTTCCCTAATATATATCTGTGCCAGTTGATCCAATGAGGAATCCTCCTGAATTGCAATGAAGTGCACAGACTTTTTAAGATAATCCACAAAAAACTAAATAGCATTGTTTCCTTTAGATGTCTTTAGAAGTCTGGTGACAAAGTCCATGGTGATGTTCTCCTATTTCCATGATAATATGGGAAATGGTTGTATCATCCCCTTAGACTTCTGCCACTCTTCTTTCACTTGCTGAAACACCAGGCACATTGATGTATACTTAGTAATATCCTTCTTCATATTATCCCACTAATAATTCTCTCAGAGATCTCAATACATCTTTGTGTTTCCTGGGTGAATATAGAAATTTGAACTATGTGCATAATCCAAAAGTTCCTTCTTCAGCTCCAGACTTGATGGAACACATAGTCTTTTCCCAAATCTCACAATTCCTTCTTCATTAACATTGAACTCTTAGGATTTACCTTTTTTGATAGCTTCCACTCTCTTCTGAATTCCCACATCAACCTTTTGAGCATCCTTTAACATTTCCAAAAGAGTCTCTTGAGAAATCATTTGTGAAAGTATTGATGATGTTCCCTTCTTTATGATTCCCATGTCCATATTCATCAAATCTAATAAGATTGGATCCTTTTCAATTATCATCAATGATATAATCGTTGGGTCCTTTCTACTTAGAGCATCTTCCACCATGTTCTCTTTCCCAAGGTGGTAATGGATTGAGTAGTCATATTCTTTAATCAGCTCTAACCATCTTTATTGGTGCATGTTCAACTCTTTCTGTGTGAATATATACTTGAGGCTTTGTGGTCCCTATAAATTTCACACTTCACCCCAAAGAGATAATGCCACCAAATTTTTAAAGCGAAGATCACCCCAGCCAACTCCAAATCATGTGTTGGATAATTATGCTCATGAACTTTCAATTGCCTTGAAGCATAGGTAATGACTTTTTCATTTTGCATCAACACATATCCCAAGCCCTTCTTCGAAGCATCACTGAATACCACAAAAATTTATCCACTTGTGGGTAAAGTGAGCACAAATATAGTGATAAGCCTCCTTTTTAACTCCTTGAATCTTTCCTCGCATTCATCACTTCAAGAAAACTTTACTCCCTTCTGAGTTAGCTTGGTAATAGGGTTGTAAAATCGTGAGAAATTTCTCAAAAATCGTCGATAATATCCAACTAACCCCAAGAAGCTACGGATATCTGTTACTGATGTTGGCCTCGGTCATCCCTCAATTACATCTGTTTTGGAGGGATCCACAGATATCCCATTTCTTGTGATGATATGGCCCAATAATGAGACTTAATTCTACCATAACTCACACTTTATGTACTTTGCATTGATATTCTCTTTCCGCAAGGTCTCTAGTACAGTTCTTAGATTCTTCTCATGATCCTCCTTGGTTTTGGAGTATATTAGAATATCATCTATAAAGACTACCAAAAATTTGTCGAGGTAATACCTAAAGACTCTATTCATCAATTCCATGAAGATTGATGTAGCATTAGTGAGTAGAAAAGGCATTATTATGAATTCATAGTGCCAGTATCCTATATGAAAATTAGTCTTGGGGATATCTTCCTTCTTCACCCTTAATTGATAATATCTTGACTGCAAATCCACCTTGGAGAAGTATTGTGCTTCACACAGCTGATCGAACAAGTCATCGATTCATGAGAGAGGATACTTGTTCTTTATCTTGATTTTTTTAAGCTCATGATAATCAATGAAAAGGAGCATTGACCCATATTTCTTCTTGATGAAGAGGACTGGCGCACCCCATGGTGAATCACTTTGGCATATAAACCCTTTATCTAGATTCTCTTATAGTTGTTTCTTCAGCTTCTCAAGCTCCACAATAATTATTCTATACGGAGTCTTCGATATTGGCAATGATCCAGGTATAAGATCAATTGATAATTCAACATCTCTTATAGGAGGAAGACCAGGAAAATCCTCGGGAAACACTTCAGCGAATTCCCTCACAATATGCATGTCTTCAACGAGGGTTTCTTCCTTGGACTCAATCATCTGAGCTAGATATTCATTCTCATAGGGCAGTAATATTCATGCTTGAGATGATAGAGATAAATAAGATTCATCCTCCTCCTTGAACTTGTACAGAATTGGGGGTCAATTCTCCACATGTAGAGTGATTTCCCTCTCATGGAAATTTATGTTGTCTTTATATAAGGGAATCTAATCCATGACAAGAATTGCATCAAATTACACCATAGGGAGTATGACAAGGGTCATTGGGAAATTCAATCCACGGATTATGATAGGGGAGGATTTATATTCATGGGATGCAATGATTTCCCCATTTTCTGTACACACCGACATCATTACTTCCATGATTTTTGGTGGTGCTAGGATTGTTCTACTAAACTTTTGGGATATAAAAGAATGCATATAACCTGAATAAAAAAGTACATTTTCTATTATTGAATAAATAACTAGTGTACCTATAACCACTTCACTGTCGGGGCTCACTTCGGTAGTAGTGATGGAAAAATCTCTCCCTTGTTGCCTTGGAGGTTTTTGGTTGCCTCCGAAAACCCTTGGCTTAGGGAACTGATTTCCAAAATGCCCTGGTTATTTGTAGTTGTAGAAATGAACAACGTGTTGAGTTTTGAATAAATCATTCCTATACTCTATTGTATTAGTGGGTTTTTCTTGTCGGCAGTTAACAGCTAGGTACCCTTCCCTCCACACATAAAGCATTTCCTCATCCCCTTCAGGAAATTTCTGGGGTGCTTATTTCCACACCTTTGGAAAGTGGGGTGCTGGATCTTCTTAGAATGGTTGGATTTATCCATCGGACCGCCAGCATTGAAGTCCACCTTACGCTTCTTATACCCATGATACCCCTGAGATTATTCGATCTCCATTTCGACCTTGAGGGCACATTGGAAAATTTCATCATAGCTTTCAAAGTCACGGATCGTCAGCGCTTTCTGTAGGCTAGGTTTCAGCCCACCAAAGAAGCGGTCAACCTTTCATTCAGGGGTAATGACAAAGCCGTAGGCATATTGTACAAGACTTTTGAAGTTTTCCTCATACAATAAGATGGATTCATCATATTTTTACTTTAGGGCAAGGAAGTCTCTTTCCATCTTGAGTCTGAGGGTGCACGGAAAATATTTATCAAAAAACATCTTCCGGAAATCCTTCCATTCCAACGCCTCGATCTCCTCCTCAGGCTTTGTTTTTTTTTATCAATGTCCACCATTGATCAACTTAACCTTTCATATGATAAGTATCCATAATAACCTTCTATTTTTTGGAACATTGAATTATGGAGAAGATCTTTTCAATGGATTTGATCCATTGTTTGACGATTGAGGGATCGGATGATCCATTAAAAGTAGGAGGCCTTTGTCTCATGAAGATCTTGATAGAAACTTGTTCTTTCTTAGGGGGGTTGAACGTTCCTATTGACCCATATTTCTATTCAAATCTTGAGTTAATTGAAAGAGAATCATGACAAATATCACGATCCCTGCTCCCATCTGATTGGGCATCTCATTAGCACAGTCATCACATTGATCTTCACATCGGTTGTTAGCCTGAGTCCTCCTATTACCGGCCATTGGCTGGAATAAAAGGAAAGGTAGGGGTAACACATAAAGGGTAGTCCAAGGGAAAGACAAATTACTTATAAATAGCTTTTATTTCCTTAACTTATGAATCCATAGGCTTTAATCTATACTATCCATGATCTACTTTCTAACTTATATTATTTGGGGCATTTTTTTAATTCCCTTAATAAGGGTTCATACTAAGCTTGTGAATTTACCAAAGCATATCCCCCAGGAGTGCCATAACCAAGAGTTATGCAAGGCCCATTGTCATTCACCAGTTCCCATTTGAGTCTAGCTCAAGGGGTGTTTTCAGGTTTTACCCCTAGGATACAACTGTGCCAGAGCCACCTCTACCTGCTCTTATCCAGACAGGGATGTATTTTCTTGATAAACCACTTACTCAATACTCACTAATACTTGGGGATGTTTTTATTATACTTATTCTTATATCTAAGATTTTACTAGGGTTTTCTAATCCTAATACCAAAAATAACTAAACATATCCTCTGATACCAACTATAACAACCCTGTTCTTTTTATTACACACTTAAACCTGATTTATTACATAAAATATTCACTTGATAAAACATAGAAGATCGAGTGGTCTAGTGTCTTTAGAGCTTAGGAACATTAAATAATAGATTATAACATAAAACACACAACATCTTTATTGAAAACTTTCATTACATTACCACTTCATTCCCTCATACTTAGCATTGCATGGGATAACCTGAGGACATGCATAAGAAAAGTGTGAGATATAAAGACCAGTAAGGGAATAAAAATGTAATAACATGAGAAATAAAATACATGTTACAAAATAGGCATATCAATGGATTCCAAGAAAAAATGAACATAAAGGAATGATAAATCATGTTAATAATAACATGGAAATGTGGCAACAACACTTAACATGGAATTAGCATGAGCCAACACTCATTGCACAAGAAGCATGAGCAAACCCTCATTGCACATGAAGCATGAGTAAAACCTTGTTGCACTTAAATTATCATGATTCAACACCCATTGCACATGATGTATCATGATACTATACCTTACCCAATGCATTAGATCACTGTTAGGGCGCACCTATCTTAAACATTTCATTTCATGCATAAGTGTGCCACATGGATCATATAACATGGAATCAATCATCATAATTTATTCCATGATAAAGGGATGTGTAATATATATATATGAAGCTTTATAATCAAAAATTAAATGTTCATAAAGGTGAATAACCTTGATAGAGAAATGGGCATGGTATTCACTACACAATGACATTGGCTTGGAAAATCATAGTGCAAATTTCGACAGCATAACGGCGTGAAATAAGAACTCATAAAAATAGTTGATGAGAGATAAATGGGTGACTCATAATATTTACATGAAATGGGAAGTAAGGGGGTCATATAGATACATGTACTACCAAACTTAATGGAATTTAGATTCATAATACAAAAGGATTACTTGGATGTAAAAGAGGAGAGAGAAATCTCTCATAGAATTTTGGCATGGTAACGGGTGTACATGGGAGGCATTAATGAGAGATAAAGGGGTATACCATCATCAAAAAACAAATAGGACTATATTGGGGAGGTTAAAAATCATACCCTAACCTTTGTAATTGAAAAATGTCATAACAACCTAAATAATATTGGACAAAAATGAGAAAGTAAGAAATCCCTTACTTGGAAGTGTTATCCCAAAGGCTTGGGAGAGGCTTGAGAGAGGCTTCTTGGTAGCTTGGGGAACCTTGGGAGGACTATAGAGAGAGGAGATTAGGGGTTGGAAGAACTCCAAAGGCTTTGAGTGAAGAGGAAGTGGGACCTTGGGTGGGTTTATATAGGAAAGGAGAGAGAATTATTTATTATTTAGGTTTGGGTCACCACACATTAAACTAATCAATACCACAAACCAGGCCATGGTTTTTGCCCATGGTTTTTTCCAAAAGAGAGTGGAAAACAATATTTTATAAGTCCAATGACCTAACTTCTTAAAATAATATGTTTGCTTATGTGGAGGTGATTCACACTCTTAGGGAAAACAATTTAAAAAGACAAAATGTTTTATAAGTCTTGGAGGGTCCACTAAAGCTTTGTAAAATAAATCTAAAAAATCTAAAATCACATTATTTTAATGATAAAACATATATTGGCCGAACATAATGTTTATATTATTTTATTACATCACTATTGGGTCATTATGATGTCATAAAACACATTATATATTTAAACAGTATTTAATTTTTACCCAAAAATTCGACTGTCTCAGAAAATTATGAAAAATTCACTGTTGGATAATTTCGACATCTTGATTCCAAAAATAATATTAATTTTGTCTAAATAATTTTCTAAATATGTGAATTTTTACTTTTAAAATAAAAATCTACATTTATCGAAAATTCATGGGTTTTGACAAAAATAGCTTTCAAACATTAATAAAAATTACAATTGAATTCATAAAATTATATGATCATTTATATTTAATAAAAAGTAATTTAATAATAATAATTTATTAAAATATTATTTAATTCAAAAATCCATTAATGCATCAAAATATATTTCTTAGTTGAATATTAACTAAAAATACTATTTGTGCTTTAAAAACTATTTACAAAGTAACAATAATAAAATGAATGCACATTATTTATACAAAAATAATGTACATAGTCATAGTGCTAGGGTCTTGTTACATAACCCCTTTTAACACCCTCATAAGACTGAATGGTAAGGTGTGTGATGGTGACAGACTCTTGGGGTGGCTTGGATAACATCCCTCGGGTGGTAATCTCTATTTACTTCCACTTCTCCCGTAGTCGGTTGCTCTCAAGATTAATGTGTTCAAGCTCGGCTTGGGATTGGTTAAGAGAGAAGATGAATGACGCCACCTCCTTTCCGAGCTCTGAAAAATGGGCTTCATACGAGCAAAGTCTACTGGATGAGGCCATCGCTTCCTTTGTCTGAGTACATTGGATTTGTTAAAGACCTATATTTATAAGAATCATGTGATCACTGTTCAACGACTATATTAGCAATGATCAAAATTAATAACAGTATTTTATAATCCATAAACATAAAACTAATGAAGTTCACATTTTATATAACCATAATAAGACATTTAATTAGATCAAGAGGAATTTCCATTAATGAAAGTTTGGGTCGTTACAGTAACAACCTGAATTACCATAAATACTTATGGAAAACATGCACGATTCCTTATTCCATATATTAATGGATATATTCCAGAAAATCAAGAAGTTATAAACATCATCCATGATATCATAAACTACTTTTCAAGAAGTCCTTAATTAGTACCAAGGTAATAAATACCATCCAATTTACTTATTCATATCCTATATATCTTTATCCAAAAAACATTATCATAACATAAAGAACATATTAAGGGTTATATTTACCTTAATCATGTGTTTTCCATGGACATAACCTTTCCATTATATCACTTTTCTATTCCATTAGAACTATTCAATGTTTTCTTGTAAATCCATAGCGAAAAATATAAACTGAACAATACCTATATATTTTACCATTCATATAACATACTTATTAAATCAAAATACACAAAATCTTTTATTATTCCACTTTATCCTTATTCCATTATTAAGGTTACCTCATATTATGACACAATACCTCTTTCCTTTCACATTTAATATATATTCTCTTTATCACTAGAATTTTAACCATTACTTGTACCACCTTGTCGATCCTCTTTAGGAGATTTCCTCATAGAAAATTGATTTCCATAATGACTATATATTACACACATAAAACACTTAACCTTTGATGGTTCCTTTAGCATGACAATATTTTCATCAATTTTATTAACCAAACTCTTCATTTTTTCCCTGCATTCACTTTCTTTGTGTCCTTCTTTAGCACAGTCAAAACATATTCTTGTTCCTCTAAGAAATTCCCTTAAGAAATTATTTCAACATTCTTGACGCAAAGTAAACCAAATATTATTTCATCCAAGGTCTCCATTACCTGAACTCTCAGGAAACTCATTTTTTCTCTTCCTTAGTGATTCTAAGAGTTGGTTAAGGTAAATTTTGTTAATCATGTTCTGTGAAAACTTATTAGGCATGATTCAAACATATTTTAGTCTAGTAATCATACCACTTGACTTCTACTCAGAAAATCATCCAGACATTCAACGTTATTCATTTTCTTTTCAGATCCCACTATTGACTAAAACTAGAAGCATAATGTGATCATTACACATCATAGAAGAAAACCACATAGTAATGAAAATAATTACTTATAGGATTTCAAAATTCTGACATATTCCTTAATCTATGACACCCTAAGTTCATCAAAGATTTTTCATAGCCAAATTATATATATATAATTCATAATGGTTAATGAAAAGTTTTTGAATTCCCAAGGAATATCTCCTGGAAGTTTCAAACTAGGTGTGCAATAAGGCCCATTTTCAGTTACCAGATTACCCCGATTTAAGTTCGGAATATCTTGTTAAAGTTATTACCCAAAGGTACATCTATGCCAAATCCACATCCACTTGTAGTACCTAGACATGGATGTATTTATAGGATACCACTCACTCTATCCTTTACCAAAATTCCAGGATATTTTCCTAAATGTTAACTCATTATTATTCTTATCCTTATAGATGTACCTTGGTATATCCTTATAAATATACCTAGGGATATCACAAAAGTGTCATCATCCTAGTTTTCAAAGGTATACTAAACATTTACTTTGATACCAACTATAGTGACCAAGTCTTAACATACATGGAAATTACACCATTTAGATGAATATTCAGTGCATTATAATAATACACGCATGAGGACCATAATAATTTAGTGTCTTTGGAAACATGGAAAAAAATATTCTATAATGGTGAAAGATTTTCAACATCTCTCATAAATATATAAACCTTTAGTATTTATTCATAAAACCTTTCTTCATAACCTGGGGAAAGGAAACACAATAAGTTTTGAGGTTAGATTCTCAGTAAGGGTAAATAATTGAAATGTGTAGGAATAACATGAAAAAAGGGTATGGAACTTGAGAATAAAATTTAAGGATCATACCCTATATATTATATATCATAATAAATATTAGAAATTAATAAGATATGTATCATTATATAATTAAGATCATAAGTCATGGAAGCACAATATAGGAATAAAACATGGAATTGTGGCTGACACATAAGCCTATAATATGATTTCCATAGTAGCCAAGGCATCATTGCCAAGACCATCTTGGTAGTATGGGTTCACTCCCCATACAATCATGGTAGTAATGGTTCACTCCCATGACCATATTAGTAGCATGATTTCACTCCTTATACCATTTTTGTAGTCAAGGTTCACTCCCATGGCCATCTTGGTAATGAAGTTTCATTCCCACAACCTTCTTAGTCTATCTCATTAAAGATAAATCTTTATCCAATGCATTGAAGGGAGATATAGGTCCCACTCATATCATAATAGAATCAAACATACATGTGATAAAAAATCATAAACAATCATATCATAACCCATTAAATTAAATGGTCATCATAAACATGTAATAATATCATAACCTATGGAAAAATATACAGGTTTTGTAATTATTTCATCAAAATCATAACTCATGGAATAGAAACAGATTTCATAAACATATAACCCATGAAATAGAAATAGGTTTCCTATAGAAAATTATATTAATAATAGCCTATTAAAGGAAATAATATGAATGGAACTATTAGATCCTTTCTTATAGAGGTATGGGTAACATCAACGAATTTCATCTTAGATGAAAAATAATTTTGAAATATTTTTCAAAAATGTTTCTTGAGAAAAATTTCATTTTGTATTTAAAAAATGATATTTAATACATAAAACAATTTGAAAATAATTTTCTTATAAAATACCTTGAAAACTTATAAATAAGACTTTACATCAATGTGAAAACCTTTTTTATTGAAAATTTATAAAATATGTTTCAAATCATTTTAAAAACATTTTTCTTTGAGAACGCTTTGAAAACATTAAAATAACACTTTAAAAAGATTTGAATGATTATAAAGAAATATTCAAAGAATTTTAAAACCATTTATTTTAAAATAACTTAGAAAACTTATAAATAAATCTTGATACTTTTTTCAAAACCTTTTTACTTTAAAAATTATGAAAGAATCTTGAAAACGTTTTGAAAACTAAATTTTCCCTTGAAATATTAAAAAAAAACTTGAAAAAATTTTGAAAACCATTTTCTTTAAAATACTTCTAAAAAATCTTAAAAATAAACCTTTAAGCATAAAAAATATTTAAATAATTGACGGTTGGTAAATCTAAACATGTCATATGAGGTAAAAAGAACATTCCTTTTTTACAGAAAAAGGTTAGAAAAATACCTTGTTGAAAAAGAGACAGGAAGATTCCTTCGAAAACGTTGGTAAAATAAAAAAGGATAAAAAATTCATTTTAATGATCATAGAATATTAGTTTAATATTCTTGGTAACTGTTTTTAGAAAACATGTTTTTGAAATAACATAGATTTCCGAACGAATAGAGAGGTACGGTTATATTTTATTAATAATGTTTTATTGATTATCTTTGGTACAAAATATAGTAAAAATGGTAAAAATGGTAAAAATATAATAATACATAAATACTAACTTGAGGAGAATAAAATTTCATGATTTTTCTAGAAATATTTATCATAATATTTTATTAATAAAAACGTGATCATAAACAATTCTGATAAATAGTGAGATTGATTCAATAAACTATTACCACATGGTAACATTGAATCATACTTCCCATGTGGGAAAATGAAATTATATAGAGCATAAAATATCATGAAAATAAGGATATTCATGTTATAATATTTAAAATTTAGTATATAAATCTCAAATAAAAATATAGGTTTATAACATGGCATGTGTCTCAAAGGAGAAAAATTGAGACAAAATTAATTTACCGATTTGGTAACTTTTGAAACTTGAAACCCATGATAAAAAGATCATAAAATGGGTCTATAAATACCCATTTATTTTAGTATAATATTCATATAATAAATTCATGGTAATTATATACACCACATAAAAGAAGTGGGTGGTGGATAAGGCATGTATCTTATAAAAATAGAGAGTGAGGTGAAATTCATTTACCTTGTGTCTTGACTCTCGTCGTACTCATTAAAAAAACCGGAATAATAAATATAAATTTATTATAAATAATTTTAATAACCATATTATTATATCTAATATCATATATGGTTTTATTATTACCTTATATCTCCAGCTAGTTAACTATCCTATGTTAAGGTTTCACTTCATATAATATTCACTTAGTTCTTCGCATGTGTCCTAATTTGTTATATCATTGGTCCTTATACTTATATAATGATTCCAAAATGAAAAACATGGTATAAATATCATGTATATCCATTATATTTTTATTTTAATAATCTGTAGAATATAGAATTAGGAAATAGAATACACTATTCATGGATATGGTAAGTCGTACACTCGCATAAATGTTGTTTCTGTTTTTATTGTCGTATTATAAGTAATGAAGAAAATAAAATATATGTATATATGTATATAATATCATTAAATTATAATTATAATTTTATATATATCATATAATTTTACTGAACTGGTCCTTAATACATTCTATGTTGTGTGTGAACGGATGACATCGCTTTGAGGGGGTAGTAGTCCACACTTACTCAAACGAAATAATCATTTTTACACCTAATCAAAAGTAAAAAGTTTTTTGTTTTAAAAGTAATAAATAATATTAAATATATAATAAATATGATATATAATATATATATATATATTGTACCTCATAATTTCCACCATCAGGGGAGGTATGGAAAATTGAACAATCATCATTTTGTTCGGCAGAAATTTGTCGTACACATAAATATTATGTTCTTTACCAATTAGATAGAGGTGTGTATAAGTTCACGTCAAAAACTTTTCATAAAAACATCATAGTATATTTCGGATACTGTTTTTTTATACAATCATGGAATAATGTGGGTGTATGGGTGGGAGAAGGAAAATATAAGAAAGGAGCTTGAGAGAAAGTGTTACCTCTTTATTGGGTAACTCTTTTTGGTTCGTGCCAAAATGCATACTTGGAAGAATTTTTTCTCAAAGGGAGGATTATAATAGGAATTTGGGGATGTTAAGAAGTTTATTAGGTAAATATTTACTAAACCTAAGTGGTTTTATGGGTGTTAATAAGAGTGAAAGGTGTTGTCCTTTTATAGGGAAGGTAAAGGAAACTCTTGGAAATTTTTAAAAAAAGTTAGGTTTAAAAAAAATTACCTAAAAAAATAATACCAAACCAACCAAACTCAATAATGGAAGTTTCATGGAATAATTATGTCTATAAAATGGGTGTTTGACAACTATCTAGGTTTTTTGGGTCTTAACTTTAAGCTTTAGTCCTTAATTAAGTTAAATTTTACCTTAAATGATGAAATTAAACTTAATTACTTTCACTAATAATTTTAATCCAAAACTAATTTGACTTTAAGAACCCGATTCTTATTCTTGACGTATGGGTTTCTTCTTCTCTCTTTTCTTTAAGTGTTTTTGAGAAAATAAGGAAAATGAAGAAAAATCATAAATTTTTTGGTACAGGTCGTGTACTTTTCCACACGCCATGTACTTTGGCCGTGTGGGATGAGTACATAGGGTGTGTGTCCATGCTGGCAATGAAAGGGGTAAAAATCAAATACATGCCGTGTAGTGGGTATTTACACGCCATGTAGTCAGTTGGTATGAAAACAGTAAGGTGGTGGAAGTAGCCTCTATCTGAGTGAAAGTATACGCCGTGTAGTTAGGAACACACGTTGTGTACTCATGTCGACAGATGAACAGTGCCGCGGTGGAAAGAGGTCGCTGAAGGAACAGTTTAGAAAATGAAAAGTACACGTCGTGTACTTGAGAGTACATTTCGTGTAGTCTTTTTTCACTTAAAATGGCCAGTAGCCTCCTCTGTTCACAGAGGAAGCTTAGAACCGAAGGAGAGCTTCAGAAAGACGGCCGAAGCTTGGAGGATCTCCCAACCGCACAACGGGAACCCGATTTCTGTACCGTCGATCTCCTTGGAACCGCGTGGGTAAGAGCTTCCTTCTCCTTGAACTATTCTTGCCAATTATTCCTCTAAGGGAAGTTATTTGAGTTTGAACGAGGTTATGTTCACCTCAGATCTACATCATTCTTAGACGATTCGGGGAGCATCGTTCACATATATCGATCAGGGGTGATCGAGGTAGGTGGTCTGGTGTTTAAATTCCAACAGCTGTGCATTTTTGTGTACCATTGTGATATGAACCCATGTTGGGGTGTCGTGTGGATGAGGCCTTGGATGTTTTAAATACCTATAATTGTATAGGTTATTAAATTAAATTGTAAAGTGCTATTTGGGATCGCTGCTTGGATCTAAGACCACCCCTAGGGTGTGTTCCTCTGTTTAGTCATTTGGCCAAGTTACCCGAGGGTATATCGTAAATTTTTTTTATCATGGCTTAAATTACCTTGAGAGGAATTGTATATAAATTGATTGTTTATATGTTGGTCATGGCTCGGTTACTTGCACCTGAGGGAAGTGTTCTATTTAGCCTGAGGGCAGTGTTCTGTTTAGCCTGAGGGTAACTCCTTTAACGCCTGTGGGTAGTAGATTTTGTGCCTGAGGGTGACACTTTGTACACCTGAGGTAAATATTTGTTATGACTGAGGATAGTTACCTGAGGGTTTTATTTCTGATTACCTGAGGGTAAGAGTTTACATGTCTGAGGACACTGACTATTTACTTAGAACATTCACCGAGGTGATGTCTTATATTGAATGGATAAAATGAATATTAAAATGGAAATATAACTAGTAAAGTTAGTTACTTTTGAGTACTTCTTAGTTTGTTGCATTTTACTACTACACACGTTGTTGCACATTTACACTGACAGTTGGGCACGGGCCTTTGGTGGGTGCCTACTGGGATTTATTTCTCACACCATGTTTGGGTCATGTCTTCATCCCAAATAGACTATGTTGCTGCAGGTTTGGATAAGGGATAGGGTCCCTATACAGGTACTTGATTGTTGTAGAGGATTAGGAGAGCATGGGACCGAGCTTAGGCTTGCGATGCTGCTGAGTTCCTATTACACTATTTTGTTTTGTTTTACCGTACCTTGTACTTTGAGCAGTATTGTATTGTACTGTGTTCCTTTGTAACATTTTATGGCTATTTTCTTAGAACTAGAGAAATGTAGCATCATTATCTATATAACTATTGGTTATATTTTACTGCAGTTGTTCATTTTAAATGTGTATGGTTTATTGCTTCCACTATTGTTGTATGATATTTATCATTTCTATTGCGCTACACTTTGAAAAATGAGGGCATAGTTTCCCCACTATCAGACCTAGGCCCTCGCTGCTAGTCGGTAGCCTCTGGAGATTGGGGTAATGCGCTTGAGGTCATGTGACCAACAGGGTCAGGGGCACCTGTTGAGTAGCTTCTGGAATCGGGACGTTACAAAGTGGTATCAAAGGAGGTTCTTTTCTTTGACTTACTATTTGGATCCTTATTCAGGAACAGGATAAAAATGGTAGTTGGTAATAATCTGTGCTCGGGATTAGCTAACCCATGTACAGGGAAAAGCCAGTCTACCTCATATTTTTTTAATTCTTCTGATTTTTCAAATTTTACAGTTGATTTTATTTTCACTGTTGGGTGACACACTTTTGATTGTGCTATTTATATTTTATCCATGGGTTCTATTTAGTTGCAACCCGATGAGATGAGGGTATGAAATCTCATGCATCATTAGGCACATGCTAGAAATCACATGTCATGCATAGTTCATTCCATGTAGGTGCATTAGAAATTTCATGCTGTTGTGATAGTTGTTGTGCTAGAAAAAAGCATGTTGTTGTGATACCTACATTGATAAATACGAGTTATGTGATAAGGTATTTTTGTGTGAGTCTGTTGATAGTATGGATTCCAAACTTTGGTTTTGGAGGAGTATGGTCCCTCAATGACTGGAATTTGGTGGGTCATTGACTTTTTTACTTGTGTATAACATGTATAAGATGCCAAATTTTGATTAGCGGGGAGTATGGGCCCTCACGGGTCGGAATTTGGAACTTAGGAGTTGTTCTTCAGTATTTTCTGGGTTCTGGAGTAGTATCTAAGCCTTACTGTCTGGAAAACCCAGGATACACGCCGTGTAGTTCTTTGGACACACGTCATGTGTTCTTCTATTCGGGAAGAAAAGGAAAAATTTTGAGTACATGTCGTTCTCCTGAAGTGCACACCGTGTAGTCTCTTACCGTGTCATAGACCGTGTGGGAAGGGACACAGGGTAGAGGTTGGATTGGGGAAACATGCCATGTACCGGATGTACATGCCGTGTAGTGGTTACCCAGAGTCTTTCATGTAACTAACAACACATATGACAAAACCTTAAGACATATGCGATGTGTCCACCGTAGAACACGCCGTGTATTCTGACCTGGGGACCCGGCCGTGTAGCTAACAAACACGGGTCAGTGTTACCTCTTCTTGAACACACCGTGTACCTATGGGACACGTCGTGTAGTCCTTATCGGTGGAAGACCGTTTGGATGGGGAAACAGGGTGGTGTACACGCCGTGTGTGGGTGTAACACGCCGTGTGCGAGTGTAACACGCCATGTGGTGTCAACTGAGTAGTCGTTTGTGTCACGAATGACACGGGCAGTTGGAAAAATTAAACCATACACGCCATGTAGATTACATACATGCCATGTAGTCTTGTTCAAGGGGAGTCGTGTGGCTTAGCCATGTAGAAGGACACGGGTAGGGAAGGAGGATTCAAGTACACACCGTGTATTTAGAATACATGTTGTGTGTTTTGGGTGTTACACGGCCAGTTTAAGCTGGAGTACACGCCCATGTGAATAGTTGTGAGAACACATTGTGTAGTATTTATACACGCTGTATTGTCAAGTTTTGTAAATAGTGAAAACTTTCTTTCTCTGTCTCCTTGTTTCGGTCATTGATAATCTTGATCTAAGGTGTGTGTTTGACATTTTAGAGCCATTCCGCTGAGACAGCCATGCATTGTTCGCCAAGAGAGCGGCAATGATTATACTCCAGAGATGGTAGTTCATGGGCTACCAGTGGATCCTCTAGTAGAGCTAGATGTGGCTCCATCCGTTATACCGGACACATGCACGGATGCGCAGTTCCGTGAAGGCTTTATGCGCTTCATGAAGACCTTTCAAGAAGCACCGCCGGCTGCCACATCTATGGTAGAGCTGAGTCGTATCTTCCAGCAGCAGTATCCTCCTACATTTTTAGGGGATGGAAGACCACAGGCTGTGGAGTCATGGATGGATTCATTGTAGACTATTTTCAAGCATCTTGAGATGCCTCTAGGGTAGAGGGTCAAGCTCGTGACTTATATGCTGTGTGATTCTTCCAAGAGGTGGTGGGATGTTACCACCCAGTCTGAGCATCACTGAGACATGTCATGGGAAGATTTTCAGATAGCTTTATATGACTTCTTCTTCCTAGAGACACTAAGGTAAGATAGAGCTTGAGATTTCATGAATCTGCAGTAGGACGCTATGTCGATGATGGATTATTCTGCTCGCTTTACCGAGCTTTAGCGTTTTTCACCCGTTCTGGTGGGTGATGAGACTTTGAGGGCTAGAAACTTTGAGGATGGTCTTAGATATGACATATGCGCTCTGGTGATTGTTTTCAGGTTGCCTACTATACATGCTATTGTGAACCAGGCACTGATTATAGAGAAGAACCTTCAGGAAGCTAGTGGTGCAGGCCAGGGTGGTTTAGCACCAGTTTCTGGTACTATTTCTAAAGGTAAGATGAAGAGGCAGATGTATTTATCTCACGGTGGTAGTACTAGCCATAGGAATACTTCAGTTGGTCAAGTCATGTGCTACCAGTGTGGTAAAGAGGGGTACAAGAGACCGAAGTGTCCACATGATCTAGTGGAGTGCCGAACTTGCGGAAAGATGGGTCATCTGCAGTGATTTTGAGTGGCCTTTTCACCAGTGGCTAGGGAGAGGGGTTCTGTGCAGACTCCATGTGTGGGAGCAGGACTAGCAGCTTCTTACTAGTCGGGAAACTGGAATACATCAGGGTGTGCTGGCAGAGATGGTGGTCGTGGTCGTGGTATCCAGACACCAAGATCTTAGATACAGTAGGGCGGGATAGCTCAGGGTAGCCAGGCTGTGTCACAGGGCCGCGGCACTGGGAAGGCATATGCAGTGTAATAGACCCAACAAGAGTAGGATCCCGGACCTTCTACGGTTAGAGGTACTATTCTAGTAGCTTCTGTCTTATCTTCAATACTTTTCAATATGGGTGCTACACATAGCTTTGTATATGTGCCTGCTGTGGAGAGCCTTGGGCTCTGTGTTTCTTCTTCTGATGATGTTATGACGCTAGACACTCTGTTGGGGATGAGAACGACATGTGTGCGTCAGTGCAAGGATTTCCCCCTTGAGGTTTGTGGGTGTCACTTTCTATGGGACCTCTATGTCTTAGAGATGACAGCTTATGATTTCATTCTCAGAATGGACTGGTTGGTTCCCTTTCGAGCCTTTGTATACTGCTATCTTCGTATAGTGCATTTCACATCACCAGTGGGTGGAGATTTTCTATACAAGGGTGAATTGGATTTTCAGGCGAGTCGAGCTGGACCAGAGCATCGTGGGCGAGGTGGATTCATAGCCAAGATAGTGAGTTTATATCTGGATGACTATGGAACTTGTTATAAAGATTTCTCTCCAGTGGTTGATCGTTTCAGGTATGTCTTCCCAGATGACTTTTCAGGTCTACCTCCGGAGTGAGTGGTGGATTTCTCTATCGATCTTGTTCCAGGAGCAGCACCGGTATCCATTCCTCCTTATAGGATGGCTACACCTGAGTTACAGGAGCTCAAGAGACAGTTAAAGGAGTTACAGTCAAAGGGTTTTATCCGAACCAGTACTTCTCCTTGGGGTTCGCCGGTCCTCTTTGCGAAGAAGGCAGACGATACCTTCAGACTCTGTGTGGATTATCGGAAGCTAAACCAGCTGATGGTTAAGAACCGATATCCCTTGCCGAGGATTGATGGTCTTTTTTATCAACTTCAAGGAGCACGAGTGTTCTAAAAGATTGACTTGAGATCAGGATATCATCAATTGCGCATGAGACCATCGAACATACCACTTACAGCCTTTCGGAGAAGATATGGTATGTATGATTACTTGGTGATGTCATTTTGACTCACGAACACGCCAGCAGTTTTCATGTCTCTGATGAATCATGTGCTCCATCCTTATCTAGATTCTTTTGTAGTAGTCTTCGTGGACAACATCTTGGTGTACTCTCACACTCGACAAGACCATGCCACCCATCTTGAGATCGTACTATGTACACTAAGAGAGCATAAGCTATATGATAAGATCTCAAAGTGTCACTTTTGGATGGACCAAATTCACTTCCTAGGTCATATCATCTCAGAGGCAGGAGTTGAAGTAGACCCAGAGAATGTGAGAGAAGTAGTTTCCTGAGAGCAGCCTAAGAACATGTTTGAGATACAGAGTTTCTTAGGGTTGGCTGGTTACTATAGATGCTTCATCTAGGACTTCTCTCGCTTAGCAGTGTCGTTGACGGGTTTGACTAAGAAGGGTGTGAAGTTCGTTTGGATAGAATCTTGTGAGACAGCCTTTCAGGAACTGAAGGGAAGGTTGACATCAGCACCAATCCTGATACACCCAGAGCAAGGGAAGATCTATACAGTTTTCTATGATGCATAAAGTATTGGGCTGGGAGTTGTGTTGATGTAGGGTGATCGAGTTATTGCGTACGAGTCTCGACATTTGAGGCCACACGAGAGGAATTACCCGATGCATGATCTTGAGTTGGCTGCAGTCGTTCATGTGTTACGCTATTGGAGACATTATATCTTGGTAGAGCATTTTGTGGTTTTAACCAACCACAAAAGTCTCAAGTACATATTTACTC
Source organism: Viscum album (assembly GCA_963277665.1). Taxonomy (NCBI): domain Eukaryota; kingdom Viridiplantae; phylum Streptophyta; class Magnoliopsida; order Santalales; family Viscaceae; genus Viscum; species Viscum album. The sequence continues at coordinate 1,261,462,248 of OY728146.1, read as the reverse complement.
AGCGTGACTTGAATCTGAGGCAGCGAAGGTGGGTCGAATACCTACAGTCCTTATATTTTGATCTTGCATATACACCTGGTAAGGGTAATGTAGTTGCTGATTCACTAAGCAGGAAGACTCAGATACAGGCAGTTCATGAGGTCAGTGGTTAATGGTAGCTAATGGATTTTTTCTCTGAGATGCATTTGGAGGTGAACGGAAGTCAGGGGAAAACCTATCTTTCATCTTTAGCTGTGACTTAAACCCTCCTAGATAGCGTGAGGATGAAACATCTATCTGATTCAGAAGGCCTAGTTCTATGGGAGTCGGTGGAAAGTGAGGACCCTCCTCCTAGTTGGACAATAGGAGATGATGAGGTACTGTGTTTCCATGGATGAGTGTGGGTTCTAGGGGATATACGCAAGGAGTTTATGCAGGAGTTTCATGCCTTAGCTTGAGAAGTTCATACCGGAGTTATGAAGATGTACCGCGACTTGAGACGTCAGTATTGGTGGCTGGGTATGAAGAGGGAGATAGCTAGTTTTGTTAAGAGGTGTTCCACCTGTCAGTAGTTGAAGGTGGAGCATCAAAGGCTAGCCGGACTGTTATAGCAGTTACCCATTCTGGACTATAAATGGGATGATGTCACGATGGACTTTGTGACTGGGTTGCCGAGGTCACCTCAAGGCAATGATGTCGTGTGGGTTGTTGTGGACAGACTCACAAAGGTATCTTACTTTTTTCCGATCAAGGAGACCTTCGGAGTTGACGAGCTTAGGAATTTGTATATCCGAGAGGTCGTACGTCTTCATGGGGTCCCTCATTCTATCATTTCAGATAGGGATGCCCATTTTATGTCTCGTTTATGGAAGAGTTTTCAAAGGGCACTGGGTACATAGGTGCTTCTGAGCATAGCTTACCACCCTTAGACCGATGGTCAGTCAGAGTGTATGATACAGGTGCTAGAGTACATGTTGTGTGCATGCGTCCTAAATTTTGGGGACTATTGGGAGAAGCATATACCCCTAGTCGAGTTTTTTTATAATAATAGTTTTCAGGAAACTATTGAGATGGAACCTTACTAGGCTTTGTATGCTAGGCCATGCTAATCACCTTTGTGCTGGATGGAGGCAAGTGAGGCAGATTTACTAGGACCACGTCTCATGTAGGACACTTCTGAGTAGGTCCAGTTGATTCAGAAGCCGATGGCTAATGCACAGCCTCGTCAAAAATCTTATGCTGATCGTCGCAGACGACCCTTGGAGTTTGTGGTCTTGGATCAGGTTTTATTGCATGTTTCACTGTGGTTGGGACACAGGCTGATCAGGAGACAGGGTAAACTTTCGCCGAGGTATGTGGGGCCATTTGAGATTCTAGAGAGAGTCGGTCTGGTCGCCTATCGGTTGCAGTTACCACAGAGGTACCGGGCCATGCACAACGTCTTCCATGTATCTTAGTTGCACCGTTATCATTCAGACCCATCTCATGTCTTTCAGCCTGGGGAGTTTGAGCTTCATATAGATGTGTCCTTTGTGGATCATCTGATTCGTATCGTGGATAGGAGCGCAAAGTTTCTCTAAGGCCGGTCAGTTCCTCTCGTACGGGTGCTATGAAAACATGGTCGAGTGCAGGATGAAACCTGGGAGCAGGAGACCGACGTACATGCTCAGTGGCCAGATTTGTTCTGATCATTATCTTTACCACCCTTGGAATGGAAATTCAGGGATGAATTTCTTTAAGGGGGGAAGTTTGTAAGAACTCGGTTCTTATTCTTGAGGTACGGGTTTCTTCTTTTCTCTTTTCTTTAATTGTTTTAGAGAAAATAGGTAAAATGGGGGAAAATCACAAATTTGGTGGGTACACACCGTGTACTTTTCCATGCGTCGTGAACTTTAGCCGTGTGGGATGAGTACATAGGGTGTATAGCCATGCTGGCGATGAAAGGTGTAAAAACTGACTACACGCCATGTAGTGGGTATTTACATGCCATGTAGTCATTCGGCAGGCAAATAGTAAGGTGTTAGAAGCACCTGCCAACTAAGTGACAGTACATGTCGTGTAGTCAGGAATACACATCATGTACTCATGTCGACAGATGAACAGTTCCACAGTGGAAAGATGCTGCCAAAGGAACAGTTTAAAAAATGAAAAGTACATGTCGTGTACTTGAGAGTACACACCGTGTAGTCTTTTTTTCTCTTAAAATGGGCAGTAGCCTCCTCTGTTCATAGAGAAAGCTTAGAACCAGAGGAGATCTTGGGAGAGATGGCCAGAGCTTGGAGGATCTCCCAACCACACACCAGGAACCCAATTTCTGCACCGTCGATCTCCTTGGACCCGCGCGGGTAAGAGCTTCCTTGTCCTTGAACCGTTCTTTACAATTATTCCTCTAAGGGAAGTTATTTGAGTTTGGAAGAGGTTATGTTCACCTTAGATCTACATCGTTCTTGGACGATTTGGGGAGTTTCGTTCATGTATATCGATCAGGGGTGATCGAGGTAGGTGGTCTGGTGTTTAAATTCTAACTACTGTGCGTTTTTATGTACCATTGTGCTACGAACCCATGGTGGGGTGTTGTGTGGCTGAGGCCTTGGCTATTTTAAATACCTAGAGTTGTATAGGTAATTAAATGAAATTGTAAACTGCTATTTGGGATCACTGCTTGGATCCAGGACCAACATTGGGGTGTGTTCCTCTGTTTATCCGTTTGGCCAGGTTACCCGAGGGTATACTGTAAAAATTTTTTAGCATGTATTAAATTACCTTGAGAGGAATTGTATATAAATTGCTTGTTCATATGTTGGGCATGGCCTGGTTACTTTTGACTAAGAGAAGTGTTCTATTTATCCTGAGGGCAGTGTTTTGTTTAGCCTGAGGACAACTCCTTTCACGCCTTTGGGCAGTAGATTCTGTGCCTGAGGGCAACACTTCGTATGCCTGAGGGAAATATCTGTTATGCCTGAGGACAGTTACCTGAGGGTTTTGTTTCTGATTATCTGAGGGTAAGAGTTTACATGTCTGAGGACACCGACTATTTACTTAGAAAATTCACCGAGGTGATGTCTTATATTGAATGGATAAATTGAATATTAAAATGGCAATATAAGTGGTAAAGTTAGTTACTTTTGAGTAATGCTCAGTTTTTTGCATTTTACTACTGCACACGTTATTGCACATTTACACTGACAGTTGGGCATGGGCCTTTGGTGGGTGCCTACTGGGATTTATTTCTCACACCCTATTTGGGTCATGTCTTTGGCCCAAACAGACTATGTTGTTGCAGGTGTGGATAAGGGAAAGGGTCCCTATATAGGTACTTGATTGTTGTAGAGGAGTAGGAGAGCATGGGACCGAGCTTAGGCTTGCGATGCTGCTGAGTTCCTGTTGCACTGTTTTGTTTTGTTTTACTGTACCTTGTACTTTGAGATGTATTGTATTGTACTGTATTGATGTGTAACATGTTCTGGCTATTTTCTTAGAACTAGACACATGTTGCATCCTTATCCATATAACTGTTGGTTATCTTTTACTGAAGTTGTTCATTTTAAATGTGTATGGTTTATTGCTTCCGCTGTTGTTTTATGTTATTTATCATTTTCGTTGTGCTACACTTTAACAAATGAGGGCATATTTTTCCCACTATCAGACCTGGGCCCTCACTGCTAGTCAGTAGCCACTAGTGTTTGGGGGAATGTGCTTGAGATTATGTGACCAACTGGGTCTGGGGCACCCGTTGAGTAGCTTCCGGAACCGGGACGTTACATTGACTTTATTAGAAATTATAAATTTCTCTAATTCTAAATATGTAATCTCATTTTTCGAATTCAAATCACAGTATCGGTAGAAATTAATTTAAAATTAATCCCACTTATAGGACGACACAACGGGGTTTTAATGTAAAAAAATGATCAAAAGTTTGCTATATTTTTATATCAAAATTCAATTTGAAATTGGTTATAATGACATAAATTGGATTAATTGGTTAAAATATTATATTATTAAAATTTTAAACCAATTTAAAATATAATTTAATCATATAAATTATATGAAAATGAAGTTTTAAATTAAAATCCGGTATTTTTTACTACTCATTAAAAAATGAAACCTTACAAAGAAGTACCAAAAATATTATACTAACCTATTTTTTATGTTTTTTTTTAAATGATATTTATTTTGACATATTAAATTAATAAAAGATCAAAAATTTGGATTTAAAATGGGTTTACCATAAAAAAGGTGTTAAAATACCTTTAAAAATATAGGTTTTTATTCATAAAATTAGCTTTGTTCTTATATTATGTCTATAAAATCTGCTGTATTAATACCAAAAATATTTTATTGAATATATAAAATACATATTAAATTAATATTAACCACTAATTTTAATTAATTTAATTTATTAGGGTAAAACAGCTTTGTGAATATAAAAAAAATAATATTTTCCTTTATATTCAATTAGTTTTCATATTCATTTCTAACTAACTGATAACCCATAAATTCATCTTATATTTGTGTAAACCATGTATTTTCATAAATTAGTTAATATTATTCATAATCTCTAATTTAATGACTATGTTATATCTTATTATAATAAATAATATTTTTTTTGGATAAACTCAGTCATGCATGTTACGCAATCCATTGAGGAATGTCATCGTTGTGTGTAAAATAATTTATACTAAGTGTTATGTATAGAGACAGATATTTTTTGTGATGAATGATTAAATTAGTGTTGAGTATAATGTAATACAAACTTAATTATTTAATATAAAATAGACCATTTTCAATGTTTTGTGAAATGAAAAATATCACAATGCTTAAATTAATTTAAAAAATAATAATTCGCAAAATCTAGGGGTGTTATATATGAGGACATAACCCATCCAGGTCCCCAAGGTCACTTTGGTGTAAGTCCCATTCCAAACCTTGGATGGGAACCTTTCTCCTAGATTTTCTTGCAGAATGATATTGAACTACATGGTTTAGTGTCCGTCGTATGACCTTGAATGGTATGATTTCTTCCATTAAGTGGAATGAACTACGTGGGATATGATTGCTTTCACAAGGATATGTAATAAACCCATCTCATGGTACCCATCCTAATATCAATACAACTCTCATATCCCTAGATGATGGTAAATTCATAGCACACCATTTTGTGGCTGAAAACCAGTATTGTAATAATAAATGATGAGAAAATATCTAATCCATTTAAAAAAGTCTACCATCGATAGAGAACCTTAGATAAATAGATATGTCTCTATAAATGAAGTATCTAAGATACATATAGATGATTATAATGTCTATACATGCTGATAATTGAATGTTAATTCAAGGAAGACCCATTTGACACTTGGTAATTAATAAAGGATTCATGAACATATTCTAAATCTATAAGAGAGACCATGAGTAGGTAATAATTCCTCTAAAAATAGTGTGATGATCCAGACCTCCCATCCTCTCAACCAATGCGATTCCATAAGTTTCATTGTATCCATTATATAAGGACCATATGCCTTTGGAAAGAATTTTCCTGAAACATATTTAATAAGGGAACCTCTGCGTGTTTTCACCTCTAGGAACAAAACTAGTTGGAAGCTGTTCTAAAATGGGAACCTGACATGAATGATTTTGAAAACATTCAAACCCTCATAATAAAACCATCATACAAAACACACACATATTAATGTGAAATCATCATCATCATGTATTTATCTTAATCAACTAATTTTTTTAATTATTATTAATAGAGTGTTACTTCTCTTAGATACTCATACCTCCTTTTCTATTCCACCACACCACCAATATATGATTATTTTTTATTTTTCTTATCTTATTCATATCCTCAATATTACATACTCAAATGAAAATAATAAATGTGTTCCTTCTTTTCCAAATTCCATAAATTGTATTATGATAATAAAAAACAACCATTATAACAAAATAATTATTAAAGAATACCCATTTTTGGTTCCAATGCTTTTCATTATAATCCCTTTTAAAATTCAAGTGGTATTTTAAAGATACTCTTAATTAATTCCCTTCACTTTTAAAACACATCAGAATAAATTTTTTCTTATTCTTCCATATAATCAATTTCTTCTTCTTATAAATCTTCCATAAAATCAATAATCTAAATCTCTAAAAAAGTATAAATAGTGTGAATAAAACATATATATGTCCTATAACTCATCTTTAATTTCGAAATGAACAAAATACATATGATAAATTATTTTTAGAGTGGATAAAATCATTGAATTGCCTCTTAGTTCCTCTTTATATTAACTTAGACAAGCGTAGATCACAATTATATGGGTCTTGATTAAGAAAAATGTATGATTTGATGGAACTTCATATGTATTATTTGTGAAACCCTAATAAAATCAATTTTAGCATTAATAAATTCATGCAATAGTTATCCTTAGAAAAACATCTTCATATAAGGCTCAGATCAGGGATGAAATAAGATTTATGATGTTATTAACTCAAAATAATAGCTTTAACATCATCATATTTGTATTTCCTCATGATTCACAAATTCTAGAAACTATACTTTTCATTTTTCATTGACCTCCCCTTTGCATGGATGAAGATCATTTTCTTTTTCTTACATTCTTTAGTTGCACACTCTTCAAAGAGTTTATGTTTTTAACAATGATGGAGTAATGAAATTATTAACTTATTCAAAAATCATTATCAACTCCCATTACATATTTTCAATTAAAAGTGCATAATTAGTGATAAATTCCAATGTTTTGATATTAAATATAATTTTTGATCATTTCATGAATTAATCCAAATCCAGTATAGTTTTCTATTTTATGCATAAATCTATCCCTACTGATCCAAATTGTTTTATTCTTATTTTTAGAGTTATTTATTCCTTTATTTTTCTAATTTGGCCATGTAAAGGTCCATACGGACTACACTAGAAGGAAAATTGAATATGTGGTGAAAACATGGCCATCCATGAAGATTTAATTTATGGGGTCAATAAAGAATCTCTTATTTGATAAAACTCTAAAAATTGTTATAGGGTATTCAAAAAAATATTATATTAAAAATTTGAAGTCCCATCTCAACCAATAAGTGTCCCAATTGATGCATTAATATATAACCCATAATTCTTCCCAAGATTTCTAAACATCCCACAATTCATTACATTTGTCCAAATCCACTTTCCCAATTAAGAAGAATGATTGTGTATAGAAATACAATAGTTATAAAACCAACTTTTTGTAAAATTATGATGTGATATGGTGGAATATTCATATCCATAAATTCATTCACATTGTTTCTTTTGAAAACATTAGGATAAAACTAGATAATAGAACATGGTTTAAGAAAACATGCATATCTTTAGAAACAAAATTCCAATGGACCTCAAATTTTGACAGTGTATTTTAAACATACACATCTAAAAATTTATAGAAGAATATTCCTCTATATTTGGATATCTTCATCATAAAATGATAAATCTAACATGAAGGTAAGTTTGGGTAGGAAAACAATTCACTAAACCAGGTTTTAAATATGTTACCCTTATTTCTCCACGAATTTGATTGTAATTTAAGAGAATATGAGGTGAAATCAGAATTACTAAGGCCTCTAAAAAGTCTTGAGAAGTCCTTATAAACTCATTTTTTTAATTGGGATACATTTTATCCTCTCTTTTTTTGTGTTCTTTTTCATTCTCCTATATTTGTAATCTTGTAAGTGTTTTCATTGTAATTATTTTTAAATATTAATTATTGTCTCAAAGTCATCTCTCATCCTCATCAAAATAATTTAATTTATTATTATTTTTATTAATAGTATTTAAAATAAGTTTAAAACCCTATCCTTATTAACTTTATCATTCAATCCAAAGTTTGTCTACCTTTCCTCATTGTGCATGTTTGGGGAATAATTATATTATTGCCTCATTCCTTTCCTTATTCATTTAAAAAATAAACATAAACATCCCAAATATATTTTTAACAACTCAAATGGTTTAGTAGATATACCATTTGGGTGATTCATAATTTGGGGATGTTAAGTGATTGAGAGAATTTACTCACTTAACATTATTTAAATTAATATTGTGTACGTAAAATAAGAAATTTTATGGATTAATGAATTTTTTTTATTTATTTGTGGATTAAATGGATTATTGTAATGGTAAAATAAACATGGGTTTATGAAATATTGAACCTTCCATCAATAAGAATTTATTTTTTTTAGAACCTTTGTTAATTATTGTGTAAAATCCAATAATATTGGGAATTTTGATTGAAATTATCTTGTGAAGTGGATGTTAATTTAATTAAATATTTTTCAAATCTCAAAGATATCATGATATTACATTCCTAATAACAAAATCACCCCCAAATTTATCAAATTGTAAAATCTAATTTCACTGAAAAATCAATTTCATGAATAATTGCAGACAAACCCTCTTTTCAAAAGACAAAACAAAAACAAATGACTAAGAATTATAATATCATCATCAAGGATTCGACCTGAGTAATGCTATACAGGTAATAGTAGAGAACCAAACCATTGAATATTATATTGGTGAAAATGACCCATTGTTGAAAAAAAATCTTACATCATCACTTTAATTTCATTTCCATCAGATTAAAAATATAAAAAATAGATATTTCATATAACAAAACATTGAAATTTTTCAAATTTTTAAGGTTTTATATTGGGGACATCAATGAATTTTTTTTGTAAAATATTTATTTTCAAAGAATTATTTTTAGTGGAAAGTTATTACATTTTACTCTAAAAGACTTAAACTCTTGAATTTTTTAATTTATAGTAGAAATTAATACCTTACAATGGGAAGAAATGACTTATGATGAACCTTTAAAATTAATAAAGACTTATTATTAGTATAGTCATATGATATATCTAATAGTTTTAGATCCCTTAAAAGATCCATTATTATGACTTAAAGCCTTATGTTTGGAATCAGATATCTATTATCAGTATAAAAAGCCTTATATTCTATAATTAAGGAATTTTATCATGAACTCCCATGTCTATATATTGGTAGGTAGCTTCTAAATTACTTCTACTTGTTCTATGGATTCTTTAAACATTATAATTCATATAAAAAAATTGTCCAATAATTTTTTGAATTATTTAAATAATTCCAATTTTCTTGAAAGAAATTATCGAGGTGTTTCATCATATAAAACACTCTTATTAGAGAACTTCATCTAATTATATTTGTTGTCTTAGGTTATATTCTTCTTCAATTAATCCAAATTCATATATTTCAACTTCATCCTTCATCCAAGAGTGTATAATCATTTATTACAAAATCAAATATACATTATACTCCTCATATGGGTTCTTTAACTATAGAAAATCTCTCTTAGATACTTTGAAACTTCTTATCATTTTTTATTAATATCTTATGAAAGTTATTATTTAAATGTTCATCCACCAAGTATTCATTCTCCAATTGGGTCATTAGAATGTATCTATCCAATTATTATGAGGTCCTGGGTTTTTCTTATTTTCTATTTGTTCAACATGAATGAAACTCCTCATACATAGTTGGATACTCACTTCATCACCTGAGACCTCATATTCAGTTGAACACATATCATTTACATGATCTTTAATAAAAAATAAAATCAAGTACCTTGGGGAACATTGATGATAAACCTCTTCCTCTAGTATTCAAAAAATACATGACTTAGGTCAATTATAATTAAATACTAAAACTTCATGGCCAAGTATTTAAATGGGGTTGTTACCATAGTTTGGTTATATATGAAGCTATGATAATAGCCTGTGATATCTAGGAAACTATTAACCTCCACAATGTTCATGGGAGATGCTCAAGAAATGACTACCTTAATCCTCAAGGGATTGACTTCCACTCTCTACTAAGGTACTACATACCCAAGTAGACGATCCTCCCCTACCTAAAACATACATAGAGAAAAATTTTCATAGAGATGGCGGTGCTAAAGGACTTGTATGATATCCCTAGGGTTCTTGACATAGTCCACATATGGCCATGAGTATACTAGTATATCGTCAGAGAAAACTACCATAAACTAATATATAAACTCACAAAATATAGAGTTCATCAACCCTATAAAAAATATTTGGGAATTTGTAACACTAAACAACATAACCATATACTAAAATTTCCCATAAATATCTATAAATCCGTTCATTTGAATATCCTATTATTTATCCCCCATCAAGTAATATCCAGACCATACATCAATCTTCCAAAACCAATTTTCCTACTTCAACTAGTCGAATAGATCATGAATCCTATTAATTGGGTTGTTGTTTTTGATTATCACATATTAAAATTCCCATTAATCTGTATACAACCATAAAAAAATATTTTCCTTCTTATCAAATAAAATCATAGCACCCCACAATGATACACTGAGTCAGATGAAATGCTTCTACAAAAAATCTGAAAAAAAACAAGATCTATGTGATCACATAAAGGGGGAGTGTGTGAATTATGGATATTTTATTTTTAAATTTTCATACTTATGATATAACATTAATCTCATGTTAGGATGATATGAATCTTATATAAAATAAGAAAATAATCCCAACTAAAGGAATAGAGGCATTTATAATTCTCACTACTCAAAAGATTATATATCCCTTGGAATGGTGTGGAAGTAATAAAAGACCAAAAAAATCACTGTAAAATAATTATTTTGATGGTTATATAATGTATTTATTATCCTTTCACTTTCATAAAACCATTTCAAATTGAGATTTCATGTGTTTCTCAGAAAGATAAATGATATAAAAATGTTTTGTAACAACTTTAAAAACCTTCACTATCTAGATTCAATATTTTGTTTATGTGGTTCTTGTACTTTCTCCTAATTTTTACTTAACGTAAATTCATCTTAACTTTATTGAAAAATTGTGAGATATAAATTATTCATATACTTCTGTAAGAAATCTTCCATCCAATATTACCTCTATTTGGTATTGATAGTCTAATGGAACTTATTCTAGTACCATATTTCCCTATTCAATTCCATCTGACCGATCACCTCTCTTTAGCCAAATACATATTTATATAATTCATCTAATATCTCTTCAACCTATTCATCCATTCACTTATATAAACCATTATTATGATACTAATTAATGGAAAGACTCTATCTAGTATCTATATGAAATATTCTACTTCAATATGTTCATTTGATCGACTCTACACTTCAAAATCATTTGAAACAGATGTATATAAATAAATATTCAATTCAGTAAAACTTCAGTCATTTATATAGGCATAATTACATTTATAATTAAGGATGAGGTTTAGATATCAAATTCCAATATCCCACTAAGATCATTTTGTGACCTACTTAGAAACTTCCTTCCATTGACCACATTCAAACCTCCTAAAAAGAAGTATATTTCTTTAAGATGTGATGCCAATATTATTCATGAAAAATAAATCAGTGTTCTTGAACAACTTCATTAGATCCTATTAGAATACTTTTTCCAGACACTTTATCAATCTGATGACATACATCAGAAACCTTATACAATTTCTATGATATCCCTTTTTTATTACAGAATAATTCATGATTTATAATATAGGAATACACATAATATAACCCAAAATATCCAGAAGTATAATGTATTTGTAAATTTGGTACATTACATAATAACTTAAAATATGGTGTGGGGGGACATCATTATTATTGTAAACTTCCTTAACATGATCCTTTTATTCAATCATTCTAAAAACTACATGGGATAACCAGGGGATATATATAAGAAATGAGAGAGCTATAAAGCCTAGTATGGGAATAAATAATTCATAACATGGAGAAGGTATTAAATATTAGACAATAGGCATATCATTGGGACATAAATGGGTGATAATTATAAACATGAACAATGAGGCATGATATATCTTGATAACATAAAGGTAACATGGGAATGTGAAAACAACATTAAACATGACATCATAAACATAAGTAAAGGTTAAACATGAATAATTAATAACATAATGTTCTTAAGATAACATCCCATGAACCATACATCATGTCTCATACAACTAAAACATTACTTAATTCATTAGAGCACTATCTGGGGGTACCCATAATAATCATATCATGTACTTGATTAAGTTTTCCACATATATCATATTCATAAGAACATATTTAAACACATTTAAACCCATTATAATGGATTTTTTATTACATACATGTAATTACCCTATCAAATAAGTATAATATTATAAAGTTGAACAACCTTGATAGGAAATATGTATGGGTATTCTCTACACAATTGTTTGGTAGGGGAAATCACAATGAAATTTTGGCAGCATGACAGGGGGTATAATTGTTCATGAGAGGGATTATTGAGAGTTAAATGGGTATATAATCATTTATACATCATAAGGGTAGTAATATGGACATGTAAGAACATATCTCAACATTATGAATAGGGGATAAAAGTCATAAGATAATAATCATGCTTGAATAAATAGGATAAGGAGAGAATCCCTTACCTTTAGAGGGTGATTCCAAAATCTTGGGAGTAGTTTCTTGAGAGCTTGGGGCACCTTATGAGGACTATAGATATGTTGGGGAGTATTATGGAAATTATCTAAGGTTTTTAGTGAAGATAATGGGGAGATTTTGTGGGTTTATATTGGAAAAAAGAGGGATGTTCTTTACTATTTCCCCAACTTAGGTTTTGGACTATATATTATAATTTAATCAAAACCAAAAACATTCCATGGGGTTTCACATAGTCTCCAAAAAAATAGTAGGGGTTTAAATTATTTTATAAGTCAAGGGTATTAACATATTAAAATATTACCCTTGGTGATGTAAAAGTGAGTTATGTTCTTAAAAAATGATTTTAAATCCATATAATATAAAATATGTTTTTGAGGATTCATAAAAAATTTATAAAATTAATAAAAATAACCTAAAACACTTTAATTTAATGGTAAAACTTATATTTGTTCATGGATACCTTTTATAGTATTTATTACACCCATTTTTGTTCCTTATGGTTCCATAATACACACTGCATGTTTATACCGTATTTATTTTTTACTTGAAAACTCAACTATCTTTGAAAATTATGAAAAATTGAAAATTGGAGAATTTAGAAATTTTAATTCCAAAAAAATATTTATTTTATCAAAATAATATTCTAAATAAAATAATTTTCACTTTTAAAATAGAATTGACATTTATTGAAAAATACCAGGTTTTTTTACAATAACAGTTTTCAAACCCTTATTAAAAATACATTTGACATCAGAAAAAAAATTATTTTCAGTTATATTTAATAGAAATTAATTTATAATAATATTTTTTTATAAAATAATTTATTTCAAAAATCATTTAATTTAACAAATGGAATTCCTTATTTGAAATTGCATATTACCCAAAAATAGAAGTTATGTTTTATCATACCAAAATTGAAATCATTTATAATTTAATAAAAATAAATAGTAAAAAAACTATTATTATATTGAAAATAAAATATACATATTCATATTCTTAGGTTCTAGATAAAAATCCATTTATTACACCAGTAAACTCCCTAAGGGTAAGTTGTACGATGATCATATTTTCATGGGGTGGTTCGGCATACATGGTTTGGGTCGTGATCTCGATGAGATTAAACTTCACCCGTAAATAATTTCACCCATTCTTTAGCTATTTGATATAGTCTTGATATTGGCCAAGGGAAATCCTATATATTCTATCTCCATTAGAAGCTCTGATTAATGAGATTTATAGGGTTTGATCCTACTAGTGGAGGCCAGCATTTCCTTTTTCCGTATCAATTAGATTTGTCAAAACCCTATATTAATACTAATAATATGATAACTATTAAATGGATATATTATCAATAGTTATGATTCCAAAATGTCTTTTGAATTTTATATCATATAATAAAAACAAAGATGTGAATTTGTTTTTTATACACATAATAGAAAATTTAACTCAAACACCAATAGAATTTTATTAATAAAAGTTTGGGTCATTAAAATCTTCCCCCCTTTATAAATTTTGACTTTGAAATTTTCATTTGAAACACTAAAATAGATGAGGGTAACTATGTTTGATCACATCCTCTAGTTACCAGATTTTCTTTTCAACCTTATGTTTTATCTATAACACTTTAACCAGGTGCATTGACTCATTTCATAGAACTTTTCTCAACAATATTAGATCTTCATCAATTTCTCCTCATATGAAAGATCATTCTCCAACGGTATCACCTCTATATTCATTACATGTAAGGGTTCTGCTATGTACTTACTAAAGAGTGGTACATTGACCACATAATGTACTTTAGATAGTTTAGGTGGGAGTTCTAGTTGATAATCCACTTCTCCAATACGATGAAGGATCTTAGAGGGACTGATGTGTCTTGGAATAAGATTTACCTTCTTCCAAAATATCATTAATTTATTCCATAGAGATATGTTGTGGAATAACTTATCTCCAACCTAAAACTCTAGGTTTCATCGATTACTATCATCATAGATCTTCTGTTAACTTTGAGTAGCCCTAATGTGCTTATTAGTGGTCTTATATTTTTACACCATTTCTCGACTATTTTAAGACCCAACTATTTGTGTTCACAAAATTCATACAAGCATGAATGTGTTCTTCACATCTTCCAATAATGGGATTCATTAGTATCCATTTTGATACTTTATTAGAAACTATTATTGTTTGAGAACTCCACTAGAGGAATATAATAAAACCATCATCCTTTGAAGTCCATTGAGCATGCTCTAAAAATTTTTGTGAGTTTATTGATAGTCCACTCAATTTGAAAATCTATTTAAAGGTGATAATATGTGATGAATTTTAACTCAGTATTTATAGTACGTTGGAGACTGTTCCATAACATGGGGTAAATATTGGCTCACGATCAAATACAATCGATTGGGGTGTTCCATGTAGCCTCACCACTTCTCTAATGTATATTCCTCTAAAATTATAATAAAGTGAGTAGTATTTGTATATCAATCCACCACAACCCATATATAATTATTTCCTCTTAAAGTATTTGGAAGACTGGTGACAAATTCCGTGGTTATATTTTCCCATTTATATGTAGTTATGGGTAATGGTTGCATCACCCCATTGTATTTTTTCCTCCCAAACTTCAGTTACTGACATAGAAGACACATTAACATATAATATTTGATCCCATTCTTCGTATTGTCCGACCAATAGTGTTCTTAGAGATTTTGACACATATTTGTGCCCCTGGATGGAAGGTGAAGGTTGAGTAATGTGCATCATCCATCATCTCTATCTTTAACTCATGATTTTATATTACACATATTCATGACCCAAATCATATAAATCATTCATCATTAATTTTTAACTTTGAGGGTTTACCTTTTCTTATAGAATCCACCATCATATGAATTTAAACATCATCTCTTTGAGAATTATTTATATTTTCTATAAGGGATGTTTGAACAATAATTTGTGAAAGGATCAATTATGTTTCTTCCTTTATGATTCCCATGTCTATCATTTTCAAGTATAATAAGAGAATATCCTTCTCAATTCTCATCAATGATAAAATTTACAGATCCATTCTAATTAGAGATCAGCCACTTTATTTTCTTTTCAATGATGGGAGTGTATTGATCACCCATAGTCTGTAATCATATCTAATAATGTTGTTGAATATTTATTTGTTTTTATGTGAGTACATGCTTGAGGATTTAATGTTTTTCATATATTTAACACTTCTCACCAAATACATAATCACACTGTTTTTAATGTGAATATCACTCATCTAACTCTAGATCATGCATTGGGTAGTTCTACACATGAACGTTCAATTTCCTTGAGCCATAGGCAATCACATTGTCATTTTTCATTAGTGAACAACCTAACCCCTTCTTTGAAGCATCGTTTTAGAGCATGAAAAGATCCACAATTTAGGGTATAATAATTATAGGTGCGGTGATAAGCCTCTTATTCAACTCCTTGAATCTATCTTCACATCCATTATTCAAAAAAACATGACTCCCATCTGATTTATCTTGGTTAAAGGGTTTGATAATTATGAGAAATTTCTCAAAATTTAATTATAGTACCTAGATAATCCAATGAAACTACGAATTTATGTTATAGATGATTTTATTGAACGTCCTTCAATTTATTTTTTCTTTGAAGGGTCCTACTATAATCCATTACTTGTGAGAATATTCCTAAATAATGTAACTTACCCCAACCAGAATTCACATTTTCTATACTTTTCATAATGATTCTCCTTTCATACGGTTATAGCATAGTTCTCATATAATATGCATACTACTAATTTCATTTTGAGTATATTAGAATATCGTATATAAAGGCTATAAAAAAATTTCTGGATAATATCTAATGACTTTATTCAAAAAGTTCATGAAGACTACTACGACATTAGGAGGTCTGAGTGGTATTACTATGAACTCATAGTGCATGTACCTTATATAGAAAGTAGACTTGTGGATATCATCCTTATTCACCCTTACATGATAATACCATGACCAATGATACATCTTGGAGAAGTGATGGGAACCATGTAGTCCATCAAACATGTCATAAATACATGGAAGAATATACTTGATCTTTTTCATGATATTTTTGAACTGATGATAATCAATGAAAAGTTAGATTGATACATCATTATTCTTCATTAAGAGGACCGGTGCACCCCATGGTGAATAAATTGGTAGTGTAAACCCTTTATAAAAATTCTCCTGTAGTTTTTCCATTAACTACTCATGTTCCAAAACATCCATTCTTTATAGATTCATGCATATTAGAAAATATTAGGTATAATATTGGTTAGAAATTAAACCTCTCAAGTAGGATATAGATCGATAAATTATTCCAAAAACACTTCAGCATATTCACTTACAACAAGCATTTTTTTAAAGATGATCTTTTCCTTAGAATCAATTATTTGATATAGATATGGTTTCTCATAGGGTAATAATAAATATGGTTGAGAAATTAGGGAAAGATAAGATTCATCCACCTCTATTAATTTATAGATAATATGAGGAAGATTCATAATAAAGAGTGTGATTTCTTTTCCACAACAATTTATGTTGGATATTTATAAGGAAATCTAAACTATACCCAAAACAGAATAAAATTCCCCTAAAGGGAGTATCAAAAGTTTTACTGGGAAGTTCATCCAACAAATTTTCATATAGGAGTATTTAAATACATGGTGAGAAATAATTTCACCATTCTTTATTTTCACTAACAGCTCTATATATGTGATTTGTGATGGTGTTTTAATAGGTCTACTAAACATGTATGATACGAAGGAATGATTATAACCAGAATCAAAAATTTTGTTTTATATTCATGAATGAATAACTATAGTATCTATCACCACTTTGTTTTTTGGATCAATTCCAGTGGTTATAATGAAATATAATCTCCCTTATTTTCATCGAGGTTGTTGAGGTAGATCTTTTATGAAAACTCATATCTTAGGGTAGTGGTTGGTATAGTGTATTTCTTCCTTATAGTTGAAAATTTTGAAAATAGGATGAGGGTAGGTTGGAGAATTACTCTCATAAATTGCACTGGTGGGTTTCTCCCATTGGATATCACCAGCTAGGTTCCCTTCCATTCATAACTTAAATCATTTCCTCACCCCCCTTATTCAATTTATGATGTTCTTCTTTCCACACTTTTTACAAGTGGGGTATTGAAACTTGTTACCACTATTATATTTCTCCATTGCACAACCAAAATTGAACTCCACTTTCTACTTCTTATCCTTATGTGACCCTTGAGATTATATGATTTCCATTTTGAGTTTGAGTGTAAACCAAAAAGTTTCTCATAGATATCAATGTATTGGATCACCAGGTATTTTCATATTCTCAATTTTATCCCACCAAAGAAGTTATCAACTTTGAATTCGGGGGTAACAACAAAGCCAGAGGCAAATCATGAAAATATTGTAAAGTTTTCCTTATACTCCCTAATGGATTCACCATAGTTTTTATTAAGGATATTAAAACCCATTTCCATTTAATTTTGGAGAGTGTGTGGAAAATATTTATCGAAAAACATTTTCCAGAATTCCTTTTTCACCATTACTTAGATATCTTCCCTAGGCTTGGTATTTTTTATCAATGTCCCCCACTGATTAGCCTCTCCCTTTATAATATAAATAACTAGTATAACATCCTTTTGTTTAGAATATTGAAGGATAGAGATTTTATTCTCAATGGAGTTGATCCATTATTATGTGATTAAATTATATTATGATCTATTGAGTGTTAAATGACTTTTTTACAAAAATTTATCAATTACATATTGTTATTTATTAGGGGGACTTGATAATTCCTCTTAATTTAGTTTTATATTTAGAACCTGATTCAACTAAGATAGTATCATCACAAAGTTCACAATTCCTACTCCCATCAGGTTGGGAATATCATTTGAGAAGACATCACATTTTTAATGACTCAAACTCTTATAAATAAAATTCCCATTTTAATTTAATTAAATGTATTACTAAATAAAAGAAAAACATGCACTTTTTTATTATTATAACCAATTGGATTAAAAATAACATTAAGTATCTTTACCATTGATAATATAGTCATTTAACAATGATAACATGTATAGTATTAATATTGGGGTTTATCAGTCCAATCGATATAGATAAAATATGTGATGGCCTCAAGTAGTAGTATTGTACCCTATAAATCCCATTTATTGGAGATTAAAAGGGAGATAGCATATCTAGGATTTTCTCTTGACCAAGACCAAGCTGATATCCAACAACTTAAGTGTGATAAAAACTGTTTATTATAGAAGTTCAAGCTCATCGAGATCACAACCCAAACCATGTTTGTCGAACTTCCCCAAGAAAGTCACACTATCACACACCTTACTCTTATAGAGTTTTATGTTGTATTAAAGGTATATTTATTAAGACCTTAGTAGTATGAATATGAACTTTATCTGTATAGGATAATGACTATATTTTCATCCTGTTATTGTTACTTTGTAAATTATTTTTATTTTGATACAATAAAGCATAAATTCTATTTTTGGTTAATATTAGAATTCAATTTAGGAATTTATGAAATAATAGATTTTAAAAATAAATAATATTTTATTATTATTAAATTTTTTTCATATATATATGATCATATAATTATTATTAAGTGGAATTTAATTTTTATAAGTGTTAAAATTTTGTTATTGACAAAAGTACAATATTTATTAATAATTGAAAATTTTATTTTAAAAGTGAAAATTCACATATTTAGAAAATTATTTAAATAAAATTAATTTTATTTTTTTAATCATAGTGTCAACATTATCCAATGGTTATTTTTTTTATAATGTTCATAGGTAGTTGAATTTTTGGGTAAAAATTAAATACTGTATAAATATACTTTGTATTTTATGACATCATATTAAACTAAAAGTGATGTAATAATTACTATAAATGTGATCCATGAACAAATAAATTTTTTCCCTTTAATACAATCTAATTTTAGGTTTATTATATTTTTTTCAAATCCATTATGAATCCTCTAAAATCTATAATATGTTTTAAGGTTTTAAAATCATTTACTTAAGAGTGTGACTCACCTCCACATAAGCAAGAGAATTATTTTAATAAGTTTGGACCTTTTCCTTATAAAATAATAAAAATCACTCCCATTTGGAAAAAACATGGGTAAAAACCATGTGATGGTTTTTAGTTTTGGATATTTTATTATGAAGAGTCCAATACCTAAATAATAAAGAAGTTCCCCTCTTTTCTTATATAATCCCTAGAAAGATCCCATTTTTCTTCACTAAAACTCCTTATAGCATAAAACAATCTACCCTCCACTCCCTAGAGTCATCCCTAGTTACCCTAAGTTCTTAAGAAGACCCTCCAAATACATTGGATTCACACACTCAAGTAAGGGATTCTCCACTCTCCTCTTTTATCAAGCACTCCTTTTATGTTATGTCTTTTAATTCAATTTTCATATGTTTGGATACGTTCTTACATATCATCCATACTTTCCATTTGATTCATAAATTATGAGATCCCCTTTCACTCTCATTTTTCCTCATATTAACCCTTATTTACACCCATTACCATGCCAAAATTTTGTAAGGGTTCTTTCCTTTCATTTTTTTATTAAAGTTTCTTCAATATTGTATTCATTCTATTTATAGTTTCTTATATTGGTATATATATTTCCATGTCCATGTTACTTTAAATATCATTTCTACATTATTATAGACCACTTTCTGTCTCATTAACACCATTTTATGAATTTTATGTGATGTTTTTATGTTGTTGAAATATCACCGCAATTTTCCATGCCAAAACAACTTTCTATTGAATACAATACCCATTTCCTATCAAGGGTGTTCATATTAATGAAAATTTAAATTTTGATTGGGGAATTTAATTTGTGTCTTCCCCACTCTTTAATCATGGAATAAATCATTATAATTAACAAATTCATGTTGTATGATCTATGTGGCATACTTAAGCATGAGAATGATGTAAATGTGATGGGAATGCCCAAATAATGCTCCAATGCAATGGATAACATTTGGTATAATGATACATCATGTCGGGACAAGGGGTGAACCTGATTCCTTTATGTACTTTGTCCACCATATTGTCTTGTCGAGTTTATCCATGAACTATGTTTATGATTCAGTGTTTTAAGTTGATTCCACATTTCCCATGTTATGATTATCATGAAATACCATGTCTCATTATTCATGTTTTTTATTCCAACTCTTTTTATGTCTTATTAATATTCCTATTATTTTACATTTATTATCCTCTTCATGTTATTACATTTTATTCCCTTACTGTGCTTTATATCTCAACCCATTCTTATGTTTTTCCTATGGTTATCCCATTCATTTTTAATTGCGAAGGAATATTATGAACATGTTGAGGAGGTTTTCAATAAACATGAAGTATTTCATGTTTTATATAGTTATTTAATGCACCTAATTCTAAAATTAACTATAATTATTGATCTTTTGGGTTGTATAAAGTGTTATATTGTCAAACAAATCAATTATTAATGAAACATAAAAAGAAGGGTTGTAATAGTTGATATTAGAGAAAAAGATTAATTATTTTTGGGATTAGGATTAGAAAAAACTAGTGAAAATCCATAGGGATAAGGATGAGTATAAGGAAATATCCATAAATTTTGGTTAGTATATAGTAAGTGGTTTATCAATAAAATACATCTCTATCTAGATATTACAAGTGTACATGGTTTTGGAATAGATATACCTTGGAGTAACAACTCTGACAAGTTGTTTCGGGCCGGACATAGGTTATCTTGGTATACGACAACGTGCCTTACTGCATACCTAGTTGGAAACTCATGGGTTATATGCTTTGGTAAATTAATAATCTCCTTAGGAATCATTATTAAGGTAAAAACCCCCATATGAATACATGTTAGGAAATAGATCAGGGATAACATATATTGAAGCCTAAAAATTAATAATTTATGGAAATATATGTAATTTATAATTTATTACTTTAATTTCAATATATTCCATTTTATGAGTTTAATAGTTTAAAAATAATCTTCCTTAATTATCCCTTTATTTTAGACAATTTCCAAAAATATGAGGAATCAGGTATACAATCGATGTGATGAGCAATGTGATGACTACCCCAATGAGTTGCCAAATCCAATGGAAACAAGAATCATGAACCTCATGATTATACACTCTCATCTAACTCAGGTTATGAATAGAAACCTAGATCAAGAGGATATTTCCAACCCCCCTAAGAGAGAACAAGTTGCAATCAAGATCTCCATGCGATAAAGACCTTCTTCTACCAATGGACCATCTGATCCTTTAACCACATAACAATGAATCAACACCATTGAGAATATATTCTCCATCATTAAATTTTATAAATATGATAAGGTTATTATAGATGTTTATCATATGGAGTTATAATCTAATCAATTCTGGATATTGATCAAGAATATGGAGCCTTATGAAGAGATCTAAGAAATGGAGTGGAATGAAATCTAGAATTTTTTTCAATAAATATTTCCCATGAATTATGCATCTTAAAATGGAAAGGTATTTTCTTACACTCAAGAAAAATGATGATTAATCTATTGGGGTCTATGAGGAAAACATCACAAGGCTTGCCCAATAGGCCTCTAGTTTTTCTGTTACCTACGAACAAAGGTTGACCGCTTCTTTGGTGGGATAAAACCTATTTTATGAGAAACTGTAGATATCCATGACTTTTATAGCTATGAAGAAATTGTATGATGTTCCCTACAAGTTGATATGAAGATCATATAATTACAAGTGTATTACAAGGATAAAAATCCTAAAGAAGAATTTTATTCTGGAGATCCGATGAAGAATTCAAATGGTGCTAAGGAATTCCAACATCCCACGTATCAATGGTCATAAAATAATAAACACTGAAATTTCCTAAATGGAATGAAAAAATGATTTAGGTGTGGGAAGGAAGGACATATGTCTAATTTTTGATGATAGGAGAAACTCGCTAATGAGATGGAGGGAAGGAATGCTTCAGTCAACCCTAATTGCATTATTTATTTCTTCAGCTGTAAGGAACTAGGGTAATTTGTAAATAAATTCCATAAAACATGGGTTTTCGGATACAACAAACAACCTCAAAGGAAGAAAGGGTGATCTTTTTTCCTTCCTAACTATTAAGGTGGATCCTAACAATGAAGTGGTGACAAGTACACTATTTATTAATTCAATAGTAGTGAACATACTTTTTGATTCCAGTTTTATGAATTCCTTCATATCAAAAACATTTAGTAGAATTATTCAAATACCACCTAAAATCATGTAAGTAGAGCTATTAGTGAAAATTAAAAATGGGTAAATTATTTCATCTTAAGTATATAACTCTTCCCCTATCCCAATTTATGGGTTAAACTTCCCAACTAACCTTGTAATTCTACATTTTCTGGAATTTGATTTAATTTTATGCATGGATTTGCATTCCCTATATAGAGGCTACATAAATTACTATGAGATGTAAATAACTTTCTATAAGGTGAATCAACCCTGATTATGTATAGGTATAAGGATGAGGATGAATCTCCTTTAGCGCCATCATCTCAAGTATGGATATTATTTCCATATAAGAAATCATATCTAGCTAAAATGATTGATTCTAAAGAAAGGATCATCCTAGAATACATGCCTATTGTGAGGGAATATGATGATGTTTTTCCCAAGGAATTTCCTAGTCTTCCTCCTAGGAGAGAGGTTAAATTTTCAATCGATCTTATACCTGGGGAATTTCCAATATCCAAGAATACATATAGGATGGTTGTTGTGGAACTTGTAAATCTAAAAAAAACTACAAGGAATTTGGATAAAGGGTTTATACAACCAAGATCTTTACAATGGGGTGAACTAGTCATCTTCTTCAAGATGAAGGATGGGTCATTGTTCCTTTTTATTAAGTATAATGAGCTCCACAAGATCATGATAATGAATAAGTATCGTTTTCCATGGATTGATGAATTGTTTGATCAACTACATGGAGTAGAAAACTTCTCTTAGGTGGATCCATGGTCCAGATATTACCAAGATATGGTGAAGAAGGGGGATATCCCCAACACTACATTTTGTACAAGGTACATGCACTATGAGTTCATAGTAATGGCATTCAGACTTAATAATTCTCCAAAACAATCATGGACAGGATGGATAGAGTCTTTAGATATTACCTCAAAAACTTTGTTGTAGTTTTTATAGATAATATTATAATATACTCTAAAACAGAGGAGAAGTTAGAGGAACATACGAGAAATGTATGAATTTCCTTATAAATGTAGAAGCTTTATGAAAAGTACAACAAGTACAAGTTATGTTTAATGGAAGTCACATTCTTGGGGTATATCATCACAAGTAATGGGATATTTACAGATCCTTCAAAGGAAAAAGTAATTAGGTAATGTTTAGTATCATGATACATCATGTTGGGGAATAGAGTTAACCTGATTCCTTTATGGGACTATTTCCACCATGATGTATTGGTAGGTTTAGCCTTGACCTATATTTGTGATTAAATGTTTTATGTTATTGCCACATTTCCCATGTTATTATTATCATTCTATATCATGTAGATTTTTTCATTTTTATGATTCATACTCTTTTTATGCCTCATTTATATACCTATTTTTTAACATTTATTATCTTATTCATTTTATTCCATGATTAATCCCTTGCTAGGATTTATATCTCACCCATTTCTTATGTTTGTTCCTAGGTTATCCCATGTAGTTTTATATACGAAGGAAAATTATGCACATGTTAATGAGGTTTTCAATAAATATGACATAGTTCATGTTTTAAGTTGTTATGTAATGTACCTAATTCCCAAATACACTATAATTCTAAATCTTTTTTCATGTATTAAGTGTAATATTATGAAATAAATCAAGTATTAATTCGAAATAATGAGCATGGTTTTTATAACATTTTCCTTCATATTGGTTGTTTAATCGGTTCCTCCAATTTAAGAAATTTTTCTAAAATAATGACAAAAATAGGTATTTGTTTTTGGTACTATTAAACACATAAAAAGGAATCAAATAACATTAAATGGGTAACTTGTAAATGACATTTATTTGATAACTTACAAATTTTTGGGATTCAATCTATGTTATCCTTAATATATTTCATAAGATAAACTTATATGAAATTTCTTTGTTCCCCTAATAATGGTTTATAATGATCTTGTGATTTTATTAAATCATATCCCTAAATAGTGTTAAACCATGTGTGCATCAAGGCCCATTGTCATGCACCTATTCCTATTTGAGTCTAGCTCAATTTAGTGTTTTCAAGTATTACCCCTAGGTTCATTTTTTCCAGAGCCACATCAACTTGTAGTGTTCATATAGGAATTTGTATACTTGGAAACCACTTAATCTATACTTTACCATAATTTAGGGATTATTTTATTTTTTTTAGCCTTATCCCTATTTCATTCTATTGAATTTTCTAATCCTAATCCCAAAATAACTAACCCTACCTTTGATACCAAATATGACATTGTTTTTTTATTGTACATCAATTAATTATTTATTACATTGGAGGGCATATAATAAAATCTAGAAGATAAAAGAGTATAATGTATTTAGAAATTAGATACATTACTTAACAACTTAAAATAGAGGGTATATCATCATTGTTGAAAATTGTTATAACATTCTCATATTATTCAATCATTCTGAAAAATGCATTGGAAAATCGAGTGAACTACATTAGAAAGGGGTGAGCTATAAATCCCAGTAATGGAATAAGTAAATAATAACATAGAGAATGTATCACAAGTTAGACAATATGAATATAAATGTGACATAAAAGGGGTGTGAATCATAAACCTGAACAACCTGGCATGATATAAAATGATATAAAAAAAAGGAAACATGGGAATGAAGCAACAACATTAAACATTACATCATAAACATAAGTAAAGGCTAACCACCAATACATTATAACATAATGTTCTTAGGATAACCGCATGTGTACGATACAAGAAATCTCATGAGACAAAAACATTACCCAATGCATTGGAGTACTATCTAGGAACACCCATCATAATCATGTCATGTACATGCATAAGTTTTCCACGTAGATCATATAAATGATAACATATTTCATCGAATTTCATCCTGTAATAATGGAGTTTGGATTAAATTCATGTAAGTACCCAATAAAATAATTATAAGTGTATAATGTTGATAACCAATGATAGGAAATGGGTACGGTTATTCACTATACAATTATTTTAAATAGAAAATCATAGTGACATTTCTAAAGCACAATAGGGGAACATAAATGTTTATAGGAATGATTAATGAGGGTGAAAGGTGTCTCTAATGTGGATTCAAAAACAAATATTTTTTCCACCTCTTTTTATCTAGTCTTTAATAAATTAATTAAATAATTTTTCACTTTTTGATAAATAATTTCACTTTGGTATTTTTAAACTAAATTTATTATATAATAATTTTTATAAGTAATGATGTATTTTAGACCTTAAATTTATTAGTTTTATGTTACTTTATATTTTGGTTATTTTTTTCTTTTAATTATTAAATATTGTTTTGTTATGTTAATTTTATAATTAATCAATTAATAAAATCATTTTCATTCAATTAACTTATCCTTAGTTTAATTTTTAATTAGTTAATTGAATAATATTAATAATTATTTTTCAAATTATTCAACAATATAATTAATTAAATCTAACTCAATTATTAATTAAAATATTTTTAATTAATTGTTTTAATGAAATTTATAATTTTAATTTCAAATATTTTCATTTTCTTTTCATTTAATTACATTCACTATTTAACTTAATTTTAGTTTATTAACTTTAATTGTCTTTTAACAAAATTAATCAGTTATTATAATGTTTTTTAATTTTTATCTTTTCATTATTTTAAATTTTGAATTAAATTTTTTCAGAATTTGTTACATTTGATTTTAATTTATTTTCATTTTTCTTGTTAAATTTTTAACTTTTATTTATTGTTGTTATAGTAAGTCACTAATACCCTATTGGTTCCTCATCCACCTACCTACAGATGTGTCTCACCAATACTCTATCGATGTCTCATTTAGTTTTAGTATTTTTAGTTTTAGGTATTTAATTTAGTTAATCGATTAATTATTTTAATTAAAAGTGTTAATATAGATTCATTTTATTGAACTAACTTTATTTTGTTTTTAATTTTAGTTTATTTATTTTTAGTTTCATGTTTTCAATTAGTTAATCAATTAATAATTTTAATTAATCCAGGTTTTTGTTTATGTTTCATTATTTAAGTTAACTGATTTAATATTTTTGTTTGTAGTTTTAAAATTAAGTCAAAGTTGAAACCTATCTCACTTTTTTCATCCCACTATAAAGAATTTTATCATATTATTTTAATTTTTTAATTATGTTTATTAATTTAATTTTATATGTTGTAATAGTTTTTCTTTAAATTAAATCAATTTTTAATTTAAGCTTTGATATAGTTTTAAATTTATGTTTTGTGTTTTGAATTTACAAATTAATTAATTATTTTAATTAAATGTTTGTTTTATTTTCATTTAATAGTTTATGTCAGTTTATTTTGTTTTCAGTAAAAAAAATTTAGCCACCGACACCTTCTCCCTTTTGGGTCTGTAGTTCCAATTTCCTTTGGTCGGTGTCTCACGACTCATAGACACTTCCATCCTCTTGATCTATTGATACCTCTTCCTTTTCTACTTTTTAATTACAAACCAACTATCAGTAGCTCAACCTACCAACCTCAAAGTTGCCACTTCCATTTACTACTATCAATGACTCAATGAGTCACAGACATTGCACCTAACGAAGTGCAGCACACCTTCACCAATGCATTAGTGACTCCCATTTCACATGACCTACCAATGCCTCCCCTTCCCGACATCTCACTGTTCCACACATCACCACAAATCATCACAACAAATCAATCCATCATTCAAACTAAATCAACCCAACCCTTCTATAAACTAAAACTGATGCCACCTAGAGAAGCTGCGAACCGATATAGGGAAAAGTTCATACCTATTTCCACTACGTTGGAAGAATTAGAAAATGAGCGGCCATTTTTACAGTATTAGAGAATTAATGGAGGCTGAACTCCTATTCCTCCTCAGACCTAAAATCCGAGCTCCCCATTGTCTGTAGATCTGAAGAGAATCTGCATATCCAAGCCTAGCTGAGATTCACATCATTAGAGATGGATGCGCTGATGCTGAGAACCCACCTTCATCTCTTTACAGGAGATTCCACCATCGGGTTGAACAGATGCTCGTTGTGGCTTTGCGAAGAGTTTTTCGTCGGGGAAGAACTGATAGAGAGCCACCACCAGGGGATGAACCGGACACGCTTGATGGAGATCCACTACTGTGAATCCTTCCTTGTGCCGCCACCATAGAGGGTTGTAGAAAGAACATGAATCCCCCCTGCGCTACTCAGAGAAGAAGAGTGGGTGGGGATAAAGAAATAAGATTCAATTAAAAATATATATAATAATTATAATAAATAATAATTAAAATAAATAATAATAATAATATAATAAAATAATAAAAATATTTAATTAAATAAATTATACTAAACGAAAATATTAATAATAACTTATAAATAAAAATTAAAGTAAATAAATAAATACTTTAATATAATTTAATTTGTTAAAATAATTATAATTTTATACTAATAAAAATAATAATATAAAATAATAAAATAATATAAAATTAAATAATAAACTTAATAATTTTATCTAATTAGAAATTATATAACTTAATTAAATAATAATATTTTATAATACTAAAATAATATTAATAATCTTTAATAAAGTAATTAAAATAATAACTTTAATAATTTAATATTTAATAATTAATTTATTTTATTTTTTAAATAAAATATATAAAATATTCAATTAAAATATATATTTATTAATAACTAGTAACTTTTCAATAAGTAATTTAACTTTAATAATAATCATAATTTTTTTAAGTAATTAATTTTTAACTCTTTATCATATTTTTAACAGTTTTAACTATACTTTGTTTTTACTTTCTGTAAAACTACATGTAGGAGATGGAATCTTGACCAGGTTCAATCCAACCAACTTTCTATGAGTTAGTTACATGGTAAATGTTAAAATGACGTGTGTTGTGTGAAAAAAATCCATGTGTGCAGTGTGGAATTAAAGAATCTATCTATGTCGGTGAAGAACTTTGGTGACCTATAGTGGATGACAGTAGATTTAAAATTAGAAGTACTGGTAGATTGGTGGGGGATGGGAATTCAATCATTCACAATCGACACTTTCCCCGAGACTAGGAGCAGAGCAACGGGAGACTAGTAGAGATCAGAATCTCTCAGATATAGAGTCATGGAAAGCAAAAGCACTAGGGGAGTTCTGCCACCTTTTGTTCTAAATTTCTGAATTATGTAATCGAATGTTATCAATTTTTGTAATTAATATGATTGTAGGATAGACCTTATTGTTTATGGAATTAAAATTTCCTGATATTTCTTTTCTCATCAAAAATCGTTACTTCAAACAAATATGCGGATTCAACTGGTGAAGTTGAATCTATCTCTTAAAATTTAAATTGTTTTTAGGCCTCAAGTACTTAATTTTTTAAATCCATGATCTTTTGGTGAAAAAGATCAAGGATTATCTTTTTTATTCTAAAATTCATTTCTATTGGATTAAATTGGTGAGATTTATTCATGTATCGTTAATTAATTACTATTTTTCATTAGGTGAATCTAGTAGTAGTGAAATTCTAGATGCACTTAGTAGTTAGATTAACGTCCTAGCGAGGTATTTTAATAGATCATTCTTAGAGGTCATGTATTTAGTTTTAAATAATTGAAGATGCTAGTTTTTTGACCAGTAGAGTTGGATTCCTTGAGCCTATACCTTGATTAGAAGTTTCTTAACCCTTTCACCTAAATTTAGTCCATTGTTACTTTCCCTATTCATTATTACTCTAGTTCAAAATTAGTTTCATTGTTAAATTTGTTCCCTCATTACTATTTCCTAAATAAAAATATAAAAATTAAAAAAATTAAAAAAAATATATACTCTCCCCACTACTAACAACAGGGTGGTGTTTTGAAAATAATAATAGAAAATTGGTCACCAACTTTCCCTCTGGGTTCGATGCAACAAACCACTATACATTGGTAAGTAGGAGTTTAAAAATAATTAAACATTGACCTGTTTTAACAATGAGAGGGTCAAGTTTTTTTGTGTTGTTTCTAGGAGGGCTTCAAGAGACCAACTTTTTCTAAAAGAACTTTAAAAAAATCACATAAAAAACCAAAAAAATTAAAAAATTTCAAATTTTTGTAATTGTTTTCTTCTTTTTTTGTCTAATGTGTGTATTTTTTATTGTTTTTTCTAAAGTTTTCACTATTAGTAATACTTTATTATTGTGTTGAACTAATAATATATTGTTCATTGTGTTTGTGCTAGTTTTTCTCTGATATTACATTTTTTATGAGCACAAGATTTCTTACTGTTAGTTTAGAGCCCTTGAACATATAAATTGATAAACAACTCATTGATCTTAAAAATAAAAACAAAATTGAAATGGGAAATTTTGATGAAAGAGTTATTTCACCTCATAATCCCTAAAACTATCACCTAGAACTCTTAGAAGATAATGAGAGCCCTATGATGAGGGAGTTCCAACTTCCTCAAGTTTCAAGAAGTACATCATCAATTAGGTTAACACATAGATCCAGAAATTATGAGTTGAAACAATCCCATTTGTTACTGTTCCCTGCATTCAATGGACTCTCTAATGAGGACTCTCTAGCCTTCATTAGATATTTCTACAATACAGTGTATAAATTACCTCTTTTATTACTTACTGAGAATGAACTGAGAATTTGAGTATTTCTCTTTTTCCTTAAAGGGGATGCTCGAAAATGGTTTATGAGTATTGATGAGAATATATTTGAGAATTTGGAACAATTTTATAATTCCTTCATAATGAAATTCTATCCCCAAATAACTAAGGGTGAACATAGAACTAAGATCACTAGTTTTTACTAATAGGATAGATAATCATTCTATGAGGCTTGGAATAGATTCAAGGACCTGCTTAGGTCGTGTCCCCATCATCAACTCCCATCCCACCTTCTCATGGACACCATCTATGAAGGTTTGTCTTCCTGTAGTCAAAACAAAGTAGACTAAGATACTGGGGAAAATTATAATGATAATACTAAAGAATAATTTAGAGACATTTTCAATAAACTTGCTTTAAATTCTCAACATATAAATTCAACATGGAAGGGAGAGAATAGAAATCCAAACACTAGTTTTGGAAATGATACTCAAGCTCAACTCGTTGAAATAATTAGCCAACTTCAATCCTTAATGAAAATCAACTGGGCTATCAAAAGACAAACCAATCATATAGAGAATATTGTACCCAGTGTGGAATGTTTGGGCATACTGAAAAAGTCTTTCCCAACTTTTATTTTCCATCCCAACAATAGGAGAACTCAAATTTTTTCAATTATAGTCCTAGAATGCCTGCTAAAGAAGACCCATTTTCTAAAAATTATAACTAAGGCTATAATAACAATCCTAATTTTTCCTAGAAATACCAAGGATTAATCAAAAAAAAATAAACTGCCCCTTATTATCAGAACCCAGCTAGATAAAATTTTCAAAACCAAAAAAGGGAAGAATCTTCTAATGCTCAAGGTAATTATGAAGTCAAAGTTTCTTTTAAATTAGATCTAATTATAAATATAATAGACTCTCAAGGGGAAATATTAAAAAATCATTTTAATAAACATAAATCCCAATATGAAACTGATAAAATTAAAAATGATGTTCATTTCTAAAATATTAAAACTCAATTGGTACAAATAGCTAGAGACTTTACTTTTAGGGATAAAGGTATATTGCCTAGTACAATTGAAATTAACCGTAGGGGGAAATACATGGATATTATTACTAGAATTGGGATTAATAATCAAACTATAGCTAAAAAAATACCTTAAATATTCCCAAATTAAAAAATTTTGTGAATCTATAAATAAAAATCTACTTTGTACAGAATCTAGAAATCAACAGAAAAGTCCTAAAAATGAAAAAAATTTAAAATTTTCAAATGGAATTCAAGTTCAAATTTTTTCAAAATATAATAAGAATAATTTAATTTTGAAAACTATTTAATAAGTTAGGTATATGCCTACTATTTTTAGGAACTTTTCCCTACCTATCCCTTTCCCTTAAAAAATGAAACCTCAAAGAAACATCAAAGCTAAACTTCTTTAGTTCCATGGGCTTTTAACCAAACTCCAGTTGAACATCCATTTCATCCAGGATTTATTTCAAATTCCATCCTAATTAAAATCACTTAAAAATATTTTTTCAAACAAAAATACTCTTGATGATTTGTATACCTACAACCTCACTGAAGAGTGTAGTGTTGTACTCCCAAAGAAGATCCCACCCAAACTCAAATTCCCAGGTAGCTTTGTCATACCCTACACCCTAGGAAATTCTATTCAACTAAACTACCTTTGTGACTTAGGTGAAAGTATAAACCTACTCCCATACTCACTATTCCAATAGTTGAGGTTGGGTGATCTCCATCCCACTATATTCATCCTATATTTTTCTAAGCATTCTTTTAATCATCATGTGGGAGGGGTAGATGACTTGATGGTTGGGGTTGGGAAGCTTTTTCAACCTACTGACTTCTTAGTCTTAGATATGGAGTGTGACCAAGAGGTGTCCATCATTCTGGGTAGGCCCTTCTTGGCCACTAGTGAGATTTTATTGATGTGTCTAAGGGTCATTTTATCATTAAAATTTGAGAACAATAAGAATAATTCAATGTCTTTAAAAATATCAAAGGACCAACATTCCTGGAAAATTGTTCAAAAATTGAGTCCTTAGAAGTTGATAATCAATTTGAAATTTTTTAAGAATCTAAAAATCAATCCTCTATTGAATAAATGTATTTGGAAACTAAAAATCTTGATTTTTCTATCTCACATAATGTATAATTTGTTCAAACAATGAATCTAAAAAAAATTCTAGAATTGGATAGCAGTCCAGTTTTTGCTTCTACTGAAGATGTTTCATCTACTTCTGAACGTAAGAACTTTCAATGTTAAATTGAGGGTGATTATTCTATCACAAACACTTATGAACATTTTTATTTTTTATAGGGAGAAATGTTAGGTTAACTTGAGGATTTTTCCTTGAAAATTTGTTAAATTCAAATATGGAAAATCTGGACAGTGAGCTGTCCACATTGGACAATAGTACTATAAATTTTGAATATTATTTAGAAATTGAAAACCTTTCAACATTATAAACTCCATATAATAAATATGTTGAATACCTTAGACCTCATAGGCCCGTGAGTCTTCCATCAAGTAAAAAAATCATCCATTATTGAAATAAAACCACTTCCTACACAACTTAAATATTTATTCATAGGTGATAATTCCACTCTGCTTGGTATTATTTCTGTTACGCTAAAATATAATCAAGAATAAATATTATTAAGTGTCTTGAAAATTTTTAAATCTTCCATAGAATGGACCATAGATGATATTAATGCAATTATTCCTTCATTTTTTATGTATAAATTTCCTATAGAGCCAGAGCATATGCCTAGGGTAGAGTATCGAAGAAGATTAAATTCCAATGTAAAATAGGTTGTTAGATAAGAAGATACAAACTACTAGACAATGGAATAATATATTCTATCTTTCATAGTACTTGGGTCAGCTCGGTCCAATTAGTACCTAATAAAGGAGGTTTCAATATTGTTAAAAATGAGAAGAATGAAGAAATTAAAGATAAGAAAGAAAAAAAATGGAGAGTCTGTATATACTATAGGAAGCATCATTCTTCCACTAGGAATGATCATTTTCTAATGCTCTTCCTTGATCAAATGCTCTATAGGCTTGCTGGGAATGAAATTTTTTATTTTCTGGATGGTTATTCTGATTAAAACTAGATTTTAGTAGCTCTAAAAGATTATAATAAGACTAACTTTACATGCCCCTTTGGTACATTTTCCTACAAGAGGATACCCTTGGGGTTGTGTGGATCCCCTCAAACTTTCAAAGGTGCATGATGGCTATTTTTTATGATATGATTGAGAGAATCATATAATTTTTCATGGATTAAATCTTCATTGTGGGTAGTACATTTGATACATGCTTGAAAAATATGGAGTAAGTTTTTAAGAGATTATTAGAGACCAATCTACTTCATAACTAGAAAAAATGTCAATTTATAGTTTCTAAGGGGATTGTGGTAGGAAATAAATTTTCCAAGAGAGGTTCGAAGGTTGAAACTACGAAAATAGAAGTCATTAAAAAACTAACTCCTCCTAAAAATGTTAAAGGGGTTAGAAGTTTTCTAGGGAATGTTGGTTTCTACCGGAGGTCCATAAAATATTTCACTAAAATCGTTAGGCCCTTATCTTCCCTTATTTGTAAGTATTCCCCATTCCATTTTGACAAAAACTATCTTCATTTATTTAATCTGGTTAAAGAAAAACACACTTCATCACCTATTATCACTACACCAGATTAGAAACATCCTTTTGAATTATTGTGTAATGCTAGTTATATGGTTGTTGGAGTTTTCCTATGACATAGGAGGGATAAGAAGCTACATGGGGTTTATTATTCTAATAAACTTATAGATGAGTCACAAAGGAACTATCCCACTACTGAAAATGAGTTATTAGTTATTGTCGTTTTTCTTGAGAAGTTTAGGCAATACATTCAGGATTCAAAATTCATCATATTTACTGATCATTCTTCCTTGAATTTTTTTTGTCTAAGAAAGAAGCTAAATCCAGGCTTATTGGATGGATTTTGTTCTTACAAGAATTTTATTTGGAAGTTAGAGATAAGCAGAGAGTTGAGAACATAGTTGCAGATCACCTTTCTAGGATTCCTCACAATCATTTTGAAGATCCAAGGGAGATCAACTCTTCCTTTCTTGATTAAAAACTTCTTACTGTGTCAATCAAGCAGTCTTCATGGTTTGAAAACTATGCCAATTTTTTTACAGCATGAGTCCTTCCCAAAGATCTATCCAATAATAAAAGAATGAAATTCATTTCTGAACATAAGTATTACCTTTGATATGAACCTTTGTTGTTTAGGAGATGTGTAGATGGTATTCTTAGAAGGTGTGTTCCATAGGAAGAGATGCTTCCTTTTTAGAGAGTTGTCACTCCTCACCTTGGGTAGGACACCATGGTGGTGAGATAATATCTCAAAAAGTTCTTCAAGATGGTTTTTATTGTAACACATTATTCAAAGATACTTGGAGTAATTTTATTGGTTGTTATAGGTTTCATAGGATAGGAAATTTTGGGAGGAAGCAGGAGTTACCTCAAAAGGGTATTCTGAAAGTTGATATTTTTTATGTCTCGGGTTTAGATTTCATGGTTCCATTTACATCATCTCAAGGGAATGAGTACATTCTAGTGGTTGTAGATTATGTTTCTAAATGGTTTGGGGTAGTAGCTATGTCCAACAATTAAAGAAAAAATGTTATGAAGTTTTTCAAAAATAATATCTTTTCAAGATTTGGATAACCAAAATCCTTTATGACTGATAATGGAATGCATTTTAAAAACTATAAGTTTAAGGATTTAATGGAAAATTATGGATGCACCCATAAAATTGGTATTGTATATCATCCACAGTCTAGTATAAAGGTTGATATTTCTAATAGGGAACTGAAATAGATATTAGAGAAAACTTTCTATAATTCTAGGAAATACTGGTCTCTTAAATTAGATGAATATTTTTGGGCATATAGAACTTCTTTTAAGACACCAATAGGAATGTCTCCATATAGGCTGTTATGTGGGAAATGTTATCATTTTCTTGTGGAGTTGTAACATAAGTAATTTTGGGAAGTTAAGGCTATGAATTTTGATATTAAGAGTGATAGTGAGAGAAGAATTCTTGATTTGACTGAACTTGATTATGTTATGAGATATTCATATGACAATTATAGGATTTACAAAGAGATTTCAAAGATCTTTCATGATTCTATCATACAAAAAAATAATTTAAACCTGGATATAAGGTCCTTCTATTTAACTATAGAATTAAAATATTTCCTAGGAAACTAAAATCCAAGTTTTATGGTCCTTTTACTATGGTTATAGTTCTTAAGAATTGAGTTTTTGATGTTATAGGTCAAGAGAATAAGCCAATGCTGGTTAATGGGAAGAGAGTTAAACTATATTTTTAGGACAACCAAAGGGCTTGGATGCCTTCATTGTGCTTAAAAATTG
The DNA here is from genome assembly GCA_963277665.1 of Viscum album. Taxonomy (NCBI): domain Eukaryota; kingdom Viridiplantae; phylum Streptophyta; class Magnoliopsida; order Santalales; family Viscaceae; genus Viscum; species Viscum album. The sequence continues at coordinate 1,261,426,372 of OY728146.1, read as the reverse complement.
AATCTGAATAAATTCTAACTGAATACTTAAAACATAGTGCTTCATGGTAGTCAACCCATGGTTCATGCATGTATTTACATTAATTCTTATCTTGTTTTTGAATAAATTGTTTCTTGATCTGGTTTTAGTGTACTTACTGATGCTGCTTTGACCTTGGTCTTTTTACTCAGTATTTTTAGAATTTTTTGATTCTTTGACATTGAAGGAGCATAATTTACTCATGTTATCAAATGAAAATCTATTGTTAAAACTTTGTTAATTCAGGGAAGTACCTTTTTTTAATTCCTGTTTCATTTTTTTCTCCCTACTACTTTTAAAAAAATTCAATGATAAGTCACAATTTCACTGATGTCGGTGAGTCATTGACTCACCGACACACATGATCCACCTATACACTATAGTTGGTGAGTCATCTCAATAGTTACTCAATGCTGGTAGTATTGATGAGTCATTAATTTTCTACTGCTTAAAAAAATTTCTGCTACATATGTCTCTTAGTGAAAAAAATCAATTGCATGTCACTATACTAAAGATTCTACATGTTATTCTTTGTTGAAAAATTCAATTTCACTGTTGTTAAAATATCTTCACTACTATAACTTAAGTTTAGAGGGATTTCTCATGTCTTTTTGTTAGTGGTAGTGATCTTTTTTAGTTTGATGGGTGTTTAACTTACATATTTTTTTCTATACTGAAAATATTTTCGAATCAAATTTGTAATATTGCTTACACCCTATTCATTATACACCCACAAGTTTACATGCTACTGTTTGAATTGAATTGGAAATTTTTCTAACTATAATAAATGATAATTCAGGTAAACTTGTTATATAATAATTTTGTGGAAAAAACTTACTGTTGTATTTCAATTTAACCCTTGATACATGTCATTAATATGCTTAATTGAAAACCTACTTTGATATTTAAAATTGTAATTGTTTCTTCTTCACATTTGAATTAAACTTTGAGGAAAAAGTTGTTTTTTAAGTTTGGGGGAGGGGTTTAATTCATGACTGATCTAAACTATACTTAATGAAGCCCATCAAAATCCCACTACTCTATAAACTTTTCTTCAAAAAAATGGTTAAAATTTTTCAAAATCCTTTCACAATTCCGTCTTTTATAGCTTCACATTGTACTCAAATGAGTCTTGACTTAAGATAATTTCTTTAATGGTAGTTTAAAGTTGCATGAATCTAAAACTTGTGAGGATGGATGATTTCTGAGTGATTTTGATTAGTGTTTTGTTAATAGTCAGTTTAGGAACTATTTTTGAGACTAATATAGGATATTATCTTGTGGAGTTTAAATCATAACTCTAAGAACAAAACGTTTGAATGTTATTTTAGGGGACTCACTTTCTTTTAATTATTAATAATTATCACCTTAGTGAGTCAATTTTAATGGTTTTCACATGAATCTATTTAAACTTGAGTAATTTGGGCATTTGGGATCCCATAGTGATTCTCTGATACCCTAGGCGCTGGGTGCATTTATTTTAACTAAATCCCTCTATAAAATAATTAATATATGAATTTTCACAATTCTTAACACATGTTACATGTCTTGGGAAAATGTAAATAATGTGTCTAGAGTCAAAAATGAGTTCATTTAGGTGAGGGGAATAATGAACACCAGATGAATAAGGGGACAATTGGTTTATATGGGAATAATTTAGGTTGTATCAATTAGTTGATTCAAAAAAATTATTTATTTTTGGAACTTAGTTGAAATTCAAAGTATTAATTTCCTCTAATTAAGTTTTTAACTCCACTTACTTTTTACTTGTTATCTCTCTTGGATTTATATATTAGACTTGAATAGAAATATGTTATTAGGTAGATTCTTATATAAGGTAGGACACTCTCATTGGTAGATGATTCATTGATTTCTTGATCACCAGTAGGATATGTTTTAGGAAACACTACTTGTGAAAATTTCATTTCAAAAATAGCCTATTTCACATTGTGTGATCCTCTGTTTTGAAACTGCTAAACATATTACTTTTTGAGTTAATGAATAAAACACAATTTTGTTTTTCAAAGTTAATAAAACGTAGAATTGTTTAAGGACAAAAAATGATTATGTGTGGAGGAATATGATGTGGATCTAAAAAAAATAGTTTTTCCACATCTTTTCATCTAGTTTTTAATAAATAAAATAAATAATTTTTCGCTTTTTGATAAATAATTTCACTTTGGTAATTTTAAAACTAAATTTATTACTTAATGATTTTTTATAACTAATGATGTATTTTAGCCCATAAATTTATTATTTTTATGTTACATTATATTATAGTTATTTATTTTTATTTTACTTCTTAAATATTGTTTTGTTGAGTTAATTTTATAATTAATCAATTAATAAAATCATTTTCCTTCAATTAACTAATCCTTAATTTAATTTTTAATCAGTTAATTTAATAGTATTAATTTTTATTTTTAATTTATTCATCAATTTAATTAATTAATTACAAATCAATTATTAATTTAAATATTTTTAATTAATTTTTTTAATGTAATTTATTCATGCTCAAATTTACCCAAGAGAAGAAGGTAGAACGGTCTTTGTAGTCTAGCTTGGGTTGTCAAATTCTCAGAGACCTAAGAAGTAACCTACAGACACGTACATTCTATGGATTGTTTTTGGCTATGAAGTGGCCAACTTGGGTTTATTTAAGATGGTTTTAAATGAAATCTAAGAGGCTTAAGTTAATTCAATTTAAAATAATGAGTTGATCCTAGGTTATCACTTGGGGTGGATTGGACGTATTCCCTTTTCAATTATTTCAATTTCTTATATTTGAGATGAGTTCATTTAAGGAGATCAAAAAACTTCATCACTTACTGATTTTATACCAACACACCTTAATATTAATCACCTATACACTTGGAGGATCAAATTTATGAGCACTCCAAGGTAAAGGTTTGTATTAACACTTAAAGTATGTCGCCTTAAAATTCAACAAGGACGACGAAGTTTTAAAATCATCAAATAAAAATCTCAATTAAAAGAAGTGATTATAAATTAATGGGGTGATAAATAACATCAAATACAGCCACTTGATACTCCCTTAGATCAACCCATAATTTTTTTATCCCTCCATTGATTTTATGGTTTCAATGGAAGAGGGAAGTAGACTCATGAGGGAGGAAATGGAGAAGTAAAAAACAATGAAATAACGATCACTCCACCGTTGTGTGATAATTTCACAAGGTTTGGTGTGAATAAATTCACACCTTGAACCAATGGTATTAAAGTAATATTAAGAACAAAAAATTAAGATGAGAATAAGATCTCTTATTAATAAACTAAAGTGAATTGAACAACTTACATGTGAAAGACAAACTTGTGACAACAAAATCGTAGCATAAAATTACAATGAAAGGAAGCTCAAAAGATGATAAAATACTACACCACCACTGCCTTAAATAGTAATTTCAAGAGTATTGGGTCAAGATTCCAACAGTACAAAGGATCTCACTTGATTATGGTAGGCCTAGAGTGGTGGAAAGTAAGGAAGAGGAGACTTTTCCACCCTTGACCCGAAGTTGCAACCAGCTTGCTTACACCAAACAGAGGCGCCTGGAAGGCCTTCTATATTGCATAATTAGAGTGGGACATAGAATAAAAAACTGAATCTCCTGATATCTCCTAGCTCTTTGTAAAATTTCATCCCAAATTAATATGTGGTTTTCTATATATGATTAAATTTGTGGGATGATTTAATGGGCATCATAATCTGGCCTAGAATTTTATCTTCAAATTGGGATGCCTTAATAACAACCATGGAGGATGAATTTGCACTGGGTTATGGAGAATTATTTGTTCCTATATATGTATTCTAGAATCCCACGAAATTTGGGATTCATTGGGCCTGTATGTTGGTCCCCACATTCTCATCAGTGGGCTGGTGTCCAATCTGCCTTCTTCAGAATTGTTTGCATGAAATCCCATTTTGGTGGTCTTCCAATGTGAATCTTCCAACACTCAACAAGTATGAATTGTTACCAATATAATTAGAAACCTTAAAATTAAATATGAAAATAAAATCAAGATCATTGGGTACTTTAAATGATGTTCAAAAATGTACCACATAATAGTGCATTTTAAGAAGGAATTACAATCATAATGTGAAATGATGTTCAAATTGTAAAATGCACTAAAATGGTGTTTATGAATAATAAAGAACATGAATATTATATATATTAACAATGAATATCCTCATTTAGTGGCTAATAACACCCCCCAACTTGAGTTTTTCTAGTCCCGAGAAAAATATATCTCAACAATATGGAATTCGAATTCCCTTTTCCAAAAGCATTTTAATACACAATGATCACCAAAAACCCTTATACCAAAAAATCATGAAACCCATAAAAATATTTTAATACGTGATAGTTTCATAAGCAGATCTCAATCCCAAGCCCATTCCTTTATTCAAATTCATCACCATATTTCATCCAATATCAATTAAGAGTGATGATGTGTTGTGCATCACATTAGACATGGGAGTTTATCTTTATTCAAGAGGGAAATGATGGAAGCACTTAGTGGAATCTCATTTCAGTATTTAGATGAGTACTCAAATTTTTATTGTATTTTTTTTGTATTTTTTTTGTATTTTTTTTGTTTTTTGAAATTTTTCCATGGTAATTGAAATTTCAATCAAAAGAGTCAACTCCTGTAGTGAGACTTTGCCGATAACTCCCAGGATCAAAGACCTTAGGGAACCAAGTGAAGACCACATACTCGGGCATCATCTCAAGTTAACTTAGTCAAAAACAAATTAAAATTACCAAAAATAGAGATAAAATTACTAACTCTGGGCCAGACAACTATGGAGTCATGATCCCCAAGTGTCGAAATCCACGCATTATGTCATTTCATTGCTCTACACGCAAATTTATTGTTTTTTTTTAATTTTTGTATTGAATACTCGTATTAAAACTAAAATGATCACCAAACCTATGCTATTTATTTGGGGGACCACATGAACTCAAACTAATACCGCACTATCCAAAGGACGTATGTTATGATTCTTTTTTATTTGGATGAAAATATAAACAATAAAATATCACATTAGGCATCCACACTTTCCAAAATCTATGTTCATGAAATATACATGGATTAAAATCAGAATCAGGGAATGCTAAATTATTATATATTTAGTTTCAAAGTGTACAATGTCTATTATCATGTTCATGATTAAAAAAAATCCTTCCATTAAGATGCACTTTTTTTTCCAATCATTCATTTTTTTGACTCAAAATCATTTTTTTTATTTTATCTCCCCTCCCCCAACTTAAAATAACATTATCACCGGTGTTTAAAGAAAAGAAAATTTAGAAGGGGATAGAGGTAGAGAATGATAGTTCAAAAAGGAAATTGAAAACGAGGATTATGGAATGAAGTCACCTGGTGGTTGAAGTTGAAATTCTTGTTGCTCCATTTTAATCCCTTGATCTCGATGTCACTCTAAGAATTCCCTAGTGGAAAAAAAGGAAAACCAAACAAACAAAACAAAGAAACTATATATATATATATATAATAAAGAAAGTAAAATATAAGTCTATATATGAAAGTTATAGAATAATGAAGCACAATAATCCATAGGTCAGTGGTAAGTGTGCTCCCCTGTCTCCCTTCGGTCCTGGGTTCGAGTCACCATGGCTTCGCCGGTTGTGACGGGGTTTTCCCCACAACTTATGATGTGGATTTTTAATTTTTTTATTATTATTATATTTTTTTATTTTAGCCTACAAACACATAAAAATAAAATGAACTGACGATACATTGTCTTCTTTTTAAATTTATGGGTAAGGTATTAATCGAGGATCACACCTGAAATGCACGGCCGATTGTTGCCTATTGACCGGTCAAATTTCCGGTGCTCTGCTAATGTGTATAGCAGCACTCGGGTCGAATCCTCGGTGATGATACTTTGAAATATTCGTTTGTTTTTAGTTGATTGTATTCTGATTGGGTGGGTTTTTTTGCAGAGCTTAATTGAAATGACTAATTGATTATGATTGATTTAACAAATTGATAATGATTGGGGTGAGTTCATCATTAGGTTAGTTAAGCTTGTGATATCCTTGAGCTTTTCTTTATATTGCATTTAAATTAACACCCATGTCACAAGTTGAGGTTGATTTTAATTCTCAAGTGTTGAGGCTTTAATCCAAGCCTTAACTTAACTTAGGGTTCTAATCTTGATCATATCTTGTTTATGGTAGTGTATTTATGGTTCCAATAATCCATGGAAACCACACATTAAACAAAACAAGTCATTAATCCATGACATGCTATGTCTAACATACACAATGTTAATTCAACGAATACTCATCGAGCGAAAGCTCTCAATCTCTTAACATACCTAAATTAAAACTCACCCCAATGAGAGATTTACTCAGCTATTAATATGGTTATTAATATGGTAATATATTTTTATGGTGATGAATTATAAAGAGAAGAAAAATAAAGGGACAAGATAAGAGTAGTGTGCCGAACACACAAACGAAAGATTTTGAGAATCAAAAATGGAATTTCGATTGAATGAGGAAGAAAAATAAGGTACTGTAATTTAAAATGATTCAAACTATTTTAAGACCATTAATATTATACTACAAAAGGTGGAAAAGAATAATAGGTATTGAAGAAGAAACAATCATTAAAATTTGATTGAAATGAAAACAAAGTTACAGAATTACAATTGAAAGCAAACATAAAAAAACATGAAAGAGAAGTGGAGGAGAGGTCTCTCTTGTTGAAACAAGATCAAAGAATATCCTCCCAGAACCTTTTCAAGGATCTAGTAATGCCAAACCTCCTCCTTAAGTGCTGAAGTTCCAACCCTTTTGAAAAGAGAGGAGGGGATGTATTTATATCCCAAGGTGGTGGATTGTTTACATTCTAGAAATACCCCTCCACTTGCTCGCCGATATAGACATCCAGACAGCCAAATCTTTAGAATTCTCCTTTTCAAAAGGTGTAGATAAAAAATTCTTCTATCTACTGTGAAAATTTGGTGGCCATTGGAATTTTTTAACCAAAGTTATGGCAGTTTTAGTAAAAAATTCTGATCTGTCTATTTCAATAGATACTTTTTCAAAGTCCATAATGTGAATGGGTTTTTTAAAAAGAATATGCCCTCAAATAAAAAAAAATTCTTCAAAAAAGTTGTCCACCAGAATCTCCAATTTCACACTACAAAAGATCAGCTCGAATGTATGTCTACATCAGGAGAAATTTCAATATTAGTGTTCTGTTTTTAATTCCTGGCTAGAATGGTGGGATGGACTTCAATGCATCAGTTGGGCCCCTTGTATTTTTTATTGGGTTCTAAAAGTTTTATCATGGACTCCTTGAAATGTCCTCCAAACTTGGGAGGAGAATTAAGGTATTTGGACTTCTGGATTGAGCCTAGTAATTCAACCTTCATATATGGTCCAGTTTCTTCACAGTTTCTGTGGGCCTTCTTGTGTGGTCCATATGACCCTCTAAATGGATGAATTTTCCAAAGGTTACTTCTAATGAAATGTTGGAATTGGAATTGGAAACCCTAAAAAAAGAATAATGAAATTTTGATAATTACGGTGATATTTATTGTTAAAACATTAAACAGACTTGAATCTGGATAAATTCAAATAGTGCTCAAAAATTATATTTAATATTTAAACATTAATATTTCACAAAAATTATGCACATTTCATATAAAATCAGTAAATTGAGTATGTAAAAAGATATGAAAATATTAATTACATCAACTCCCCCACACTTAGTCTTGTGAATTTCCTCATGGGAAATAAATATAAAAATAAGACAAACTCATTTTCACTCACCAACAAGTATTAAAATTTTGTTTTCCCAAATCAGGGGAGGTTTAGATTATTTCACTCATCCATATTGAATTCCACCACAAATTGTTACAAAAATAATGTTCCAAAACTAATTCATTTTTTCATGCTCAAATTTATAAATGGAAAATGTGGACACTCAAAACTCACACCTCTCAAGATGATAAAATTCATTTGTGGATGTTCACTCTTTCACCAACCAAAAGTGAAAATCATAGAGTTTGTAAGATCTCTCAGCTTCCACTCACTATCCAAAGTTCTCAAAAATCAAGAGGTATTTTTAAGGGGTTTTTCTGTGGCTATGGGACGGTAGGAATATAATGACCAAGAGAGAGAATAAGAGGGTTAAAATACCAACATAGAAAAACAATGCACATTTTTTTGAAATAAAACATGGAAGGAAATGAAAACACATATTTACAAGGGAATGATTGTGTGAATCAAGACACCAAAGAGGGAAAAATGTGATGGGAATGTGAAGATGGAATATTTACAAAACACAACAACTTCTCCCAATGACATAAGAATATATATGGAAAGTGTTCTTTTTTTGTATTTTTTTCGAAAGTTGAACTTGAAATAGATCTCACACTCATCTCCCAACCCATGTTTGATCTCCTCACGATACTAATTGTAATAGTTATAACAATATCAAAGGTTGAGTAAGAGTGATTTTTTACCCATCCAAGACACAACCCATTCTTATATTCATTTATTTTATTTTTTTGAATTTTTTTTTGAATTTTTTTTTTGAATTTTTTTTAACACTATTCAATATCATTTGTACAATACATTCCAAAAGCCCACTGAATTACAACCTCCCCCCACACTAAAATTTATGCTTGCCCCCAAGCATATGATAACACACAGGAAAGTAAGGAAATGATACCCAAAAATTAAATCCATTCCCCCCCACACTTAAATTTCAAAAACATATGCAATGAAAATCCATGTTGATATTGGGTGGGATAAGGTATTGGGCTTGTAATGTGGTATCAAAAAAAAGGTTTTCATAGGCTTTAAGGGGATTTCAAAAGGAGGATTAATGTAAGGGTAATGAGAGGCTATTTTGCTATTGTGATTCTCATGTGGTTCATAAAATGCCTCTATAATATTAATGCATGCTAAAGTAGGAAATTCAGCTCGAAGGTCCACAAACTCATGACTCACAAATGGTGGTGAAAAACACACATTTTGAAAATATGGCCATAGGAGGCCTCGGCATGAAAGAAAATGTTGTTCCTCATGGTTTGGTAAAACCATTTTCCAAATCAAAAATAGAGCATTCAAAGTTTATTGGTTTTGACACAAGATTATTTATCCAATTTTATGATGAAAACACAAAATTTTTGAGATGAAACATATCTATTGACTCCCCAAAATGGTTGGACAAAATTTAAAAATTAAATGGTGAGTAATTATGAGTCTTTTTTTTATTTTTTAGTTTTTTTTATTTTTTTTTAGTTTTTTATAAAGACACACCCACAAAAAATAGAAAGAGTAAAAGGGAAAAAATGTGATGAGGAAAGTGGTAAGAAAAACAAAATGAGAATGAGGGAGGAAGAATAAAGAGAGAGATAGGGATAGAGGGAGAAGAAGAGTCAAAGGGAAAGAGGTGCCCCTTGGTTTGGATTTGGTGGTTTTCCATCTCCATCCAGTGGTGGGTCTACTGCGGATCCAATGGAAGTTGATGTTGTTCCAGGATTGCATGTCCTTTCATGGTGATGTTTCAACTGATGTCCATTTACCGTAAATGTCCTTTTGGAGGAGGGGTCTTGGACTTACACTGCACCAAATGGGTAAATATTAGTGATAATAAAAGGACCTTCCCAAAGAGAATTAAGCTTACCTGGGTGAAGACAAAATAGAGAATTGAAGAGCATTACCTTTTCAGCTTCATGAAATACCTTTTTCAGGATGTGTTTGTCATGGAGTACCTTAGACTTCTCTTTGTACAGATTGGAATTCTCATAGGATTCAAGTCGAAGCTCCTCCAGTTTATCCAATTGTAACAATATTTCTTCACCGGATTTTTGACAATCAAAATTACAGGTTTTCACAGCCCAAAAAGACTTATGTTGGATTTCAACTGGTAGATGACATGATTTACCAAAAACTAGCCTAAAAGGAGACATCTCAATGGGTGTTTTATAGGCAGTTCGATAAGCCCAAAGTGCTTCACCAAGTCTTTCAGACCGGTCTTTTCTGGTGGGTTTTACAATTCTCTCAAGTACTCTTTTCACTTCTCTATTATAAATTTCATCCATGCCATTTGTTTGGGGGTGATATGCAGTTGAAGTTTTATGTACAACACCATTCTTTTTCAAAATAGATTCCATGGTTCTATTACAGAAATGGTTTCCTAAGTCACTGATCAAGGCACGAGGCGTGCCAAATTTATGGAATATGTGTGTCTTTAGGAACTCACTAAAAGTATGTGAATCATTCTGTCTAGTGGGTTTAGCCTCGACCCACCTAGAAACGTAATCAACTACAAGAAGGATGTATGAGAATCCATTGGAAGGAGGAAATGGTCCCATGAAATCGATACCCCAAACATCGAAGACCTAAAAAAATTAAAGGCTTTTGGGGAATTCCATTTCTCTTGGAAATTGTGCCAAACTTTTGGAAAGTGGGACATGATTGACAGAAATCATGTGAGTCCTTCAAGAGTGAAGGCCAGAAGAATCCAGAGTCTAGGACCTTTCGGGAGGTCCTTTGTGGTCCAAAGTGGCCACCTCTGGGAAGTGAGTGACATAATTCTAAGATGGAAGAATGTTCATTTTCTTCAACACATCTCCTAATTACCATGTATGTCCCAGTTTTCCAAAGTTTATTTTCTTCCCAAAAATAGTATTTTGAATCACTTTCCAACTTCATTTTTTGTTCTTTTGAAAACTTTTAAGGAAAAACACCAAAAACCAAATAATTTACAATTGGGGCATACCATGGTAACTTTAGAGTGAGAGACGAAAGGTTCTGAATGGGGAATTCAGGATCAATGATTTCTGAATGAGAAGAATTATAAATTCTACTCAAGTGATCATCCACATGGTTTTCTTTTCCAATTATATCTTTGATTTCAAGGTCAAACTCTTGGAGAATTAGGATCCATCTTATTAGCCTCGGTTTGGAATCACTTTTCTTGAGTAAGAACTTAATAGAAGAATGGTCTGTGAGGATGATGATTTTGGCACCTAAGAGATAGGACCGAAATTTATCTAAGGAAAAAACCACTACTAGAAGTTCCTTTTCAGTCACAGTGTAGTGAGATTGAGTTTCAACCAATGTTTTTGAGGCATAATAGATGACATGAGGTATTTTTTCTCTTCTTTGACCAAGAACAGCCCCAACGGCTCTATCAGAAGCATCACACATTAACTCAAAGGGTAAGGACCAATCTGGGGGTTGGATTATTGGGGCAGATGTAAGAGAAGTTTTGAGTTCAATAAAGGCTCTCTTGCAATCCTCATCAAAATGGAATGTGACATCATTTTGGATTAGGTGAGTGAGTGGGAGGGAAATCCTACTAAAGTTATGAATGAATCTCTGATAGAAACCAGCATGACCAAGAAATGAACGGATGTCTCGATCAGAAGTGTGTGGAGGAAGTGATTGGATCACTTCAATTTTGGCAAGATCGACTTCAATACCATATTTTGAAACTATGTTCCCTAGAACAATCCCATTTGCAAACATGAAGTGACATTTTTGAAAATTTAACACAAGGTTGCACTTGACACACTTTTGGAGGACAAGAGAGAGTGAATTCAAACAAGATTCAAATGACTCACCATAAATGGTGAAGTCATCCATGAAGACTTCCATGCAGTGTTCAATGAATTCTGAAAAGATACTCATCATACACCTCTGGAATGTTGCAGGAGCATTGCAAAGTCCAAAAGACATTCTTCTATATGCATATGTTCCAAAGGGGCATGTGAAAGTAGTCTTTTCTTGGTCCTGAGGTGAGATTGGGATTTGAAAATAGCCGGTGTATCCATCAAGAAATCAATAGTGTGACTTTCTGGCTAATCTTTCTATCATTTGATCAAGGAATGGAAGAGGGTAGTGATCTTTTCGTGTTTCAGCATTTAATTTTCGATAATCGATACATACACGCCATTTGTTCTTCACTCGAGTTGTGACTATCTCCTCATTTTCATTTGTGACAACAGTTATCCCACCCTTCTTTAGTACAACATGAATTGGACTAACCCATTCACTATAATAAATTGGGTAGATAATACTAGCTTGAAGAAGCTTGGTGATCTCTTCCCTAACTACCTCAAGTATGAGTGGATTGAGTCTTCTTTGTGGTTGTCTAATTGTTCTGGATGACTCCTTCAGATGGATGTGATGCATGCAAAGGGTAGGGTTGATTCCTGGTATGTCATCTAGAGTCCAACCTAAGGCCTTTTTGTTTTCCTCTAACACTTGAACAAGTTTGGACTCCTCGATTTCAGTAAGTTTGGAATAGATAATGACAGGATATGAGTGATCATGGAAGAGGAATGCATATTTCAAGTGTGTAGGAAGGGGTTTCAGATTATTCTCATCATTCATTTTTTGGTTAGGAAACTCAGAAATAGAGGATGGGACTTCAGTTGCTTCAGATTCATTTTTCCCAATACTATCCAAGGTGGAGCAGTTTTGATCAGAGTTGAGATGGGATTCAAGAGAGTTTTCAAGATCCTCTAAATTAATGGAGTATATGAATGAAAGGTCCACATCAACTTCACCATTTATGACTTGGTTAATCCTAGTGCAGATTTCAAAATATCCTATCTCTTCAGAAAAGGATGAACATGATAGAATGGGGTTCAATTGACTCTTAGAAGTGTCCTCAGAAGCATGGATTGAGAATGCAGAGTGATCCTCAGATGGGTATCGCATGGCTTGGAAAATGTTGAACTTGACCAGTTGGTCACTGAATTCCATGGATAGGATGCCTGAATGGACATCAATCTTGGTCCCCTTAGTCATGAGGAATGGTCTTCTTAGAATTAGGGGAGATCGAGAAGAGTTCTTCTCACCTTCCATGTCAAGGACATAGAAATCAGCTGGGAAGATAAGATCATTTACTCGAACAAGGACACCCTCAATTATTCCCTCAGGACTGGTTGTGCTTCGATTGGCTAATTGAATGACAACACCCGTTGGATGTAAGGGACCTAGACCAAGTTTTGAGAATATGGATTTGGTCATGACATTAATTGAGGCTCCTAGGTCTATGAGTGCATCATCAAAGTTGGAACTTCTAATTTGGCATGGAACCGTAAAGGTCCCTGGATATTTCCACTTTATGGGAATAGACTGTTGGGTGGAAACATTTTCAAAGGTCCTAAGTTGGCTCTTGTGGGAGCACAATTCCTTAAGAAACTTGGCATACTTAGAAATTTGTTTTATGGCATCTAAGAGAGGAATGTTGACTTCAAAAGGTCTAAACATTTTGAGAATTTCAGGATCAGGTTCAAAGGACTTCTTTGGTTTAGAAACAGCTTGAGGAAAAGGAATTGGATTCCTAAGTGGAATGTAAGGAGGTGAGGGAATGGATTCAGGTTCCTTTTCAAGTTTCTTTTTATTTTCTTTTTCTAGTTCAACATTAAAAGGAGGGTTGGAAGACTTATCTTGAGGCATAGCAATTTGCTTTCCTGATCTAAGTGCAATTTCACTTAAATTACCCTTGGGGTTGGGTAATGGTTGAGCTGGAAGTTGGGAAGAATTGGATTGTTGTTGCTGGCTCAGGTGGGATGCAAGTTTACCTATTTGAGTTTCAATGTTTTTAAGGCTAGAACGGGTGAAGGAGGTAAGATCTTCCACTGCAATTTCCCATGGTTGCTTGGAAGAAGAGTCTTGTCCCGGATTGGGATTACCTTGATTTTGGTTCTTGGGAAAGCGATTGTATTGGTTTTGGAATTGGGAAGGCTCACTAGGATAATGGAATCCAGGAGGAGGATTGTTCCTTTGAGGTTGAGTAACAAAAGGATATGGTTGATGGAAGTTACCACCACCTTGACCATATTGGAATTGGTTTGGTTTTGGAGGAGGGAATTGAGGGGGATGATAGATGGGATTACCATAACTCAGGCCTTGGTTATAGGAAGAAGAGAAGGGATCAGAGTGAGGTTGGTTGAAGTTTCTAACAAACTGACCTGATAGTTGAGGATTGGTGTTCTACTGAGCATATTCTGCATTGATCTCCATTGGTCCAAATGAATCGGATTGATCCTCTTGAAGTTGTGGACATGTGTCAGTTGGATGATATGGAGAGTTGCAGATTCCCCAGTTTTTGACAGGTCCAGGAAACATTGATTGCGGATAAGACGAGGTTGGGGATTTGGTGGTCACAACTAGTTGTCGCACAAGACCTATAAGTTCACTCATCCACTTGGTCATCTTGTTCAGCTCAATTGATTGATTATCTTGGGCTTGTTTTACTTGAGCATGTGCTTGAGTATGGAATTGTTGTGTGTTTTCAGCCATGTTACTTAGAGATCTCTTGCAGCTGCAGGAGTTTTATCAACAAGAGCACTGCCACTTGCCTCATCTATGAGAGTTCTCTCCATAGCCAATAATCCCTCATAGAAGTATTGGATCAAGATTTGGTCAGGAATTTGGTGGTGTGGGCATATTGCAACAAGCTTTTTGAATCTCTCCCAGTACACATGGAGTGATTCACTTGGGAACTGACGGATACCACTTATTTCCTTTCGGATAGAAGAAGTACGAGAAGCAGGAAAGAATTTCTCTAAGAATAGTCGCTTCATGTCATTCCATGTGGTTATGGAACCAAGAGGTAGGTAGTAAATCCATGACTTAGCAGTGTCATCTAGGGAGAAAGGGAATGATTGGAGTTTGATTTGTTCTTCAAAAACCCCTTGAGGCTTCATGGTAGAGCACACCACTTGGAACTCTTTAAGGTGGAGATGTAGATCCTCACCAGCTAGACCATGAAAATGAGGTAGAAGATGAATCAAACCCGATTTGAGTTTGAAGTCAGCCTCTATGTTTGGATACTGAATACCAAGAGGTTGGTAATTCATATCAGGGGCAGCGAGTTCTTTAAGTGTTTGTTCCCTAGGATTTTCCATTTCAAATTCAACTGGTTGGATGAGGACTGGTTCTTGAAAGAGTTGATTATCTCTTATGTTCCTCCTAAGTTGGCGAAGTGTTCGCTCAATTTCAAGGTCAAAAAAATATGAGGGATTGTTTGGAAGGCTACGAGGCATTCAGAAATATTTTGGAAGAAAGAGGAAGATGGGTTTTTCTTTGTATTTTTTTCAGTTTATGATTTTTATGAGAAGACGGGTTTTTCTTTGTGTTTTTTTTCAATTTCTTTTTAAAATTTAGTTTTTTTTTTGTTTTTTATTACAATAACCAGAAACTAAAAAATAATTAAAGCACCATCCCTGGCAACGGTTCCATTTGAAATGCACGGTCGATTATCGTCTATCAACCGGTCAAAGTTCTGGTGCTCTGCTAATGTGTATAGTAGCACTCGGGTCGAATCCTCGGCGATGATACTTTGAAATAGTCATTTGTTTTTAGTTGATTGTATTCTGATTTGGGGGGGGTTTGCAGACCTTAATTAAAATGACTAATTTATTATGATTGATTTAACAAATTGATAATTATTGGGGTCAGTTCATAATTAGTTTAGTTAATCTTGTGATATCCTTGAGCTTTTCTTTATATTGCATTTAAATTAACACCCATGTCACAAGTTGACGTTGATTTGAATTCCCAAGTGTTAAGAGTTTAATCCAAGCCTTAACTTAACTTAGGGTTCTAATATTGATCATATCTTGTTTATGGTAGTGTATTTATGGTTCCAATAATCCATGGAAACCACACGTTAAACAAAACAAGTCATTAATCCATGACATGCTAAGTCCAACATACACAATGTTAATTCAACGAATATTCATCGAGTGAAAGCTCTCAATCGCTTAACATACCTAAATTAAAACTCACCCCAATGAGAGATTTACTCAGCCATTAATATGGTTATTAATATGGTAATATATGTTTATGGTGATGAATTATAAAGAGAAGAAAAAGAAAAGGACAAGATAAGAGTAGTGTGTCGAACACACACACGAAAGATTTTGAGAATCAAAAATGGAATTTCGATTGAATGAGGAAGAAAAATAAGGGACTGTAATTTAAAATGATTCTAACTATTTTAATACCATTAATATTATACTACATAAGGTGGAAAAGAATAATAGGTATTGAAGAATAAACAAGCACTAAAATTTGATTGAAATGAAAACAAAGTTACACAATTACAATTGAAAGAAAACATAAACAAACATGAAAGAGAAGTGGAGGAGAGGTCTCTCTTGTTGAAACAAGATCAAATCATATCCTCCCAGAACCTTGTAAAGGATCTATTAATGCCAAACCTCCTCCTTAAGTGTTTAAGTGCCAACCCTTTTGAAAGGAGAGGAGGGGGTGTATTTATATCCCAAGGTGGTGGACTGTTTACATTCTAGAAATACGCCTCCACTTGGCTCGTCAATATGGAAATCCAGATAGTCGGATCTTGAGAAATATCCTTATTCAAAGGTGTAGATGAAAATTTCTTCTATCTACTGTGAAAATTTGGTGTCCATTGGACTTTTGAGCCAAAGTTATGGTGGTTTTAGTAAACAATTCTGATCTGTCCATTTCAATACATACTTTTTCGAATTCCATAATATGAATGGGTTTTTGAATAGTAATATGCCCTAAAATAAACATATTTTCTTCAACAAAGTTGTCCCCCAGAATCTCCTCTTTCACACTGCAAAATCTCAGCTCGAATGGATGTCTACATCAGGAGATATTTCAATATTAGTGTGCTTTTTTTAAATCCCGGCCAGAATGGTTGGCTGGAATTCAATGCATCAGTTGGGCCCCTTTTATTTGTGATTAGGTTCTAAAAGTTTTATCATGGAATCCTTGAAATTTATTAAGAATTGGGGAGGATAATTAAGGTATTTGGACTTCTGGATTGAGCCCAGTAATTAAACCTTCATATATGGTCCAGTTTCTTCACAGTTTCCTTGGGCCTTCTTGTGTGGTCCATATGACCTTCTAAATGGACGAATTTGCCAAAGGTGACTTCTAATGAAATGTTGGAATTGAAATTGGGAACCCTATAAAATAGTAATCAGGAAATTTAGATTATTATGATGATATTTATTGTTAAAACATTAAATAGGCTTGAATCTGGATAAATTCAAATAGTGCTCAAAAATTATATTTAGTATTTAAACATTAATATTTCACTAAAATTATGAACATTTCATATAAAATCAGTAAAGGGAGTATGTAAAAACATATTAAAATATTAATAACATCAACACCACCTAAAACGGATGAATATGACACTCCTCTTTCATATCCATCCAAACTCATAATAGAAGAACATGTCAACAGTCTATTTTTTATTATTTTTAAATATCAAAATGATTCATTAATCCTATTTAACATATAAAGTTTATTAAAACAACAAAATTATTAGAAACTTGAAAACCATGGGTTTCCTCTTATGCAGCGCTTTGTTTAACATCGTTAGCCCGACATGGATCATAAATCTATCAAATTTTTCCTGGTTCATAGGTTGGCTTAGTTAACTCAACCTCTGTTTCTTGTTTATTGAATGATTCAATGAATGGTTTAAACCTTTGACCATTGACCTTTAAAAATGTGACCAATTTTCGGATCTTGAACCTCTATTTCCCCATGGGGGTACACATGATGCACTATGAAAGGACCTGACCATCTAGACCTTAACTTTCCCGGGTGTAAATGAAGTTTTGAACTATACAAAAGCATGAATTTTCCCATTTCAAAATGTTTGACTTTGATATTCCTAGATTGGTAGGCTTTAACTCTAGCTTTATTAATCCTTGAATTTTCATAAGACTCCATATTTAGTTCCTCAAGTTCATTGAGATCTAATTTCCCTTTTTTTCCGGCCAATGAGAGGTCATAATTTATTTTCTTAATTTCCCAAAAAACCTTATGCTCAATTTCAACAGGTAAATGACATGATTTTCCATAATCCAACATATATGGTGACATTCCTAGGATGGTTTTTTATGTTGTACAATATTCCCAAAGATCATCCAAGAGTTTCTCGGACCAATCTTTCCTAGAAGGATTGACAGTTTTTTCAAGAATATTTTCAATCTCCCTATTTACTAACTGAACTTGACCATTGGTTTCAGGAAGGTACACAGTGGAAACTTTATGAGAAATCCCATACTTAGACATGAGTGAAGAGAATGGAATGTTGTAGAAATGGGTTCCTTGATCACTTATTATAGCCCTATGAATTCCAAATTGAGAAAATATATGCTCTTTCTGAAATCGGATCACAACGTGATTGTCATTAGACTTGGTGGGAATGGCTTTAATCCCTTTTGAGACATAATCAATAGCTAAGAGGATATAGTGGTATCCATTAGAGTTTGGGAATGGTCCCATGAAATCATTTCCCCAACAATCAAAGATTTCAATGACCAGAATGGGAGTGATGGGCATTTGATTCCTTTTGGTAATGGATCCTAATTGTTGACATTGAGGACAACTTTGGCTAATTGGTAGGAATACTTAGTGAGTTTAGGCCAGTAGAAACCACTTTGTAGGACCTTTGAAATGGTTTTCTTTGTGTAAAAGTGGCCTCTACATGCCTCTGCATGACAGAATCTTAGAATAGACTCTTGCTCAGACTCATGAACACATATCCTAATGATTTTATTAGGACAGAACTTGAATAGGTAAGGATCATCAAACACGTAGTGTTTAACATTAGAAAAGAATTTCCTTTGAGCTTGAGTCCCTAAGAATTTTGGAATGACTACTGTAACTAAGAAGTTGGCTATGTTGACATACCAAGGTCAGTCACTCATTGAGTATAGGTGTTCATCAGGGAATGAATCAAACACAAAAATGTGATTTTATTTGTATTTGAATTCCATCCTAGAGAGGTGATCAGAAACAAAATTTTCAACACCCTTTTTGTCCTTTATTGTGAGGTCAAATTCTTGTAAGAGAAGGACCCGCCTAATTAGTCTAGCCTTGGCATCTTGTTTTTGGAAAAGGTATTTCAGGGATGAATAGTTAGTGAAGACAATGATGGGGGATCCTAAGAGATAAGAACTAGATTTCTCTAAGGCAAATACAACAGAAAGAAACTCTTTCTCAGTGGTGGTGTAGTTTATTTGTGCATCATTTAAGGAATTTATTTCATAAGAAATAACATAAGTATTTTTATTGAAATGTTGTCCTAACACAGCTCCTATAGCAAAGCCACTGTCATCACACATAAGTTCAAAATGGAGGTTCCAATTTGGAGATTTCATAATGGGAGGAGAGGTGATAGAGGATTTGAGGATTGATAATGATCCCTCATAGCTTTCTATCCAAACAAATGAAGCATCCTTGACTAGGAGATCACAAAGGGGATGGGAGATTGAACTAAAGTCCTAAATGAATCTTCTATAGAAACCATCATTTCCTAAGAAATACCTCACTTCCTTAACAGTTATGGGTGATAGAAGGTGACGAATGATGTCAACCTTTGCTTTATCAACTTCAATCCCCCTAACCAAGACTATATGGCCAAGGACTAATACATGTTTAACCATGAAATGACAGTTTTTTAGTTTAGGACCCGATTAGTTTCTTCACATCTGGACAAAACTCTCTCCACATTCCTAAGACATCCATTAAATGTATCCCCAAAGACAGAGAAGTCATCCATGAAGACCTCAAGAAAATACCCTACCATGTCTGAAAATATTCCCATCATGCACCGCTAGAAGGTTCCAGGGGCATTGCATAACCCAAAGGGAATGTTCTTGAAGGAAAAGGTGTTGAATGGACAAGTGTAGGTTGTTTTTTCTTGATCTTCTAAGGAGACTTCAATTTAATTATACCTTGAGAATCCATCTAGGAAGCAATATAATTGATGACCCGCCACTCGCTCGAGGACTTGATCAATAAAGGTAAAGGAGAAATGGTCTTTCTTAGTACAAGAGTAAAGCTTCCTATAGTCAATACAGACTCTCCATCCACTACTGACCCTTGTGGGGAGAAGGTCACCATCCTCATTAGTGATCACGGTGATTCCAGATTTCTTTGGGACAACTTGAATTGGGATTACCCACCCACTCTCAGAAATGGGATAGATGATACAATCTTTTAATAATTTCAGAAGTTCTTTTCTCACTACTTCCATGAGATTAGGATTGATTTTTCATTGATTTTGAAAACATGGATTTGAATTAGATTCCATAACAATCCTATGAGTCCTGATAAGTGTGCTAATCCTAGGAATATCAGATAGGGTCCAACCAATGGCTTTCTTATTTTTCTTAAGGACATCTAGAAGAATCCTCTCATGATTGGATTCAAGAGAAGAATAAATGACAATAGGATGTGTTCCATTTTCTCCGAGGAAGGCATAATTAAGTGCAGAAGGAAGTTCTTTCAATTCAAGATCAGGATGGTTAAAAATTTCAGCAAAATATTGGGACATTGGCTCAAGATCAATTTATTTTTTTATATTTTCAGATAGGATTGATTCCCCACATATAGAAGTTATCAATTTCTTTTTTTATAGTTTCAAATAGGATTGATTCCCCACATATAGAAGTTTCATCTACAAGATTGGTTTGATCAGATTTAGGGAAGGAAGTTTGATTGGTCTCTATGAAATTGGTTTCTTGAAAGGTTTCACTGATTTTTAGACCTAAGACTTCATCATAAGAGCAATTTGAAAATTATTCAATCCAAGGAGATAAACTTCCTTCATGTGAACAAAGGAAATCAATCTCATCCTAACTTAAACATCCATCAAATATTCCTTGATGTTCTATGGATTCATTATCAATTCTTCCTATAATGTTTACTACATGAATGTCCTCATCATCTTCTATTTGTGAGCTTGCATTATAGATGTTCAATTCTAGACTCATGTTTCTAAAGGTGATGGTCATGTTCCCATTTCGAACTCGGATAATAGATTTGATTGTTGCAAGGAAAGGACGACCAAGGATGATTGGGGTTTGTTCCTTATTTCCTAAGTTTGTATGGTTTTCAAGGACAATGAAGTTAGCAGGGTAGATGAAGTTTTCAACCTTTACCAGAACGTCCTTTAAAATTCCCTTTGGAACCCTAATTCTATGATCAGCAAGTTGAAGTGTAATAGATGTGGGTTGGAGTTCTTCTACACCTAACTATAAGTACACAACATAGGGGATGAGATTTACACTAGCACCTAAGTCACACAAGGCCTTTACAACTTTTATCTCTCCTTGTTCAACATTTATGTAAGGGAAACTCGGGTCTTTCAACTTAGGAGTAATGGTCCCTTGAATGGTGGTACTTACATTAGCATCCAAAAGGACTTGATTTTTATGTGAAAATTTTCTTTTAAATGTGTAGAGGTCCTTAAAATATTTTGAGTATGTAGGAATTGTTTGAATTTCATTGAGAATTGGAATTTTCAAATTGACTTGTGAGAATATTTCCCTTAATGTTCCACTCAATTCATGCTTGGTTTTCCCCCTCATGCGTTGATTAAATGGCACAGGTTGTGGGGTTTTTTGTTGAAGAGTTGTTTCTTTGACAATTTTATCGTGTTTTTTATTTTGATCATTTGGTTCATTTGAATTTTCATCCAATTTTGAATCTTCAGATGGGATCTGAATTAGTTGTTCAGGTTTATCAATTGATTTCCCACTTCTTAAAACAGTCACATCCTTTAGTTGCTCATGATTTATTTGAGTGAAACTTGACTCTCCACTTAAATTTGAGGATGGTACTTCCTGAGTAGTCATGGGTACCTTTCCAGTTTTTATGGTTTGAAGTTCTTGTTTAAGGGAATATAATTCTGAGTTCATTTTGTCCATTTGTTTTCACAGTTGTTCTAGTAGGATTTGTGGAACAGTTTGGGTTGATGCTTGAGAAGATTGGTTTATACCAGGGGGATATTTTGGAGGTGGTATGGTTTGTTGAAAATGGACCGGTGGCTATTGGTATTGGATAATTTGGGTTTGTAACTGGTTATGGGTTTAGTAGTTCTGATGGGGTTAAGGATTTTGTCCCTATGGTTGGCTAGGTTATTGGTTATCTTTCCAGTGGAAGCCTGGGTGGTCATTATACCTTGGGTTGAAGGTGTTTTGGTATTGAGGATTTTGAAAGTTCAAAGAATTTACTTCCACTGGGGGTCCTCCTAAAATAACATCCTTGATGGATGGAATGGTTGGGAATTTTCTATCTTATGGTCATGTTTGTCACAAATTGTGCAAACAGGGTCTACAGTTTGGATTTCATGGACTTTTCTATGTTCTATCTCTTCAACCTTCCTAGAGAGTGCTGCGAGTTTAGCCCTAAGGATTTCCTCTTCTCTAAGTGTATGAATTCTAGTAGTTCTTTGTGGATTTTCAGAATAAGGTGAAGTTCCCCATTTTTGGTTTTGTTTAGAAAGGCTTTCCAGATACTCATAATCATCATTTGGGGATTTTTTTTAAAGGTTCCATTACACATCATGTCAATGAATTGTTTGTTCCCCAGACCCAACCCTTCATAGAAAATTCACACTTTTTTAGGAATATAAAAAATATGGTGTGGAACCATGTTTAGAGTGCCATTGAACCTCTCCCATGTTTCATAGAATGACTCTCCCTCTTTTTCAAAAAATTTTTGGATAATCTTTTTAAGTGCAATTGTTTTGTGGTGGGGAAAGTATTTTTTTTTAGAATTCTATTTGTAGTTGGTCCCAAGAGTTGATGGATGATGGTCTCAAATTGTTTATCCAATTTTTAGCTCGATCCTTTAAAGAAAAATGAAATAGCCTCAACTTAGCTGATTCTAGTTGATGTTGGGGACACATGGTTTCTACAATGTCATTGAACTCCTTAACGTGAAGGTAGGGCATCTTGGACTCCATTCCATGGAATGTGGGAAGGTGGTTTAGGACATGGGGTTTAAAGATGTAGTTGGCATCTCCTAGGTAATTGTGTCTAATGCATGAGGAGTCATTGGTCCAGGCAGGTGTGAGGTAGTCATTCATGGTTTTACTGACCACATTCCCCATGTTTGGGGATGCCTCATTTGGATTTCCATTTTGGTTTCCACTCGGGTTTATGAGTTGGTTTGTTTGAAGAATTTCTATTGAAATGGGATAAATTTTGGACTCTAGAGTATCAAGAGGATTAGGATATAATGGAAACAATCCCCTAGGTTCACTTGACTCCCCAATCCTAGGACTTTCTACCCTAACTAGACGGTTTGATTGATCGCGGGTGTAGGTGGACATGCGCCAAAAGAAAAAAAATGAGAAAGGGAAAAGACAAAAGATCTTGGGTAAGAATAAGAGAAATATGGGAAAATAGAATGGGTGTTGAGATGACTTACTTAGGTCCCCAGAAACGGTGCCAAAATTTTATTCATGCTCAAATTTACCCAAGAGAAGAAGGTAGAACGGTCCTTGTAGTCTAGCTTGGGTTTTCGAATCCTCATAGACCTAAGAAGTAACCTAAAGACATATACATTCTATGGATTATTTTTGGATATGAAGTGGAAAACTTGGTTTGATTGAAGTTGGTTTTAAACTAACTCTAAGATACTTAAGTGGATTCAATTTAAAAGAATGAGTTGATCCTAGGTTATCACTTGGGGTGGATTGGACGTATTCCCTATTCAATTATTTCAACTTCATATATTTGAGATGAGTTCATTTAAGGAGATCAAAAAACTTCATAAATTACTGATTTTATAACAACACACCATAATACTAATCATATATAAACTTATAGGATCAAATTTATGAGCACTCCAAGGTAAATTTTTTTATTAGCACTTGAAGTATGTGGCCTTAAAATTCAACAAGGACGAAGAAGTTTTAAAATCATCAAATAAAAATATCAATTAAAATAAGTGATTATAAATTAATGGGGTGATAAATAACATCCAATCTAAACCCTTTATACTCCCTTGGATCAACCCATAATTTGGTTATCCCTCTATTGATTTTATGGTTTCAATGGAAGCGGGAAGTAGACTCATGAGGGAGGAAATGGAGAAGTAAAAAAAAACAATGAAATAACGATCACTCCACCATTGTGTGATAATTTCACAAGGTTTGGTGTGAATAAATTCATAACTTGAACCAAAGATATCAATGTGATATTAAAAAAATTAGAATAAGATGTCAAGAAGAACTCTTATTAAGAAACTAAAGTGAATTAAACAACTTACATGTGAAAGACAAACTTGTGACAACAAAATCGCATCATAAAATTACAATGAAAGGAAGCTCAAAAGATGATAAAATCCTCCACCAACACTAACTTAAATAATAATTTGAAGAGTCTTGGGTCGAGATTCCAACATTATAAAGGATCCCACTTTAGTATGGTAGGCCTAGGGTGGTGGAAAGTAAGGGAGAGGAGACTTTTCCACCCTTGACCCGAAGTTGCAGCCAGCTTGCTTCCATCGAACAGACGCGCCCGGAAGGCCTTCTAGATGTCCGAATTGGAGTGGGCCATAGAAGACAAAAATGAACCTCTGAATGTTCCATATCTCTCTGTAAAACTTCATCCCAAATGAATATGTTTTTTTCTATATATTATTAAATTGGTTGGATGGTTTTATGGGAATCAGAATCTGGCCCAGAATTTTATCTCCATATTGGGCCGCCTTAATAACCATAATGGAGGCCTAATTAGCATTGTATTCTGAAGAATGGTTTGCTCCTATATATGTCTCCTAGAATACAACTAATTTTGGGCTTCTTTGGGCTAGTATGTTGGGCCCCACATTCTCATCAGTGGGATGGTATCCAATATGCCTTCTCCAGAATTGTTTGCATGAAATCCCATTTTGGTGGTCTTCCAATGTGAATATTCCAACACTCCACAAGTGTGAATTGTTCATAATATAATTAGAAACCTGAAAATTAAATATGAAAATAGAATCAAGATAATTGGGTACTTTAAATGATGTTAAAAAATGTACACATAATAGTGCATTTTAAGAAGGAATTACAATCATAATGTGAAATGATGTTCAAAGTGTGAAATGCACTAAAATGGTGTTTATGAATAATAAAGAACATGAATATTATATATATTAACAAAGAATATTATCCTCATTTAGTGGCTAATTAGTAATTTATACTTTTAATTTCAAATATTTTCATTTTATTTGCATTTAATTACATTCAATCTTTTCACCTAATTTTAGTTTATTAATTTTAATTTTCGATTAAAAAAAGTAATAAATTATTATAATGTTTTAAGTTTTTATCTTTTCAATCTTTTTAATTTTGAATTAAAGTTAATCATAATTTTTTGATTTTGATTTTCATTTATTTTTGTTTTTATTTTAAAATTTTTACCATTGACTTATTGTTGTTACAGAAAGTCATCGATAGCTTGTCAGTGCCTCATCTACCTATCGACATATGTGTCTCACCGATACTTTGTCAGTGTCTCATTTAGTTTTAGTATTTTTAATTTTATGTTTTTAATTTAGTTAATCGATTAATTATTTTAATTAATTTAAGTGTTAATATAGATTCATTTTATTTAATTGAATTTATTTTGTTTTTAATTTTAGTTTATGTATTTTTAGTTTCATTATTTTTAATTTTTTAATCAATTAATAATCTTAATTAATTCCGGTTTTAGTTTAAGTTTCATTATTTAAGTTAACTGATTTAATGTTTTTCTTTTCGGTTTTAAAATTAAGTCACTGTTGGAACCTATCTCACTTTTTCCTTCCCACCACAAAGGATTTTACCTTATTAGTTTAATGTTTTAATTCAGTTTATTAATTTAATTTTAAATATTGTAATTGTTTTTCTTTAAATTAAATCATATTTTTAATTCATGATGACGTATAGTTTTAAATTTATGTTTTTTGTTTTTAATATACCAATTAATTAGTTATTTTAATTAATTGTTTGTTTTAGTTTCATTTAATAGTTTACTTAAGTTTATTTTGTTTTCAGTAAAAAATTTGATTCACTGACGCCTTCTCCCTTATGCGTCGGTACCTCCAGTTTCCTTCTGTCAGTGTCTCATGACTCACCAATGCTTCCATCCTCTTGAGCTACTAATACCCCTCTGTTTTCCACTTTTTAATTATGCACCAACTGTCGGTATCTCAACCTATCAGTACCGAAACTATCATTTCCCTTTTCTACTATCGATGACTCAATGAGTCACCGAAACTGCACCTACCGACATGCAGCATACATTCACCAATGTGCCGGTGACTCCCATTTCACATAACCAACTGATGCCTCCCCTACCCTGTATCTCACTATTCCACAAACCATCACAAATCATCACAACAAATCAATCCAGCATCCAAAAAAAATCAACCCACCCCTTCTGCGAACCGAAATTGATTCCACCTTGAGAAGCCACAAACGACTGTAAGAAGATGTTTAGACTTGTTGCCACCACGTTAGAATAATCTAAAATTAAGCCACCATTTTTGTGTCACTAGAGAATCCACAAAGGCCTAACTCATATTCATCCTCAGATCTATGATCTGATCTCTCCATCATCTGTAGATCTAAGTAGAATCTGCATATCCAAGCCTAGCTGAGACTCACACTGCTGGAGATGGATGGACCAATATTGAGAACCCATTGTCGTCCCTTTATAGGAGAGTCCACCGCCGGGTTGAATAGATGGTTGTTGAGACTTTATGAGGAGTCTACAATTGTGGAGGAACTAATGGAGAGCCACCACCGTGAGAAGAACCAGGCACGCCTAATGGAGAGCCACTACCGTGATACCTACCTTGTGCTTCCGCTGTGGAGGGTTATAGGAAGAACACAAATTCCCCCCCCCCCTACGCTACACAGAGAAGAAGAGTGGGGGGGATAAAGAAATAAAATTTAATTAAAAATATATATAATAATTATAATAATTAATAATTAAAATAAATAATAATAATATAATAAAATATATTAAACTAAAATATTAATAGTAACTTGTAAATAAAAATTAAAATAAATAAATAAATACTTTAATTATAATTTAACTTTTTAAAATAATTATAATTTTATAATAATAAAAATAATAATATAAAGTAATCAAATAAACAAATATTAAATAAAAAACTTAATAATTTTATCTAATTATAAATTAAATAACTTAATTAATAAAATTTTATAATACTAAAATAATATTAATAATCATTGATAAAGTAATTAAAATAATAACTTTAATAATTTAATATTTAATAATTTATTTAATTTAGGTTTTAAATAAAATAAACAAAATATTCAATTAAAATATATATTAATTAATAACTAGTAATGTTTATATAATTAATTTAACTTTAATAACAATAATCATTTTTTAAGTAATTTATTTTTAAATGTTTTTATCATATTTTTAACTGTTTTAACTATGCTTTGTTTTTCTTTTCTGTATATATACAAGGAGGTGATGGAATCCTAACCAAGATCAATCCAACCAACTTCCTAGGAGTTAGTTATATAGGAGATGTTAAAACGATGTGTGTTTCTTGAAAAATGAACATGTGCGATGCAGAATTGAAGAACCTATCTATGTTGGTAGAAAACTTTGGTGACCTGTAGCGGACAACAATAGATTTAAAATTAGAAAAAGCAGCAGATTGGAGGGGGGAGAGCATTAATTCATTCACATTAAACCCTTTCTATGAGACTAGGAGTAGAGTAGTGGGAGACAAGTAGAGACCATCACCTTTCGAAGACAGAGTCTTGGAAAGCGGGAGCACTATGGGAGTTCTTCATCCTTATTTTGTTCTAAATTTTTGAATTCTCTAATCAAATGTTATTAAATTTTTTAATCAATATGATTTTAGGCTATACCTTATTGTTTAGAGAATTCAATTTTCTGATATTTATTTTCTCATCGTCAATTGTTACTTCAAACAAAGATGTATATTCAACTGGTGAAGTTGAATCTCTTTCTTAAAATTTAAATTGTTTTAACACATCATGTGCTTAATTTCTTAACTCTATGATCTTTTGGTGAAAAAGATCAAGGGTTACCTTTTGAAATCTGAAATTCATTTCTACTGGATTAAATTAGTGAGATTTATTCTAGTATCATGAATCAATTACTATTTTTTTAGGTGAATCTAGTAGTGGTGAACTTCTAGATGCACTTAGTTGTGAGATTAACCTCCTAGAGAGATATTTTAATTGATCATTCATAGAGGTAGTGTATTTAGTTGAAAATAATTGAAGATTCTAGTTTTTTAACCAATAGAGTTCGATTCCATAATCTTATACCTTGATTAGAAGCTTCTCGACCCTTACACCTGAATTTAGTCCACTATTATTTTCACTGTTCATTATTACTCTAGTTCAAAATTCGTTTCTTTGTCAACTTTGTTCCCTCATTACTATTTTATAAAGAAAAAGATAAAAAATATAAAAATTTAAAAGTTAAAAACATATACTCTCCCCACTACTGAAAATAGTGGGGTGTTTTTAAAAGAATAATAGAAAATTGGTCACCAACCTTCCCTAGTGATTTAACCCTACAAACCACTATACAGTAGTAAGTAGAAGTTTAATAATAATTAAATTTTGACCTATTTTAACTACAAGTGGGTCAGTCTCTGATCATTTATAAATCATAAGTTATATAAGGAGGATATGTTAGAACATATCCCTACATTGGGAATTGGAAATAGAAGGCATAATATCATGAAGATACTTGAATAAAGTGGAGTAGGATAGGATCTCTTATCATGAGAGGGTGGTTTGAGAATCTTACGAGGGATTGGGGGAACCTTGGCTGGAAACTAGATAGGTAAGGGATGATTAAGTATATTATACATGTTTTTAGAGTGAAGAGGAAAGAGATTTTGGGTGCGGTTATATAGGAAGAGAGAGGGGTGTTCTTTATTATTTCCCAAAAATAGGTTTTGCAGTATATATAATAAAGTGATAAAAACCAAAATCATTACCATGGTTTTCTTCCATGGGCTAATCCAAAGAGGAGTTGGTTTCATTTTTTTATAAGTCTAAAGGATTAATATTAAAATATTTCCCTTAGTGATGTGGATGTGAGTCATGTTCTTAAAGAAATGATTTTAAAACCATAAAATATTATATAGGGTTTGAAGTATTCATAAAGGCTTTATAAAATTAATAAAATAACCTAAAAATACATTTATTTATATGGGAAACAAATATTTTTTCATGGATATCTTTTATAGTATTTTTTACATCACTTTTGTGTCATTCTGAGGTCATAATTCACAACATATATTTATACCATATTTAACTTTTACCCAGAAATTAAACTGTCTCTAAAAATTATAAAAAATGTAAATTGGAGAATCTTGACATGTTGATTCCAAAAATAATATTTATTTTATCAAATAAATATTATTAAGACTTGAATTTTTAGTTTTAAAATGAAATCAACATTTATGGAGAATGCTCGGTTTTTTTAACAATAGCAGCTTTGAAACTTTTTTAAAAATTACATTTGAATTCAAAAAATATATATATTAATTTATATTTAATAAAAAATATTTAATAATAATATTTAATTAAAATATAATTTATTTCAAAAATTCATTATTTCAAGAAAAGTAATGTCTTATTTGAAATTTTATATTATCCAAAACTATAATTTGTATTTTATCAAACCAAAATCAAAATCATTTATAATGTAAAAATACTAAGAAGTAAATATGAATATAATTCTATTGAAATTAAAATATAAATATTCATATTCATATGGTATGGATACATTGAAATTTATTACACAAATAAACTATATAAGAGTAAGGTGCACGATAGTGAGATTTTCCTAGGATGGTTTGACAAATATGGTTTGGGTTATGATCAAGATGAGCATGAACTTATCCCATAAATGGTTTCACTCATGATTTTTATGTTTGATGTTATCTTGTGATTGTCTGGGAGAAAATCCTAGTGATTCAATATAGATCAAAGGCTCTGATAAATATGATTCATAGGGTATGATCCTACTGGTTGAGGCCATCACATCATTTCTTGGTGTCAATGGGATTCGTCAAAACCCTATATTTATATTAATCATATGATCACAGTTAATTGGCTATATTATCAAATTGTATGATGTTTAATGGTATTTAAAATCTAGTGTGATATAATAAGAACAAATGAGTGCATGTGTTTTTTATAACAGTGATAGGGAATTTAATTCGAACATAAAGGGAGTTTTATTTATAAATTTTTAGGTTCTTAAAATTGCCTTCACCTAGAAACCACTTATTGATGAACCTCATATGGTTACCTATTTCTAATGATATCAAATGAAACTTTCTATCTAATGAATAAATGAATTTTTCTTGACCATTGTTGTATCTGAAGGATTTGTTAGAACTTCACTAAAACAACTTCATTATAATAAATCATATCAAATTCATTTTCCTAATGACTTCCCAAATGGTTCATAATAAATATTCAATCTAATGAAATATATTTTTTTCATCTCATGAACCTTAACATAACCTTATTTTAAAATACAAAAAAACCAAATTTAAACCAGTTAATGATGTTGTATGACTACGTAAAAGTCTATTTTATGTTCTCTGTATGATGATATTACAATGATACCACTATTCCACACTTCCTCAAACTTATTTAGGTAGAAAAAAATTAAAAAAATTTGACCAATAACACTTTTTATAAGTAAAAAAAATTTAAAACTCATTCCAAAATACTTCATAAAATATCATAGAACAAACTTTGTATAACCACACCTTTGGATGACAAAAATATGTCTGATGGACTCCAAAGATCATTAAAGAATAAAATTTGTTCACACAAATTTCATTATTACCTTTTAAAATCAATATTGGGTCATGAAATAATTTAGTACTCAAAATGTTAGGATGTAAAAGAATAGTAATGAAAAATCTGTTAAAATATTTCACACATTCGAAAATCACAGCCTACCCATTTTATGAACTCCCCTAGATATGTTCTCTTCCTTATAAGTGTTAGGAAAATATCAAGGGTAGAGTTATGTTACAACTTTTATACACCTTTTAAAATACTATCCATGTACAAGAAGTGATGTGGAATAAAATTCATAAACATTATCCTTAAAGAGAGGGATGTTGAACACCCATGACCAACCTCATCTTATGAAATGTTTCCTTTGGGAATGGCTTAGTAATAATATCAACAACTTGCTATGATGTATGAATAGACTCCAATATAATTTAATTCCTCTCCACATTCCCTTTAATGATATCTTATTTTATATCAATGTTCATGGAATAAAAAAAATTCACAAGATACATAGTAAAATTTATAAAACATTAATTATTAAAACCTAAGAGAATGGGAAACTTCAAATCAACTTACAAATCTAACAACTATTTCTTGATCAACATAAGTTGTTTTATATCTTTATTGTAAGTTATATGTCTAGATTATATAGTGATTACTCTTATTTAATTTTGATTATTTATATTCCAACTCACACATATTTCACCCAAAAAGAAAACTCTGCCCGATGTTGATGTTCTGTTATCAAAACACCATTCTCAATTTGCATCTTTATTACCAAACAAATCAATCCTTCCAAAGAAATAATACTTTAATATGAATTTATTTGTGGATTTTATATATTTGATAATTCTTTTCTAGCCATAAGATGAGGTTTTTTTCATTTAACTTATTTTAGGACATCCAATTTGTACCAATCACATTCTTAATGTTTAGTTTGGGTATAAAAGTTCCCATTTCTCAATATTTTAAATATGATACAAATCTATATTCATGACATGAATATAATCTTGATTATCTAATGCTTCATCAACATATTTTGGATTAACCTATGAATAAAAGGTAGTACATGATACTAACCTTGATGTTAATCTGGTTTAAATCTATAATCATTAATCTCTAATGATGTTTTAAAATTACACTTACTTACTTATCCTAGGATAATATGAACATAAATACTCATAATTACTTGATATAGATGAGTCAAAATCAACATCTTTCATAGATTCAACATTATTACTATCATTAAAAAAATTGTCACACTATTTAACAACAACCACTTCATCTTCACTTCCTCTCATATCAACAATTGCCTATTAAGCTTCCGTATCAATATGTTTATGAATTTTCACATTTACAGAGTGAAAAATATTTTCCATTTCATTGTTATAGTATTTTTTCCATTACTATTATGATTATAGATAAGAAATATTCCTTCAATACCACTCTCATTAAACTTCCAACGATCTCTCCCTCGACTCTGATAATGAAAGGGCTACCAAATACCCTTAGGAGTTTCAAAAATGGGGTTTCTTTTAAAAACATATTTTAAGGAGTCATATAAGATTTTGGACTATAGAAACATTGATTATGAAAAGTTACTACCTTTCTAATATCTTTCCTCTAGAAGAATCTTGAAGTATCACGTTCAATAAACATAGTTCATTCCATATCCCCTAAACATCCATGTTTTGTTTTAAAAAAACTTTTTTATGGTGTATATGGTTCACTAAAATAATGAAAAATGCTTTGATTTTGAAGATAATATCTAAGTAATATATTTGGGTATTCAACACCATTTTCAGTTTAAACCTTCTTCACAGAACATAATCATTTTTTATCAACACTTCTCCAGAAAATATTAAACATTTTGAGAGACTCTGATTTATGTTTCAAAAATATAAAACATTTAATGTGATTAAAGTCATCAATAAATAAAATAATGTAATTATCTTAGATTTTAATTTCATTCTCATGGGAAAACAAATTTCAAGATTATATTAGCTCAAAGGTATGAGTTGAATGAATATAAACCTTCTTGTATACTATGTTTGGAATATCCCCCCTATGGGATAAGGAATGAAAAAAATTATAATTATTACCATGTTAAAAATATCAAAAATACATTCTAACTTTGTTATCATTCTCATATTCTGATAACATGTATGCCTCCACCATTTTTTCTATATCTTATTTTCTTATATTAGGCTAAGATATCATGAACTTTGCACATCCCCAACATGAAACAAGATTTCCTTGGTTAATTTACCTCTTATAAAAACTTTCCCATATTCAATAATTTTAATAAAGAAACCTTATTTTCTAAAAAATGTTGATACCATGATAAAAATGTTGTAAAAGACTCAAAAAAATTTGTTTCATCCCATCAAAAAATAAGGAGATTTTGGATTTTTACATTTCTTTCCTAATGATAGAAGATCCAATGCCTTTGATATTAAGAAACTCTTAATTTCCAAAAGTCACTTACCCTTCCTTGTAATATTTATCATTATTTATGAATTGTAAATCTATAGTCATGTGTAAAGAGAATAAACTCTCCAGTATCCATGCTCATTCGATTTTTGTAGCTTTAGAGAACTTTCAACAACTAAAGATTTTTTATTACCATTTTATTCCCACTCATCCAGCTATTGAGATTTTTTATATAAACTCTAATGTGTCAATAACATGAAAATCCATCATTTTAAAGCTTTCTAGGTTGATCAAATATTTGAAAAATATTTTTCTAGGTTTGGAATATATTTTCAATTTTTATAATTACCTTCTCATGTTTTCTTCATTGAGTGGGTTGACACCCCCCTCAAACTCTGCCTCTAGTTCCTCTTGGATTCATTATAGTTTTGATCATTGGATCAACACATCACAACTATTTTACAAAAAACTACCATAGTTCCCACAATATCTATATAAAACATATTTTCCTTTGTTGCATGTATTCTCTGTATAACTATGAACCTTATTTACATCATTTTACTAACCATTAACCTTAGAAACATGTTGTGTACCAATGTTTTGGTATCATCCAAACATCATCTTCTTCTACTTATATTTCTTCTCAACCTTTTCAATATTTCTAGTAGTAGCATCTTTTGGTCCAGACATTGAAAGCATTGAATTTTTTATATTTTCAATTTTTCTTATTTTTGGCTACATACATGGTTTTCTTAGAATCTTTTTTATCATTAGCATCATATACTTTGTTGTTAACCTTTGTGGATTTTTTTATCCTTATGAGTTTTACTCTTCTTATAATTTTCAACATCTTTTGAAACCAATTTTTTGACGATTTTTGTTCCTCGCTTAGATTCACCATGTTTTTCCAGAAAAGATAAATTTATTTCTCTTTAACCATTATATTTTATTCAATATTGATATTGAGGTTCTTCTATTCATCAATTAACTTCTTCAAATAATTAATCTATTTTAGTATCTCATATTTTTTCATGAAAATAATATTTATTTTTTACTGAAAGATTTTATTTCTTCAACATATTATTATTATTTTCATGTCCAATAATACATACAATACATTTTTTCAACTCCCTATCATGAATAAACTACAACTGAGTATATTATTCCTCTTCTTCATCTTAAAAACTACACCTTTCTTTATTGGTGAACTTTTAATCACTCACTTTATCAATAGGAAATTATTAGGTATCATCATCAATAGAGTTTTCAAAATATTCTTCACCTTCAACATCTTCTACATAGTTTGAAATTTTTTTCAATTTTTTCATTTATAGAAATTTGAATCCTTTCCATTAGTATGGGACTTAAATTTTTCTGACTTCTTTTTTGATATATTCTCTTCTTTCAACCCTCGTTATTACTATCTTCATCTTCATAAAGTATTGGAAAATTGTTTAATAAAATTTCTAATAACTTTGTAGCTAAATCCCTTAAGTTGTAAATTTTATATCCTAGTTTTCAGCCTTTTAGAAAAAAAGGCATAAAGTCATCAATTTTTTTACAAACCTTATCTTTAGTGTCATATTCACTTACTTGTTCCATAAAAAATATTAGACATTACTTACATGGAATATTTGAAATAATTTTTTCAATCAAACCTTTACTTAGTCTTCATAAACTATTCTCTTTGAATTTAATAAGTGATCAGAATGCTATACAGATCATCCATAGATAGAGTGTTATGATCTCATTCTTCCAAAAATTATAAATCGGAAATAAATTTATCTAGAAGAATTCAAAGAATATTTTCAATAAAATAGGAATCTTCCAATTTCTCACCAATATATATTATTTTTCTTAAAATGTAATTTAAATTTTTAAATAAGTATCTAATATAATCATACTCTCCCATTTTAGGATCTTTGTACTTCAATATCCAGATTTATAACTCCACTTTATTTATATTCATGTTTCCTTTATAATTATTCTTCAAAATTTCCCAGATGCCTTTACCTGTTCCAATACAATCGAACCTCATAAATTAGCCTATAGGGAGTGAGTGAAGTATAATTTTTTTGGCACACACAACATTTTCTAGATTATCCTTATAAGTAGATGTTGAGGGAACACCTTCTACAAGTGGGGGGAAACCATATATAGTAGCTTTAAGAACATCATAAAAAATGGATATATAATAATGACATATTATATATTTCTAGATATGATAGTTCTTTACATCAAAAAAGGAATCCCATTACTATTAATTGATTTCTCAATATCCATGTGAACCTTCATTTTCCTCCATCTTCTATAAATTATTAATGAATGAAACCTTCTAATAGATACCACTTGAAATGATTAATTAGGTTCTGTGTGATCACTGAGAGGGGGAGGGGCGAATCAGGGTTATTTTAATTTGATGTTTTGTTACCTAAAAAAGCCGTCAAATACGATTAAGAAAATAATAATTTGTTGAAAAATAAGAAAACGAGAACAACCACAGTAACATGAGTATTTACAATGTTCACTACTCAATATGAGTATCTCATTCAATTTATGGTTTATAAGTAATCCAATTCCACACAAAGCACTAGAGAATAATTCTTTAAGTGGTTGTAGAAATCATGGAATATCCTCTCACTTGCATAGAATTATTTTTGATCGATAGTGTATATGTTCCCCACATAGATAAATAATATATAATGTTTTTTAACAACTATAAGAACCTTTACAAATATGATTTATTATGTTATCATTGAGATGCTTGTACTTTCTATACACATTCTATTCTTGCACGTCCATCTTCACTTTCATATAAAACAGTATGAAAGAACATCTTAATAGAATTTTATAGGAAATAATCCATTCGACATTATCTCTATTTGATATACACTTTATGATAAAACTCAATCTGATTTGTAGTTCATCTGATCAGCTCGGTTTTCCAGATCACCTCTGTTTGGTCTATCACCTCTTACTACAAATCAGACACTACCTCTTTAACCTATTCATTAGATCACATCTACACACTATTCATATAATACAAACTAATGGGAATACTCGGTCCAGTTTTTTTCAGACCAATTTCACTTTAATCTATTTATCCAATCAACTTTCCACTTCAAAATCACTTCACTTATATATATATATCAATCATCACACAATTCATCACAACTTCACTCACTTATACAGGAGTTGTTCCTTCAAAAATTAAGGATTATTTGTGGATATCAAAATCAAATATCATACTAAAAACTTTTTGTGAGCCACTTAATAATTTATATACCTTTACAACATTCAATCCTCATAAAAACTATGAGCTTTCCTTCAGACCCATCACCAATATTCTTCACTAAAATTATTTCTGACTCGATGAAAATAATAAATATTTCCTTCAGGATATCTATAACATTTATCAATACAATTTTCATCATTAATTTTAATATATTTTTTAATATTTTATAAATAAATGCAAACATTTTATTCAGTAAATCTCCACATAATTCTTCAAACTGATGAAACTTTAACTAGTTCTCCTCCATATCTTCTTAGGAAGAACTAGGATGATTTTTTTAGAAACATCATCCATTCGATGACATGCATAATAAACCTTTGAACAATACCTTCTCTTGAAAACCTTTTAATAATGAGCCTAATATGACCACCTCTATCATATAACATCAAATTCATCTTTCTATTCGATGACTTGGTGACTTCTTCTATATCATTATTCTATTCGAAAACTTTCTTAAAACACCACTAAAACACTTTCCTCCTAATAAATCATAACAACTCCTTTTACCAAGTGAAATCAAAAAATGTTTATCATGAAAAAATAGTCTTATGAATTAGAGTTTTCCCATATTATAAACCTTCTTATAACCATCAATTCAAAGATTAGAAAAAATAAGTCAAAATAGTGAAAATGTGGATAATTGTGTGAATGTATATCTGATGTTCTCCATATGAAGACATTGGATGGTGACCACTATTCCATAGTTATTCAAACTTCTTCAAATCAAAAGGATTTATAAATTTATAAAAAATATAACTTTATAATAATAACTCAAAGTGTAAAATTATTTTATCATTATTCATACAACTTCATAGATCAAATTTTGTATAGCTACACTTTTTTCATACAAAATATGTTCGGTGAACTGCATATATCATTATGGCATGAACTTCATACACATGAAAATTATTCCCCCATTTCAAATAAAGATAGAGTCATGTGATATTTCAGTACTAATGATGTTTGTAATTGTAAAAATAATAATGAAACATTTATTTTCGATTTCACCCAAAATTTTATCTGATATAGTAGAGGGTGAACTTAGAATGAAATTTAGAACTAAAACTCTATCCAATAACATCATAAAATTAGTTTCTTTCTGATGACCATGGAATAATGAAATATATTAAATACAAGGAGCTATTACACATTTTCATATCTAATTTTAAGGAATATGAAACTCTATCCTAAAATCAATATTGTGTCAAGGAGGTAGGGTCACAACATCCATGCGAAAAACATTCGAAAACTCATACAAAAATATAGGTAATACTAGTACCTGAGCTATGATGAATTCTATGATATTTCTAATATATCATAAAATAATGTCTCAATAAATCAGTGACCCATCTGATGATATCCCTCCCCAATGAATACATGAGGTTGTCCCTCTTTATCATGAAATAAAGCACTACTCTGGAAGTAATCAATAAAAACACATATATAATACAACCATTTGATGCTAATAATGAAATACTATGGCTATATTTAATGTATAAAAAATCCATATATGAATAATTATTCCCCATCATCATCTAAAATCTTTAGAACACACCATGCATACTCATTTTATCTTCAACAAGGAAAGAAAACATTATAAGAATTGGAAGCCTCTCTGCCATGAGTCCCAAGGAACACACCTAGGATGGTACAATAAAGTATTAAAATTCTTTAGAATCAACCACAAAATAAGATAATGTATAAGATAAATAGATATAACCTCATAAGATCTTTTTCCCATCTAGTGCATGTACTTTCCTAACATGAAACATTCTGTATCTTGGACCCCTTACTCATTACTGAATAACACCTATATGGACATGGTTATCCCTATTCTCGTGAGGGTGAGGGGAATCAAACGCTTGAACATTTCAATCTCTAGAGCATTTGAATGGTATAATTTCCAACTTCCCTTATCATTAATACAATCTCTAAGTCAACTTCTACTACTTGGGTTGATAAATAATTTTAATGCCATTATATATTGGGACCTAGGAATGGTTGTACACTAAGACCACTAATGACCATGACCTCCATAAACAAATAACACTGGAGAAACTCTTTTAGAGATTGTGTAAGACATATTATACCCATAGAAATAAGAGAAATAAACTATTGAGGCTGAAACCCTACCTGTTAGATCCTTGAATACTTTGATATATATAATCCACCACCAATAGAGTTACTCCTCAAGGAAATCAAATGGATCCCTGATAGAGCGCTGTTGTGGGTGCCCTCAAATGATTAATTTGATTTTGGGGTACTTAGGTGCAGCAGAGTGGCTGACCAAGGTCGTCTCTCAAAGGAGGAAGTGAATTTAACAACTTATTAAAGGTATTCTAAAAATAAAATAAAAGAGAATAAAATAAAAACACTACTTTAAAGGATTGGGGTTTTTTATAGTTTATGAATCTAGAAGAAGTTTTCTGGAAGAAGATTGTATATTTTTTTGTTTTTTGTTTTGAAATGAATTTCGATTAAAATGACACAACAAGAAGATGTTTTATTTAGAAATCTATTTTAAAAGGCGTAATCGATCTAACTCTACCTATTCACTCACTTATTAATCATTATCATTTAAATAAATATCCACTTAATTATTATCCCCTAATTTTTTATCCCTCTAACCCTACGAGAGTGAACTTAACCACAAAGATGAAATTACTTAAACCCTAGGCTAGCTTCGGAACACGCAATCGCAGCACCCTGCTTTGATTGTTGTTCTAAGGTTATCTTATGGTCAGTGGTTAATTAGATCACATATCCATTCTGGAAATGAGGATGAATTGTGTTTAGGGATTATATTTGAACTCTAAAAATTTATCCCGTGTGGTCTTGTATTACCGATTAAGATTACGCTCTCACAATTTACACAAAATCCCGACCTCGTGTGTTTTTGTGTTAATTGTTCAATTGCTTGCTTAGTTTCATACAATTTAAAAACACAATTCATGAATCATATTAAGTGAATTATAGTAGCTCATTGATTCAAAATAATTAAATGAAGAGGGTATAAGATAGATCGATTACTAAAATACTACTCTTCCATGGGTGGCGTAATCATCGTAGAAGCGTTTTGCATGTGCAAAGGTTTATAATGGGTATAACCCAATAACGCTTCTACTCAATAATTCCAGCCCAAAGAGGAATATTAAGAGAAGAAGAAATTTAAACAAAACATAAGAAAAGAGAAGAAATAAAATAAGAACAAAGAAGTTTATTACAAAAACAAAATCATTACAACATGAAGGAGAAGAAGAAGGCTTCGTCGAAGGGATCCTTGCTTCAAGAGCTACCCTTATTGAAATGGTTGGATAATTGGAGTGGATCCACTTCTCCTCTGCCCTCAACTTCCCAATTCACGTCCCCAACCCCTCAAAATGAGAAAAAATCCAAGTGGAGGGGAGGCTAGGTTTAAAGAGGTTTCAAGTGTGAATGGGAAATCTCAGCCAAATATTTTAATACAAGTTTCACTACCCATTTGACCTCGAAAACGCGTGAAACAGCTCTCCTTACAGAATGATTATTTGTGGGAAAATTAATCCCCGAGCTCATATCAAAATATGGGCTTAATCCAAGACCGGATGAAGAAGATATGACCCAAATATAGAACTCATGTCCATTCTGCCGAGTCCAGCCTACCATTGGATTAATGTCTCATTTACTCCATCCAAATGCCCTTTTTAGCTCTAGTGTCCTGAAAGAAAGTTGTAGAAAATTAAGTTAGGAACACGGTTACAAAATTTCAAATTACAATAATAAATATAAAAATATTTATCTTCGAAATACTACAGTGTACTATAAAGGGTAAAACTGGAATTTTCACCAAATTTTCAAATGAATGATCAAATCCCAAATATTTTATAAATAAAAATATTTATCACAATGTGGGGAAATTATATCATTTATTATCAATAAAATATTCAACAAAATAGTGTTTTATCAACTCCCCCACACTTACCCTTTTGCACTCCTGAGCAAAATCTCATATTAAGTAAACATCAATATCAAATCAAAACCAATTTTAAAACACATATCCTTGAGATCAATAAATTTCCCACCAAGAATTAAAAGATATCATGCCTCATAAAAAACCTTATTTTAAGTTCTCCATTTATATCATTCAATATATTTCCACTTCATTTATCCTCCCATGCACAAAACACTTACCTCGCTTGAATTTTCTCTCATCACTCAAATATCAATTTTTTTGAAATGTCTTTCTCATCCAAACTCATACAAGGGTCACCATAGGCGTGATAGATCCCTACATCGCTACCCGATGTGAGTCAAGGACATATGTTTATCATGAGGACTTTTCAGGGTTGTTCTGTAGCTTTCGGTTGGCAGGATTAAGATGTGAAAAACTCTGAGGCTGAATGAGGAGGGCTTGACTCTTTTGAAGCAAAATTGCATTAATCTAATTTTCACTTAAATATGGTCTTATCCTCAATCCCCATAGTATCAATTCGGCTCCATCATCATGAAAAGTCATGAAAGGTTTACACCATTCATTATTTCAGCATCAAAAATTTCAATCTTCTCAAACATGATTTTCTTGAAAGCTCCAGATGGGCACAGCTTTCCACCTCAATTAGAAGCTCCAGAAAAGGCACAGCTTCACTTGTCATGAAAGCTCCAGAAAAGGCACAAATTTCAATATAATGGATTTTTTCAGTAGAAAACACATCTCTTCATAATTTAATTTTCCACCCAAAGTATCACAGAATGTGGTGGCACAACACAAGATAGCTTCCCCCACACTTAAGCTCAACTAGATTATGCAATTTCACTTCAAGAGTTGGTTGGATAGGGAAAATTGGCTTGTAATGTGGCTAACCTAACAGGTTGTTCATGGATTCTAAGGGCTAAAAGGATTAAATATTCAAGGTAGGCCATTATAAAAAAGGATTCTTTGAAATAGGGGCTTTAATACCAAAAAAATGCCTCAATCATTTAAACATTAGTACCTCAAACCCTCAAGTTTTGATAGGAATAAATCAAATTCTGGTTAAATCAAGCATGGTTTGGTTCTCTCAATAAGTGAGGTGAATGTAAAGAATATGAAAATGATGGTTTAGAATCCTCACAGGAAAGTGATTTCAAATATAAAGACAGTGAGATGTGGCATGGGATTCAAAATTCAGTGTACTTTTCATGAAATTACTAAATATTTGAACTTGAAACAAAGTCATTTTCATCATTCATTTAAGCTCAGTTTCATGGGATTAATCGTTTCACTCATTGATATGCATTTCAAAATTGTGATGAGAATCATTTCAGCTCAAAAATTTCAAAAACACAAAGAAAATTGAAAAATAAACACACAAAATTTGAAAAAACAAACAATTTTTTTTTAAATCAGGAAAATAATTGAAATTACTAAACTAAAAGGTTCCCTCCCACACACTTAAAATATTTCATTGTCCTCAATTTGAACCCATGAGATGATATATGCACATGAAAGGCATAATTTTTA
Source organism: Viscum album (assembly GCA_963277665.1). Classification (NCBI taxonomy): domain Eukaryota; kingdom Viridiplantae; phylum Streptophyta; class Magnoliopsida; order Santalales; family Viscaceae; genus Viscum; species Viscum album. Next base: position 1,261,384,490 of record OY728146.1, on the reverse strand, counting down.
AATAGGACAAATAATATAAAAGTGAAAGGGTTAGGAACAGCCTGATGTGATCAAACGATGATGGGGTCATGTAGTGTGATAAAATCCACTACATCAGTAGGAAGTCCCTCAATGTATATCTTCAAACGTTTCCCATTGACTGTAAAGCTCCTTACAGTTTCCTCTTGTGTGATCTCCACTGAACCATAAGGAAAAACATTAGATACAATATAAGGACCTAACCATCTAGAACGCAACTTTCCAGGAATCAGCTTCAGTCATGAATTGTAGAGAAGGACTTTCTCTCCAACATGAAACTCCCTTTGTTGGATCATTTTTTCATGAGATGCTTTTGATCTTTCCTTGTAGAGCCTTGAGTTCTCATATGATGACAGTCGAATCTCCTCAAGCTCTTGAATTTTCAACTTTCTTTGAATTCCATCTTGGGCCAAATCCATGTTGCATTTCTTTATAGCTCAATATGCCTGATGCTCGACTTCCACTGGGAGATGACATGCTTTCCCGAAAACAATCCTAAATGGGGACATACCAATGGGTGTCTTGTATACTGTCCTATAAGCCCACAATGCATCATCCAGGCGCTTGCTCCAATCCTTCCTATTTGGCTGCACGGTTTTCTCTAATATTTGTTTCAGCTCACGATTTGAAACCCCAGCCTGGCCATTTGTTTGGGGGTGGTATGGTGTTGATGTTTTGTGTGTCACCCCATACTTCCGAAGGAGGGAAGTAAAATTAATATTGAAAAAGTGTGTCCCTTGGTCACTGATGATGGCATTTTGTACTCCAAACCTACAAAAAATCTGTGTTTTGATAAAGTCCACAACAACATGAGAATCGTCAGTCCTGGTGTCCTTGGCCTCCACTCATTTACTCACATAATCAACAGCAACCAAAATATACAAAAATCTGAATGAACTAGGAAAATGACCGATAAAATCAATGCCCCATACATCAAAAATCTCACAGAATGGTATGGGTTGTTGGGTCATCTCATGTATCCTAGAAATATTCCCAGTGTGTTGGCAATGAGAGCATGACTTACAAAACACATGGGCATCATGGAACAAGCTAGGCCAATATAATCCAGAGTCCAAAACCTTCCTAGTTGTCCTTTGGGGTCCAAAGTGTCCACCACAAGCAAGTGTATGACAGAAATACAAAATAGACTCAAACTCATGATCAGGAACACACCTCCTAATGACTTGGTCACTACACATGCTCTAGAGGTAAGGATCATCCCACACATAAAACCTAGACTCACTTTTTAATTTTTGAACTTGATGTTTCTTTAAATTTTCAGGGATTTTAGAGGCAACAATGTAGTTAACTAAATATACATACCAAGGATGCGTACCTGAGATGGAATAAAGATGCTCATCGGGGAAAGTATCTCGAAGTGGTACCTAGTCCAAGGTGTCCTCCTCTAGTGTGTGAGTAAGCCTACTCATGTGGTCCGCCACCAAATTCTCTGATCCCTTCTTTTCCTTTATCTCAATATCAAATTCCTGAAAAAGGATCATCCAACAGATAAGTCATGGCTTTGCATCTAGCTTCTTTAGGAGGTACCTCAAAGTTGCATGGTCAGAAAAAACAACTACTTTAGAGCCCAATAAATATGAACGGAATTTATCTAAAGCAAATATGACAGTAAGAAACTCATTTTCTGTGGTTGTGTAATTTCATTGGGCTAAATCCAGTGTCCTCGATGCATAGGAAATCACATGTGAACGTCCCTCCAACCTCTGAGATAAGACATCTCCAACTGCGAAGTTGGAGGCATCACACATAAGCTCAAAAGGAAGGTCCCACCACGGGTGTTGTATGATCGGTGGAGTGGTCAGACACTTCTTCAGATCATCAAATGATACCCTACATGAATCATAAAAATTGAATTCAATATCTTTTTGAAGCAATCGAGATAAGGGTAGAGTGATCTTACTAAAATCTCTGATGAAGCGTCGATAAAATCCAGCATGTCCAAGGAATGATCGAACCTCATGCACACATGTAGGATATGGGAGGGATGAAATAATGTCTACCTTAGATTTATCAACTTCAATGCCACTTTGTGAGACTATATGACCTAATACAATTTCCTTTTCGACCATGAAATGACATTTTTCATAATTTAAGACCAGATTCTTCTCAATACAATGATTCAACACCTTTCCCAAACTACTTAGACATTAATCAAATGAAGACCCATACACTGTAAAATCATCCATAAATACCTCCATGCAAGTATCAATAAAATCAGAAAAAATACTCACCATGCATCTTTGGAAGGTACCTGAGGCATTGCAAAGTCCAAATGGCATCCTCTGGTAGGCAAATGTGCCAAAGGGACATGTGAATGTAGTCTTCTTCTGATCCTCTGGAGCTCTAGGAACCTGAAAATATCCAGAAAATCCATCCAAAAAACAATAGTGTGTCATACCAGCTAGTCTCTCAAGCATCTGATCAATAAATGGGAGGGGGAAATGGTCTTTGCGAGTGGAATGATTTAGTTTCCTATAATCAATACACACACACCAACTTTTTTGCACCCTCATTGGAACTAACTCATCTTTCTCATTTTTAACAACAGTAACACCACTCTTCTTAGGCACAACCTGAATAGGACTTACCCACCGAGAATCTGAAATGGGATCGATTATACCTGCCTCGAGCAATTTTTCAACCTCTTTTTTAACAACCTCTAGAAGGGTTGGATTGAGTCTCCTTTGTGGTTGCCTCACTGGTTTAGCCCCATCCTCCAAGAGAATCCTATGCATGCAAATGGAGGGGCTAATACCTGATATGTCTGCCAAGGTCCACCCAATCGCCCTGATGTTCTCCCTCAAAATATTCAAAATATTTTCTTCATGTTCAAAAGGGAGATTGTTAGCAATGATAACAGGTAATCTCTCACCACTCAACAAGTATGAGTATTTCAGATTTGGTGGCAATGGCTTGAGCTATAATGAAGGAGGGTGGATGGAGACATTGAAAGAACCGAAATATGTGCACAAAGAGCATCGGTATCAGAATAGACATCATCAAAATCAGAGAATAAAGCTTTAAATCCATCAGCATACTCTATAGCCATGTCATAATCAGAGTTCACATGATCAAAATGAGAATATGATTCCATTTCAAAATCAAATCTTAGAGAGTCTTCTTCCTTAGAAACAGGTGTGGAAGTACTTTTAGACATCAAACTAGAACCAATACTCATAATCTCCCTAAGCATAGTACAATCCAATT